>BSBM01000939.1:7822500-8422500 GCA_027924585.1 Larix kaempferi | reverse complement strand
TTCCAGAGGATAGACCTAGAGGTCCCTGTGCCTTGGAACCATCACCATCTGTGATGAGTTCCTACAGACCATTTTGAGAGGAGTCATCAGTGCCTCTTCGAGTGGTTGTTTCTCACATGCTCGACTTCAACACCTTGATCACATCGTTGAGAATCACACAGGGTATATATCCCTTCAGTTATTGGTCGAAGACCCTGGATTTCCCCCGACTCTAGCACATTGGTGAGTTACTTTGGAACACCCATTTATATGTTCCCATGGATGTCTGGGTTGCATAGGCGATAGTATTCGGAAACCATCCAGTTATATGCTTCCTTGAGTACCCAGTTTAGTTCCATTTCAATATACCATTGAGGGTATGACTCCCCATCACTATGATCAAGTAGTTCATCAGTTCCTCTGGTACCACACTCAGCAACACTATTGTTATTCCAGTGTATCAGTTCTTCATCCCAGACATGGTCATCCTAGCAGTACGTCCTAGATTCTATGTCCCCTATGGACCCTTATGATGTACACAGTGGTCCTCCATGTATATTTCAGGTCCCCATTTTTTGGACCCCATTATTATTGTTATAGATCTTGATACGAGCATGGGAATGCCCGCCTCATCCATATGTTGAGATTATTCCTCATTCACTATTGAGGTCATGTACTTTCAGTTTTTGCAGTTTGTTCGGGACCGTTGTTCTAGACTCTAGTTCGTTTCTTCTCCTCTCCACATCCCAGGAAAACCATAAAAGACCTATGATTTCTATCGGCCATATGATGAGCTCCTTCCCTCACACATCAGGGGGCAATCTGTTAACTCCCAAAAAGTGCTCACTACCTCATCTACCCCATGACATGACTCATTGGTCCATATTTCCTACCATATTTGCCTCCAAAACCCCCCAAAACTATTAAAAAGCTCCCAAAAGGCCAAAAAACCATTAAAAGAGCCTTCAAAAGGCCCAAAACCCCCCTTTTCGCCCAAAATAAGTTAAATTCCTCCAAAATTAGCAAAAACCCTCTAAAAAGGGAATAAAAAATATAAAAAAGAGGGGAAAAGAGGGGAAAAGGAAGCAAAAACCCTATACGACTTACCTAAACCATATGGTTCCCAAAACCATGGGTCAGCACTCCACCACTAAAAAACCTATAAATAGGTGATGGAGGCTCCCCATTTCACATCCACAGTCACCCCTATCCTTACTCTACCAAAATCACTCCTGAAACCCTAGCTCACCCTTTTGAGCTATTTTCACATTTGAGTGCCCCTTTGGCCCATATCCAAAACCCTTTGGAGAAGCAGAAGGAACAACACTAAAGCTTGGAAGCAGCCCTCCTGGACTACTGCAAGAGCTTCACCAACCTCACATTGGAGGTATAATCAATACAAAAACCATTTTTTAATCTCTTTTATTGTCTCATGCACATGCTAGTTTAAATTTACTGTTTTCATTTACTGTCTTGCTATTATTGTTTTTATTGAACTACTACTAAGGATTCCCTTCTCCTTAGTAGGTGCTCATTTGCATAAGCTAGGGTGAAAATCCTAGCTACAATCGCCCTTTCTCTATGCGACAAGATATGGAGTTGACACCTGTCTAGCGGGACCCAGCCCATCGCATCTGCCCTGCCACTATCCATCGTGTTACTTCTTGATGCGACGAGGTATGAGAACCATCCATTTCTTCTCAAACATGTATCTATGGTGAGTCCTCATACTCGACTTGGCTTTTAGATCTTCCATATGCTGGTGGGGCCCTCCCTATTATATCCTATGCGTCTTAGACTTCCACCTACCGTTGTTGTGGCTCTCCTTACCATTCGGACCATAGATCTGCTAGAGAATTAGGCCCTTTCTGTGGAAAATGAACCCAAACCTTTGGATCTTGAAAGG
This sequence comes from Larix kaempferi, assembly GCA_027924585.1. Lineage (NCBI taxonomy): Eukaryota > Viridiplantae > Streptophyta > Pinopsida > Pinales > Pinaceae > Larix > Larix kaempferi. The sequence goes on along the minus strand of BSBM01000939.1, from coordinate 8,420,615 downwards.
ATAATCTCTACCGTAGATCCTTGCATCTGTCCCTACCATCGCATGCGCCCAATATGGAATTGTTACTTACTCCTTTCTCCTTGCGACGCCCTCTTAAGCCGACACCTGTCCAGCGGGGCCCATCCCATCGCATCCACCTATTCCCTTTCCTCCTCGCAACTTGGCCATGCGATGGTCCATTTAAATCCATAGATCTTGCTCCCGCTCTTGATCAACGGTGCCAACCTGTGTGACACTTAATCCTTTATAATTTTCCCACGGACTATGGATTTTAGGGTGTTCTTCGCTTGCCTTAAGTCATTCTTTTTTGCCTATTAATATTTAGCCCTTGACATTAGCCCACCTATTGCATTGGACCCCTTCTAGACCATTCTTTCTCATGTCTTAGCACTTGGCCATCGAGGATGGAGATCACTTCAAGCTTTTCCTCAGGTAGTTGTCTGACTCTCCCCCTTTCATATACAGGTTTTTATGTTGCGAAAGAGAAAAAAAATATATAGGTGCTAACACTTGGATTCAAATTGCTTATTCTCTTTACCATTTTTCTTCCCTTAGGAATTCACACTTTTTGACTGCCTAGCCATAAGAGCCCACTTTTTGGAGGCTTGCAAAGTGCCCATCTGAATCAGTTTTTCTTATTCTTGGATGAGAGATTCGGTGAATGCATCTAGAGAGGGAAATTTCCAATTGGGGATTGAAAATTTCCTTGAATGGAATATAGAAACAAAAATGGAGAAATCTGGACCAAGTTTGCTTAGAATGGATAATACCAACTGCTCATCCTTCTTCTCAATGCCACACTGCTTGCATTGCATGACCAAAGATTTGAATTTGGAAAATAATTGTTGGATGGTTTTGAAATTGCTGGGTTGAAGAGGAGTCAACTCATTCTCCAAAATATGGCCCCTTAGCTCATCTTGTTTTCCAAAGAGGGTCTCTAACATCAACCAAACCTCCCTTGGATTCTTCAGTCCTTTGAGGTGGAAGAGTATATCTCTAGAAAGATGAATACACATGAAACCAAATGCTTCATCCAATATATTCAGATACTTGTCCCTCTCAACAGTCACTAGAGGTTTGACCTCCATTCCCATTGTTACCCTATATAGTGAATTTTTGCGTAATACCATCTGCATATCATCCCTCCAATCAAGACAATTAAAGGGTGTCAGGCTTCTTGGAGATAAGGGAGAATTCGAATTCTCCATTCAAACTGGTGGAGCAAATACAAACTGAAAACTACTGGTGCTGCTGCACTTGAAAAACCTTCAAAATCCTGCAAAAATGTAATGTCCCCATTTTGACCCCCTTTGTATTAAATCGTAAATGATGTAAATATTGTAATTTAATCATGGTGAGGAGCTCAAGGCCAAGGCCACACCATTGATTTAGAGTTTTATGTATCAGCAATTAAAAATAGATGCCTATGGTTCTTGTGCTAGATAGGCACAATGTAAATAAGACATCATGTAAATACGAATTTTAATGAAAATACCCACAACTAGCTATGCAATGCAACAAAGAGATGGGGCATGATTCTACAAGGAATAGGGAGGGAAATTATTCAAACCCTTGAGCCAATGGTGTTAATCCATGTGTCAATGAGAAAACCCATAAACCACCAACTACCCATTTTGGGTTATGCACCCAATCTTTTAATTCTTCCAAGAGTTGGTTGAGGCAGTTAATGCCATGGGAATGAAGAGGTATGGTAGCCAATTTCGTGTATGGGCAAGCCATCAACCTGGAAAATCGTGTTTTGTCTCCTTGGGCAAGAAAACACCCATGAAATGGTGCCCAAAGCCATTCTGAACAGTGAGTCTTTCCTCTCTCACGCAGTCTAAACTACTGGGTCTTTCCCCATCACGTTTTTCACCATTTTTCCTGCATTATCCATGCCTGGGAGTTCGTTTTTGCATATAAATTAGCTGGGAGAGAAGGGCCACGATTTGGGGATTGTTATGGAGGCCGTTTATGCCCTAGAATGTCCATGGACGTTTTTCTAAAAATGGATTTGGCTTCCCAGGGTTGTTCCCCATCTTCCAGTTTCATTTTTGGGTTTCCCACGTTTTTCTGAAGCTAATGAAAACCCCATCCTTGGGCATCTCCCTGTAAAAACGTTTTATCATGCCCAATAAGTGTGGTTCTGCTGTTATGTGCATCCCGATTTTTTATTTGAACCTGTGAGCAAGAAACTTGGACTAGTAGTGGACAGAATTGGCTTGATAAACCTAGTGGAGGGAGTAACCTCTCAAGAAGATCAAGAGGGCTTTGGATACTTTTCTATGCACACCCTGAGAGCACTAGAAAGGATGGTATGGCTTGAGGGACTGTGTGGTAGTGAAGAGAATACTTCCTTGTGTTGGGTGTGTAGGCATTATGAGTGCCAAGCTGAATAGATCTGGGAGGGGTATCCATAGCTCTATGGTTGAGCTCACTAGCTTAGCAATTCTTCCTCTCCATTTCCTAGCAGCCTGATAAACCCAATTGTAGATTGGCTTGGCTCATCTTGGTGTATGCTTGGCTATGTGTGAGTCTATTGTTCCCCGGTTCCTTGTAGAGATCATGCCCAGCTCGGGGGTGGCAGTTGTATCAAGAGGTTGATAAGCACAACTGGCCTATGGTTGGGTGGAACGTTGCAGTTGCATAGCCAGTTGCTTGGGACTACTTTGTTAAGATAAGTATTCTCTTGTGTTAACTTTGCAATTATTATTTGATGAATATCTTGAATGTATGATAGAAGTGTAATTGAAATTACTTCCACTGTGTTTTCAAATATTTATGCATTTGCATATGTCCATCTTCATTTTAAATTGAATGTTTGTTTACTAAGTATGGGACTAGATGTCCGGAATTAGAAGTGATGTTCTCTCCCATGCTGGGATGATGGGAGGGGACATTACAAAAAAAACTCTCAATTTTTGGAGATAAAATACTACTAAGCACTGCTTTAGGACAATAGGAAATTTTATCCGGATCCTTCACACCTGGAAAGACCTCGAAGGATTTCTCTAATGAATTCAATGCAATGGCACCAGGATTTGCTGTGTAAATCCAAAGGATTCTGGTGCACTACTAAAAGCAATTTCTCAACCTACGCTCTATGAGATTTGATACCATGTAAAATTCTAAATCAGAGTAGATCATGGATGTCACATACCCAAAATTTTGGAGTTAGTAATTAGTGAATTTTCAAGCTAAATTAGGACTTTTCATGAAATAAGTAGTCACCATGATAAAAAAATTATTTTTATGGAAAAGACCAAACATCTAACATTATTTCCTTCTGATCATTTTGAGTAACAACTATTCAACTACTTATTTCTTACTTGGAATAATTAACATATAAGAGAAACAATATGATTGTACACTATATTGAACATTAACATATTACTTTGGCCCATCCAGTAACTATCTAAGCCCATGATTACTCAACTATCTTAGTTCATATAATTTTCATGGAATTCTTATAATAACTTAAAGGTTCTTGAATTAAAAGTATAAAGACCTCCATAACCTGTGAACAATGAATAACGAGTATCTTTTACCAAAGAAAACAATTGACATGGTAGGCTATAACAACAAAACCGTGCACAACTAATATAGAATGCATGAAAGAGAGACCAAGATAATGATGAGACACATCGACACAATATCAAGAAAATAAATACTCACATAAGAGACACATCAAAACTAGAGACCATTTTTAACGTGGTTCACCGAATCTAGGGCTACGTCCATAAAATGTTTCATCGTTTTATTTACTCAAAAAGGTTTACAACTGCAACTTAGATGTTGCTTCATTCACTTTATCCAGCTTCTCTCATAGAGAGTACTACCATCAAAACTTCTATAGAAAACCTTAACATAGTTTTTATAGTCTATCAATATTTGCATCCAAAATAGTAAGGACCTATATAAAAATTGAATTGAATCAAGGATCTCTATGTTACTGAGATCTCTACTTATACCATTTGTATTTCTTTCATGTATTACAGAGATATATCTCATATAGATTATATAACTATATACAAATTTACTTGAAATCAAGTGTTAAGTTTTCCACATAAATATATATATTATATATCAAAGTTTAAGTCATAATATAACAAATATCAGAACTTCAAATCAAATACGACTCCATGATTCATTGCAACCATAATAATTACCCTATACCGGGATTGACAGACTATAAAAAAATACTTGGAAATGAAAATTAAGTTTTCCCACATAAGACAAAATATAGTATGTATATATATATATATATATATATATATATATATATATATATATATATATATATATATATATATATACAGTAATATATTGAACCAGTGATCTGAGAGAAACTATCACTCTTTAGCGATCAATCAAAATATATATAAAGTAATTGTTTTAAGTCCGCAGAGTACAATACGCAGAGGATAATTGCTTCAAACGTTTCCCAATTCACGGTTTTCATAGAGAAAAATAAATGCAGAGGCTAAAAGCTACATGCATTTCCCCAAGTCACGATTTACATGGGGAAAAAGAATAGGCGCGGAGAAACAATGCTATAATATGTAGGGTTCGCTTGACATGAAGCGAATTTGTTGGGAACTAAAAGGTGGAGAGCCTGTTCATAGGAAGTAGAAATCAAATACCAACCTTGTCATGTTTATGTGCAGAGATATATTTAAGAGAGAAAAATACTAGCTAAGGTTTGCATAAAGAAAAAGCCAAAAAAAATACAAAGCATAGATCTAACTTGGATAAAAATATGTAATACGATATATTTATCAAATACAAGAGAAAATATTTGTTGTGGAACACAAATGCATTTTGAGATCGGGCAGCATCAATGTTAAAATTTGAGCATTAATTCACAATACTCTTGGATCTTTACTAAGAGAATAACATATACAGTATATCAATGCATAACAATCACAATAAGCATGACAAGCATCACAAGAATCAAAAGCATGAGAGACAAGAGACACAGAGTTTCCATGGGGAAAACCCTAAGGTGAAAAACCCCACAACTTCCTTAGAGATAGAGAGAGCAATGGCTCAACCAAAGTACAACCAAAATACACTTGAGATAGTCTCCTAGAGCAGATGATCCTCCTCCTCACTAGTGCACCACTTTCTGAGTGAGAGAAGTGTGTCTTTCCGAATGATCCAAATAGAGATCTCCCGATCTCTATTTATACTTAACCTGTTTGTCCAGTGACCTTATGAGGCCGACTTGTCTATCTAGATACATCCACAATATAATGTATATTTTAGGGCCGACCCCACACATGGTGGTCTAATAACCCATTGGAAAGTACACACACTTGCGACACTTGTCAATCCACATGACGACACTTCCTTATAGAGGAATAACACATCTCTTATAAGGGTACAATAAATATATATGAAATACATAGATGGAATACATTCCGAAGTTACATATACATCAACACTCCCTCTTAACTAGGAAGGTATTTCTCGACACAGTTCTGCTAGACAAGCCTTCTTCTCGGGATCATAGTCATCGATGCATCGTCATCATCATCGTCATTGTTGCTGCTATCTCAACCAATCTTTGACTCTACTCATCATAGGAAGTTCTACAGAGCCAGTCCTTTTTCATACTGGATGTAGGCCCACCACCTGTAGGTCTTAATCATCTATGCGAATGGTCTGATAGAGGTGGCCTCTCAGGACTAATTTTATGTGCTTATGCAATACCGGAAAGAGTATCCCAGGAACATTTATGTGCCTAAGCACGACCGACAAGATCTCCCAGTACTGATTACATGCATCTCCTCCACAATACCTTTAAAGAGCATCCTAGGAACATTTATGTGTTGCAGCACGACCAGCAAGATCTCTAAAGAGCACCCCAGGACTTATTACGAGCATACCGTTCAACCTCTCTGATCTCCAGGACTGATTACATGTGGATAGACAAAACCTTTAAAGAGCATCCCAGGAACATTTATGTGCCACAGCATGACCAACAAGATCTCTAAAGAGCATCCCATGACTAATTACGAGCACACAGCTCAATCTCTCGGATCTCCAGGACTTATTACATGTCTTCATAGTAATACCTCATCCCAGGACTAATTACAAGCACACAGCTCAACCTATCAGATATCCGAGGACTAATTACATACTACATAGCAATACCAGAAAGAGTACCCCAGGAACATTTATGTGTCATAGCACGACCGACAAGATATCCCAGGACTGATTACATGCTATTTGCACAACCTGCCACATATCATCTCTGACCTCCAAGTATCAACCTGATACTCATGATCCAACGGATCATCATCGCACGAGGCATCATCCTGATTCCCATGATCATACTGATCATCATCACTTGTACCATCCTAGTACATATCATCTAGAGCAACATCCTAAAGCTCATCATCATGATCAACCTGATCATACAATGCATCCACCTGATGCATACCAAGTATCTACCTAATACATATCATCATACATGATCCATCTAATCATACAGTTTATCCACCTGATACATAGATACATGATCCACACAATGTATCCATCAACATACACGATCTACCTGATCATACCTGATACATATCAACATACATGATCTACCTGATCATACAATGTATCCACCTGATAAATATACAGATACATGGTCCAAGCATCCAACATGATGCAAATACAAAATACATAGAAATGATCCAACTGATCATATCCAGCATCCAACATGATGCGATATACATATAAATGATCCAACTGATCATATCCAGCATCCAACATGATGCGTACATACATATACATATAAATGATCCAACTGATCATATCCAGCATCCAACATGATGCTTACATATATATAAATGATCCAACTGATCATACAAAGCAAAAACCAGAACATCATCCTGATGCTCATCATCCAGCGCTTACATCCACAGCCATGTGAAGGATCCTCCTTCCAACATGCTTGGAATGGCTTCAACAAATGTGTCCATCACTTTTTCCTCGAAGTGTCCTCGATCTGACGAACACCAAGCCTCTCCCTGAAGTACTCGATCTTCACCCTGGCTAGTGGCTTCGTCAACACATCTGCAATCTGCTCGTCCATCGCAATGTATAGGAGCTTCATAGCTCCTCTCTACACCATATCCCTAATATAGTGATATTTGATCTCTATGTGTTTCGACTTGTCATGAAACACTGGGTTCTCGGATAGCTTCACACAACTCTGGTTATCACAAAAGATACCAATAGCATCCAACGGGAGATCAAATAACTTCAGACAATAGCTTCTGTAGCCATACTTCCTCACAACTAGCTGAGCAGGCTACAACATACTCTGCCTCAGCTGTACTCAGTGCTATGCAAAACTGCTTCTTGCTAAACCAAGAGATCACACCTGATCCCATACTGAAGCAGCACCCAAATGTGCTCTTCCTATCTGCAGCACTGCCAGCCCAATCTGAATCAACATAACCCTGCAGGTTAAACTTTTGATTTGCTTCATACTTGAGCCCATAATCCACTGTACCCTTTAGGTACCTCAGGACATGCTTTACAACAACCAGGTGAACACTCCTCGGATCCGTCAGGAATTGGCTCAATGTGTTCACTGCAAAGCAAATATCTAGTCTCGTGTTCGCCAGGTACATCAACGACCCAATCATCTGACGATACATAGAGACATCAACCAGCTCAGATGAAGCATCATATAGAAGCTTCAGATTCGATGCCATGGGTGTGGCCATGGCTTTGCAATCCATCATCCTGAACCTCTTCAGGATATCTACAGTATACTTCCCTTGTCCAAGGAAGATCCCATCTAAACTCTGCCACACCTCCATACCTAGGAAATAATGCATCATTCCCAAATCTTTCAAATCGAACTTGACAACAAGCTTCCTCTTTGTATCTGCAATCACTCTTGTCATCTCCTGTTACAAATAAGTCATCCACATACAGGAGTAGAATCACAGGATTCCCTTCCTCAACCTTGTAGTAAAGGTTTGAATCTGCTTTACTCTTGGTAAAGCCCAAACTGGATAGAAAGCTGTCTATGCTACCAATTTTTGCACACATATATGACTACACCATTCAAGACAACTGTCTTGAAATCCATCTGGTGTATCTTCTATTTCATCACTTTTATATTTCTCTATGCTGCCATCTGCAGCATGCTTGATTTGATAGTTCCATTTGGAAGCCACAACAGACTTCCCTTCAGCTCTTGGGACCGCATCCCAAACATCGTTCTTCATGATCGACGGATCATGGCATTCTTCCCGTATCCTGGGAACTTCAATATCTTCAATAGATAATTTTGTTGCTTGAACAAATGTTGTAATCCTTCTTTTGTAGGTGAAGGTATACGGTCTTTCCTACAAAACAAGTTAAATTGCATGATTAGAAACATCTCATAATTTTCAGAACAAATTCTTTCACATAAAGAAATATGTCATACCGTCATGCAATTGTTTAAGCCAATGCTTCAATACAACATTTTTCCATGTTCCATAACTTTCTAGATGCCTTCCAGTCTCTACCAGAACATTGTTAAGAGTTTGCACTACTCTCAACATGTCAGCAAAGAGGTTTCATTCTAGATAAGTAGCAATGGAATGTTGTACAGTGCCATAGGCCACTTACCCAACACATGCATATTAGTAGTATAATGTTCATTAATGCAATCATTCTAATATGCACAATACATATCCTAAGTCTAGGAACATGAGCATATACATCATTGAGCAATTTTATTTAAACAAACAAATATGCAAGAAATGATAATTAAAATACTTATCTTGTTTGTTTTTTGGGTGGAATCCCTCTGAGTCTTTGCTTCCTTGCAGGAACTGCTGGAGTCCTAATTTGAAGTAGCTTTTTCTACACTTTTCTATTGTGGAATGTAGAGAGATGGTCAACTCCCTCGGAATATTTGCATCCTTGCAGAAGCCACTGGAGTGTACTCCCTCTTGATCTTTGCTTCCTGGATTACTTGTTCTTGAACTTATATTCATTCTCGATCCCTATGCATGCTTGTTAGTATCATCATTGTGTTATCCTCGAGGTCTCATACATAATCAAACATTCATTAGTATAATCTTAATATTATCAAAACACAATAATCTCAAGCATGTATAGTCATGAACATTTCAAACAGAAATAATAAGCATTAGCATTCAAGGTTTATAGAGGACTCTTATGGTTAGTCATAACATGTCTAAACCTGTGATTACTCAAACCTATGACTCTTCTTGTTAGTCATAACATTAAATAAGGTAAGACATGTAATATGCATATACCCATGATTATTCAAACCTATGACTTCATGAATAAACATCATCAATCATGTCATGCATACTTATATAAAAGATCCTATGATATAAGAAACACATACCTGGTCACCATATTTGCAATTTATGTCTAGCAATGTGTTCTTGTTTTCTTCAATGACCTGCATAATTCATTAGTTAACTTTTGCAAAAGAAAATTATACATACCTCTATGTGATCCATGAATATGGATGAATCTTTGTCTTTATGTCGCCATGGCATATTCAGGTTGTCCTTTCAATTTATACAAACCTCCCTCTTGCTCTCTAATCACAACTGCATCATCTATGGTCTTTCCCTTTGGCCACATTAGGACTTGGCCATCCACAAATGCAACCCTCATTCCTTTTGCATCCAATGCAGAGATGGAGAGTAAGTTCTTCTTGAGCCCAGGTACATAAAGGACTTCTTTCATCTTCAAAGATTTTCCAGAATCTAGGTTGTAGGAGGCTTCACCACTTCCTTTGATGGGATATTGATAATCATCCCTAAGTTTCACTTTATGGGGTGATTCATGTTCAGACAGATTTACAAAGGATTCTTTAAACCCAGTCATGTGTTTGGAAGCCCCACTGTCAATTAACCAATCATTACAACCATGGGAGATAGTACCTGTAAGAGCAGAGATTAGAACATACTCTTCTTCACTTGATGAGTCATCATTACTATCATCACTTTCTGCCCTAGCCTTCTTCTTTGGAGGTTCATCATCTTCGGCAGCATGAGCATGGTACCTTCTTTTGTTACCCTTCTTCTTCTTGCTGGAGTTGTTGTTGTTGTGGTTGTCCCTTTTGTTCTTGGGACATTTTGAAGCAAAGTGACCCTTCTCATTACAAGTGAAACACCTTAGATTTTTCTTGTCTTTGTGAAAATGATGAGAAGATTTCTTCTTGTGATGGGATGGATCCCTCTTGAACTTGCCCTTCTTAGTGTGAGCTATGAGAGCTTGATCTTCATTTCCCATATTCTCTTCTCTTTCCACAAGCCTTGCTTCTTCTTGAGAACATTCCTCCCATAATCTGCTAAAAGAGATTAACTTCTTTCTGGCACAGATCCCCTAGATAAAAGAGTCCCATGACCTAGGTAGGCCATAGTAGTCATAACAATTTCACCATTCTCCACCATTTCATCTATAGCTTCAAGTTGTTCCTTAATCTGAGAGACCTTGGAGAAATAGGATTGAATGGTTTCTCCATTCAACATCTTGACCCCTTTCAATTGATTCCGCAGGGTCATCTTCCGATTTATGTTCTTTCCTTCAAATAGCTTGGTTAAAGAGTCAAACATAGCCTTGGGTGTCTTTAGAGAAGAAACATGGGGTATGATATGGTCTTTGATAGAATCGGCAATTATTCTCTTTGCCTTGACTAAGTTCTTCTTATGCAATACCTTATCCTCTTCATCCTCTGAGATAGGGATGTCTTCTTTTATATATGAGTCCAACTCATTCTCTTCCAGGATTAACCCAATCCTATACTTCCAAGCTCAGAAGTTATCATCCCCTTCAATCTTATCCTCAAGCTTGGTGTGGTGAGACATCTTAAAGAGTACTTCAAATGGAAATAGAAAAGATTTAGGTCTTACCACTTGAAATGTTGAAAACTGGATCTGGTCCCAGATTAGGGTTTGTCGAAAAAACCCTAAAAATTCAAAATGTGAATTTCAACTTTCTGAAAAGATAGAAAGATGCGCCTTGATGAGTTGATCAGCCTGGTGTATTCAGAATTTGAGATCAGCAAAGTTTTACCCTTCAGATTTGTCTTTTTGTCCTCCCGGGTTCACTAAGGAGAGCCTTGAATTAGGGTTTGATTTTCCCAGAGATCTACCCAGCCAAAAATCTTGATCCAAAGCTCTAAACTTCGATTTTTGCAAGGAGCTTCTAGCTATGTCTTCAGATTTTAGAAATTCCTATTTTTGTGGAAACCCTAATTTTTAGGGTCAAATCTGAAAATGCTCAGAATTGAATTCTCATTGGATAGATAGATTTTCCTTAATGAGTAGAGTCAATCTACTATACTGCTTTTCCAAAAACTATGGAGAGAAACCCAATAAACAAGAAACTCAAGTTTTCGTCACTGCAAAATGTCTTCTTCTCATGTTAGCTCTGATACCATGTTAAAATTTGAGCATTAATTCACAATACTCTTGGATCTTTACTAAGAGAATAACATATACAGTATATCAATGCATAACAATCACAATAAGCATGACAAGCATCACAAGAATCAAAAGCATGAGAGACAAGAGACATAGAGTTTCCATGGGGAAAACCCTAAGGTGAAAAACCCCACAACTTCCTCAGATATAGAGAGAGTAATGGCTCAACCAAAGTACAACCAAAATACACTTGAGATAGTCTCCTAGAGCAGATGATCCTCCTCCTCACTAGTGCGCCACTTTTTGAGTGAGAGAAGTGTGTCTTTCCGAATGATCCAAATAGAGATCTCTCGATCTCTATTTATACTTAACCTGTTTTCCCAGTGACCTTATGGGGCCGACTTGTCTATCTAGATACATCCACAATATAATATATTTTTTAGGGCCGACCCCACACATGGTGGTCTAATAACCCATCGGCAAGTACACACACTTGCGACACTTGTCAATCCACATGACGACACTTCCTTATAGAGGAATAACACATCTCTTATAAGGGTACAATAAATATATATGAAATACATAGATGAAATAGATTCCGAAGTTACATATACATCAACAATCAATACAGAGATCTATCGGCTCATAAAATTCATGGCAGCAAGGGATAGCAAGGATGCAATTGTATCACAACTTGTGGTAGCAAGTATATATATAAATAAATCAATGATTCAGTTGTTTAAAAATGATTAGGAGAGACCTAACTCTGAACACAACTCGATACCAATGTAGATAAGGAAAGAATCAGTGCTGGTACTAAAAAAAGGCAGAGAAACCGATAGGGTTCAATCCAGTTATTCCTGTTAACAACCACAGACTAGACGTTTATGAGAATTCATTTCAACAAAAATCACTAAGGTTACCCATTCATTCATACATGAAAAAAACAAAATAGGGATCCAATCCATATTGCACAAATTTCAGAACTCGAAATTAATAAAATACAGGAATCAAGCTTTTTGAGTAATCCCCTCCTAGTTACCTACGAAGTACTATGCAAAGGTATCCCTGAAACTCTTTCATACTATAAAAAGAAAAAAACAATCAGTCAACAGATATATATCTATCCAATATCAGAAACCCACAAGATTATTGGTCGATGTAGTGCAGACTTTACACCAACTACCATATAAATACATACTTATGTAATTATATTTAACCCCAGAGATTGGACGTTGTAGCGTCGTCTCTATGTAATCCACTCTTAAGAAAAATAAACACAACAACTGCCCTAGGGATCTAACTCTCTTTCTAGGCCGTCCTATTCCAAATGCCTTTCTAAAAGGAAACACCTTAAATCGTAGAGGATATTGGTTCTTGCTGAGGTTCACATGTTTTTCCAGAGCTCTAAAATATCAAACTAAAAATCTTGAGCAGAGGTTCCTTTCGCAATTCTAGGGTGGACAATAAGCACAAATAAAATATAAAGCAAAGATCTTAAATACACATTAAAAATATGAGCAGAGATTTGCTTACCCATCTGTAAGCGTTTTGGTTATCAACCCACTCCCGTCAAGAGTTTCCTTCATTCTCCCCTTGGAACTCACAACATCACCACACATATCCACTGGTTTTTTCCCCCCTTTTCCCAAAACATTCCAACCCTTTTAACCAACGAGAGTCCTCAACCCCCTCTTCCACTTCGTGGAGTCCTCCTAGCTTATGCAGGGAATGTCTCTACACTTGGAAGTCAATCATAACTCTCCACTTGGAGATGCTACTAAGAATCTGGTGGAATGGGGATAGATCCCATAAATCTTGCGACTATGTTAAAACCAGGGTTCCCCTACGTCTCATTGTAATTCGTTCATGTAGGTATCCACTCTCTCTTTAGAGGTCATACCACGAAATCCTGTAATATAAATACATCTATATAACACACATATAGAAATGTTTTTCTTTATGTTTTATTTCCCATAGTTAAACATATATTTACTCACCTTTATTTATTTAATATATATATATTAATAATGATATTATTTTATATACTTCATATACATAATTTATGTGAAATGTGAAATTACTTATATATATATAATTCCTACGTTTTTGGAGATTACACTTCTCACCCCTAGATATTAAAAACATTGTCCATTAATATTAAAAGTTTAATATGCCATCATATTAATTATGGAAACACTCCATATTAGTTTTAATAGAAATCTTGTTTTTAGCTTCATTCTAAGCTCATAGTTTTTTTTTGTAAGTAAGTAAATAATAGTAGCATAATCTTTTAGTTTTACTTAGGATTATGTAACCATAGTTTATCTTCACCTTTAAAATATAGGTCTTCTAACTATTAGAAGATTAAGATGAGTACCCGTTCTAAAATCCATGGCGATGACACTTATAAATTTTAAGGTCATCTCATAAATCACCTACTCTTCTTCAAGTGTCCGTCGTTTAGTTGCGTCATCGTCATTTGTCCCCTAAGTCTAAAATAACACTTATGAACATAACAATAGTTTTCAAGGCCCACTTACGGGGCCTTGGCCTTGAGCTCCTCACCAGGACCGTTTACACAATCTCAATTACATTAATGAAAAAAAATGGGGATCAAAATAGGAGCAATGTTACATCCTCCTCCCCTTAGGAATAACATCGTCCTCGGTGTTCATCTTTTTAGCAATTCATCTACTCTTTTAGATTCATAATTCTTTAGTTCACTTGTCATCTCTCCTTTGGAATTCTTGATCATCTTCGAATCTTTGATGATTTTTACAAGTCTTTAGGGTTCATACTTCTTTCACCACCTACACATTTGTACATATCATACAATATCTTCCAGCATTCTTCAACATAACATAGTTATACAAAATTTCAAACAATAAATGTTTAACATTTATCATTCATCCTCATCCTTGAGGAAGGATTCGCTTATTCTAGCATTCATAACATTCACACATAAAGACATTCAATAGTCTAGTTACAACACAAATCATTAATATTTCCTATATCATAAAACAATTCTTTCAACAACACTTTGTTGATCATCAAAATCTCCCATGAGTTTGGAATTTCAGCAATTCCTCTGTTGAACACAGAACTCATCCTTGAGTTGTGTTGTCTCATCAATCAAAATTGTAGTTATAATACTCTCTGCAAACTCACTAGCACTTGACAATCTCTTTGTACTTCATCCATCATGGAGACTTGCATACAAAACACTCTTTTGTACTTCAGCAATCATGGAGACTTGCATACAAAACACTCTTTTGTACTTTAGAAATCATGGAGACTTGCATACAAAACACTCTTTGTACTTCAACAATCATGGAGACTTGCATACAAAACACTCTTTTGTACTTTAGCAATCATAAAGACTTGCATAAAAAACACTCTTTGTACTTCAACAATCATGGAGACTTGCATACAAAACACTCTTTTGTACTTTAGCAATCATAAAGACTTGCATAAAAAACACTTTCTCTGCAACTCAGCAGAATAATCTGACAGTCTTACTCTGTAACTCATTAGTTAGCATTCCCCTCATCGAATCTCTTGTGTGCTCAACATAGCAGTTTCTAGCAACATAAGGAAAAATTTGTGAGCCCCCTACTCAATTCGATGGATATAAAGATTGCCTAGGTCTTTTGGGTCAGTGTAACATTCAACGAGCCACCTGCTCTATTCCACTTCCATGGGGAACATGACCACATTTTTAGGGAAGTTGTACCCTACAACAGCTAGTAAGTGAGTGCAAGATGCCGCCTCTCTGCTTGAGTTCATGAAATATTCTTTTCCCCTCAAGCCTTCTCGTTTTAGTCCAGAAAATATTCTTTTTCCCTCAAACCTTCTCATTTGACTTCAGGGAATTTACTTAGTAACAATCATTTATTATTTCTTGCATGCCACATGCAAGATAATAGCAACAAAATATTAAAATATATTGACCTATTTACTTATCATATTCTATGCATTTTGATGATTACACCTCATCAATCATAAGTCTTATCACCAATCGTGATTCATAAAATCCTGTAATCCAAATAAAATGTAAAGTAAATCATTACTTACTCTTGAGCGATTTAGCTCAACTTATCTATATAAGTGGTTTTATAATCAATGTTCCTCTTTGATCAAGACATCAGTCGTAGTTAAGATCACTTCCTAAAATATTAGTATAAAGAAAAAAATTCTTTGCTTCAATTGTTCAACAATTGAACACATTTGTTCCATAGCATTACACGCATGCTCATTCAATTAACTTGTGCATCATATTCAATTGATCCTGATGTATGAATGTAAACTCTTCAATATCCTTGAGGTGAGTTTGAGATCAAATCTGCTAACAAACAAACATGTTAGTATCATAATTTAGTTGCGTATAGATTAATTTCCATCTAAGACTCATCATCTAAATATTTTCTCTATAATCTTTACATACTCTGTGTTTTAAAAGATACCATGATTTAGTAACAAGGTTTAGGGTTCTTATTTTCCTATAATCAAACTCCTACTATTAACAAGATTCATTAACTTGGTGCACAATAATCTTTATTCGAATATATAACAAACCCTACCAGGGATATATTTTAAAATCTATGGAGAAAATAATTAAAATCATATGCATTAAAATAAGATCATTTCAATCCCTAGTAACATTGCTTGCAATTTCATACAATAATACACCTTTAGGATTATACTTAGAATTCTGATAACGATAAGAAGTTCTATAATGAAATACAATTTATGTTAAGTAATAAAATCTTAACATTAAATAAAATGACGATGTTTCATAAACAAAAATTATATTAAAACACATTAGTTATCTTATCACAGGAATTCGTTCACATATTTAAACATAACTTGTAACCTAGTATGTCAAATTCATCTTGGTTATCGATACTCAATTATTAATAATTACTTGGGCTATGGACTCCATACTATTGGATCCACAAAAGAAAATGAAAGAAAGACAACATATATTTTGGTAATAAGCATAATATCAAAACTCAAGTACAAAGATGTACATTCTATCATTGATACTTGAGGACCAACTTTCATTTTGAGGAATGCACCTAATAATAAGTAGCTATAACTTCCTACCAACTAAATTAAACAAATGTCTTACTCGATTATATTCTATAATATCTATGAAGGCAATATTTTCTGAAATAACATTCTATGAAACTATCATAATAACTATGCAATACCAACAACTATAATGAAGATCTACTTGACACTCCTATCAAATTCGAATTTACTTGTTAAGTTAATCTGCGCTATTCATAACCTTTGTTTGGTCAAGGTAATAACATGTTTATCCAAAGTTTTCCATATATTTATCTATTTCTTTAGACTAGTACTTATCAAATGACATAAAATTATGAATCCAAAATTTCAACATAAAAGATTATGATACTTCTATTCTCTTTAACAAAGTTAATCAATCAGGATACAAAAATCATTATATTTCACATCAAACTCAGAAAGGACATAAGAACAACATCTATATCGATACATCCTTCATATGAGATAACTACATCCGAGTTTTTCTTTCAAACCTTTCATGCATTTTTCATGCATATCTTACCTAAACTAACTGGCATTTTAACAATCGTATATGTACTTCAATTAGTTTGATCTTTATGACTATGTCCTATAATGTGCTTTACATGATAGCATTGATTGTACCATTTTGTAACAAAACCATTTACTTAGCGAATCATTCTTTTAGGAAAGGAACCTTCTTCTCTCATTGATTAAAGTATTTACATATGCATTTCATATTATAGATTTCAATGGAAGTATATCATTAACATACTTGTATCATTAAATAAAATCAACTAAATATGGGTAATTCCTTATTTATGTAAATCTCATAACCCCTTTTCACATATACTGGAATCATTTCAACAAAAATACCACATTCCATAAAATTACTATTCGATAATGTGAGTATCTATATCTTGTATCTAGCAAAAAACTCAGGACAAAGGTAAACATACCTGACTCATAATTTTGTAAGGAGAATCAATGGTGAAAATACTTATCTTTACTCCTTTGGGGAACTTGAAGTTTAACTCGGATAACATTACTCCCAGTCTAGTCACATGCATCAAAAATAAAAACAACTTCATTAGTTAGCCTTCATACTTATTTATCTCATGTTGAGCCGAATAGGCCCGAGTGTTATAACCTGGCGCTCTGATACCATATGTAACGTACCCAAAATTTCGGAGTTAGTAATTAGTGAATTTTCAAGATAAATTAAGACTTTTCATGAAATAATCGGTCTCCATGATAAAAAAATTCTTTTTATGGAAAATACCAAACATCTAACATTCCTTCCTTATGATCATTTTGAGTAACAACTATTCAACTACTTATTTCTTACTTGGAATAATTAACATATAAGAGAAACAATACGATTGTACACTATATTGAACATTAACATATTACTTCGGCGCATCCAATAACTATCTAAGCCCATGATTACTCAACTATCTTAGTTCATATAATTTTCATGGAATTCTTATAATAACTTAAAGGTGCTTGAATTAAAAGTATAAATACCTTCATAACCTGCGAACAATGAATAACAAGGAGTGTCTTTTACCAAAGAAAACAATTGACATGGTAGGCTATAACAACAAAACCATCCACAACTAATATAGGACACATGAAAGAGAGACCAACATAACGATGAGACACATCGACACAATATCAAGAAAATAAATACTCACGTAAGAGACACATCAAAACTAGAGACCATTTTTTATGTGGTTCACCCAATCTAGGGCTACGTCCACAAAAGGTTGCATCGTTTTATTTACTCAAAAAGGTTTACAACTGCAACTTAAATGTTGCTTCATTCACTTTATCCAGATTCTCTCATAGAGAGTAATACCATCAAAACTTCTATAGAAAACCTTAACATAGTTCTTTATAGTCTATCAATCTTTGCATCCAAAATAATAAGGACCTATATAAAAATCGAATTGAATCAAGGATCTCTATGTTACTAAGATCTCTACTTATACTGTTTGTATTTCTTTCATGTATTACAGAGATATATCTCATATAGATTATATAACTATATACGAATTTACTTGAAATCAAGTGTTAAGTTTTCCACATAAATATATATACTATATATGAAAGTTTAAGTCATAAGATAACATATCTTAGAACTTCGAATCAAATACGAGTCTGTGATTCATTGCAACCATATTAATTACCCTATACCAGTATCGGCGAACTATACAAAAATACTTGGAAATGAAAATTATGTTTTCCCACATAAGACAAAATACAATATGTATATATGTATCTATATATATATATACTATAAGTAATACGTTGAACCAATGATCTGAGAGCAACTATCGCTCTTTAGCGATCAATCAAAAAATATATAAAGCAATTGTTTTAAGTCCATAGAGTACAACACACAGAGGATAATTGCTTCAGGAATTTCCCAGTTCACGGTTTTCACAGAGAAAAATAAGCGCAGAGGTTAAAAGCTACATGCATTTCCCTAAGTCATGATTTACATGGGGAAAAAGAATAGACACAAAGAAACAATGCTATAATATGTAGTGTTAATTTTTCGATAATTTCATTCCATTATAATAAGGATCTCTAAGAGAATAACATGTACAACATATCCCTACAGCATATCAATCATAAACACAAAAGAAATCAGACAAGAGACACAGATTTTGATCGGGGAAAACCAAGAAGGTGAAAAACCCCGCAAGTTCCTCAGAGATAGAATAAACCCAAGTACAAGATCACAAGGATCAAACCCAAAGAGATCTCTCTAGCAGATGCTCCTCCTCCTCCACAAGTGCGCCAATTTCTCTCTTACCTATGCAAGCTTGAGAAGTGAGTGAATGAGATAAATGAGAGACACAACCTCTCTATTTATACACTGACTTGACCTGCCAATAATCCATTGGTCCCAACTTGCTAATCAAGCCTAATAACCCAACCACATGTGCTAACCAGGGCCGACCTCACACTGGTGGTCTAATAACCCATCAATACAAATGATGACACTTCCAAATAGAGGAATGTAACCTCTCTAATGGATATACAATAAAGTACAAATGTAATACATAGAAGAATATCTTCCGAAGTTACAAATACATCAACACTCCCTCTTAACTAGGAAGGTATTCTGGACATAGGTCATCAATACATATTGGTGCAAGTCTTTCAATTTTGGAGCTCGATCATCATCACGGGATCACAGAGCATAATCATCATCATTGTTGATGTACTCAACATCTCGATCTCTTGGCTATCTATGAATTCTGCTCGTCATAGGAAGTTCTACAGAGCCAGCCCCTTTTCATGCTGGATGTAGGCCCACCACCTGTAGGTCTTCATCATCACTGGCCATATAGTGGAATCCTCAGGACTGATTACGTGCGTCACAAAACCTCGAAAGAGCATCCCAGGACTGATTACAAGCGTACTGCTCAGCCTATCGGATCTCCCAGGGCAAGATTACAAGTGGTCATGGCAAAACCTCGAAAGAGCATCCCAGGACTGATTACGAGCATACTGCTCAACTTATCGGATCTCCCAGGGCAACATTATATGCCATAGGACAAAACCTCGAAAGAGCATCCTAGGACTGATTACGAGCGTACTACTCAACCTATCGGATCTCCCAGGGAAATATTATATGTTCTCTGAGATCAAAACCTCAAAAGAGCATTTGCCAGATCTCCCAGGGAACTATTACATTCCATAGGCAAAACCTCGCAAGAGTATCTGCAAATATCCCAGGGCAAGATTATATGATCATCTGCACAACCTATCCATGGCCACAAAGTATCAACCCAATACTCACCATACATCATCCTGATGTACATGATCAGCCTGATCATCATCATAGCATCGTCCTGATGCATATCATCCAGAGTATCATCCTAATACACATGATCATCCTGATCATCGTCACTGCATCATCCTGATGCATTTCATCGTCCCATGATCATCTTGATCATCATCACTGCATCGTCCTGATGCATGTCATCGTCACATGATCATCCTGATCATCATCACTGCATTTTCCTGATGCAAGTCATCCAGAGGATCATCCTGATACTCATCACACATGATCATCCTGATCATACAAAGCATCCAACCGATGCACATACATATACATGATCCACCTAATCATATCAAGCATCCATCTGATGCATATACATATACATGACCCACCTGGTCATATCCAACATCCAACTGATGCATAAACAAATACATGATCCAACTAATCATATCAAGCATCCAACTGATGCATATACAAAGTAGTAACTGGAGCATCGTCCTAATGCTCATCACATAGCGCTTACATCCACAGCCATGGGAAGGATCCTCCTCTCACCATGCTTGGAATGGCTTTTGCAAATGTGTCCATCACTTCTTCCTTGAAGTGTCATTAATCTGAAGAACACCAAGCCTCTCTCTGAAGTACTCAAACTTCACTCTGGCTAGTGGTTTCGTCAACACATCTGCAACTTGCTCATCCATCACAACATATAGGGGCTTCACTGCTCCTCTCTGCACCATATCCCTGATATAGTGATATTTGATCTCAATGTGTTTCGACCTATCATGGAACACCGAGTTCTCAGATAGCTTTACACAAATCTAGTTGTCACCAAAGATACCAGAACATCCAACGGGAGATCAAATAACTCAAACAGTAGCTTCCTAAGCCATACTGCCTCACAACTAGTCGAACAAGCTACAACATACTCTGCTTCGGCTATACTCAGTGCTACGCAGGATTTCTTCCTACTAAACCAAGAGATCACACCTGATCCCATATTGAAGCAACACCCAGAAGTGCTCTTCCTATCTATAGCACTACATTCCCAATATGAATCAACATAACCCTCCAAGTTAAACTTTTGATTCGCATCATACTTGAGCCCATAATCAACTGTACCCTTCAAGTACCTCAAAATATGCTTTACAGCAACTAGGTGAACACCTCTCGGATTCGTCAGGAACTGGCTCAATGTGTTCATTGCAAAGAAAATATATGGCCTTGTATTCGTCAGGTACATCAAGGACCCAATCATCTGATGATACATCGTGACATCAACCGGCTCAGATGAAGCATCACATAAAAGCTTCAGGTTTGATGCCATAGATGTGGCCATGGCCTTGCAGTCCATCATCCTGAACCTCTTTAGGATCTCTACTGCATACTTCCCTTGTCCAAGGAAGATCCCATCTGTACTCTTCCACACCTCCATGCCTAGAAAATAGTGCATCATCCCCAAGTCCTTCATCTTGAATTTAACTGCAAGCTTCCTCTTGGTGTCGGCAATCAACCCATCCTCTCCTGTAACAAACAGGTCATCCACATATAGGAGTAGTATCACTGGATTTCCTTCCACAACCTTGTAGTAGAGGTTGGAATCTGCTTTACTCTTGGTAAAGCCCAAACTGGATAGAAAACTGTCCATCCTACCATACCAATTCCTAGGAGCTTGCTTCAAGCCATACAAGG
Source organism: Larix kaempferi (assembly GCA_027924585.1). Lineage (NCBI taxonomy): Eukaryota > Viridiplantae > Streptophyta > Pinopsida > Pinales > Pinaceae > Larix > Larix kaempferi. Next base: position 8,398,661 of record BSBM01000939.1, on the reverse strand, counting down.
CTTTCTTCAACCTGCACACATATGACTCCCTGTCATGTGTTTCAAAACAAAGTGGCTACTCCACATACACTTCCTCTTCGACAACACCATTCAAGAAAGTTGTCTTGACATCCTTCTGGTGTATCTTCCATTTCATCACTGCAGCTAGAGCAAGTACTATTCTAATGGAAGTGTATCTGGCTACAGGAGCAAAGGTCTCTTCATAGTCTATTCCCTCTTTCTGAGAGAAGCCACGAGCTACAAACCTTGGCTTGTACTTCTCTATGCTACCATCTGCAGCATACTTGATCTTATAGATCCACTTGGAAGTCACAACAGACATCCCTTCTAGTCTTGGGACCACATCCCAAACATCATTCTTCATGATCGATTGGTATTCCTCGACCATGGCATCCTTCCATTCTTTCTTTTCCGCTTGCCTCTTCATAACTGGAATGTTCTTTGTTGATAATGTCACAGAGCAAGGCAACATAGCTAGTGTGTGACCTTGTCCTTTTCCTTTCTCTGTGTTCCTCTTCTGGAATACCATATCTTTCTGCATCTTGGATGAGCTCTCTAGCCCATGCAGGTTTCCTCTTGTGAGAGTTCTTCTCATGGGGTGGATCTATAGGTTCTTGTGGATCTTCAATTTCACGGGTTGCTTCTGGAATTGCTTCAATCATAGTGGTGTCTTGAAATCTAGTTTCCTTTGGTTCTTCATGATCTTCAACATGTGTCTTCCTTGACTTGATGAAGGCTGAGTTTTTATCAAATGTTACATCCCTGCTGACATCAATCTTCTTGAACCCTGGAAATTAAATTCTGTAAGCTTTCAAGCTTTCACTATACCCCACAAAGAGATGCCCTTCTTTCCTAAAGGATCTAGCTTTGTCCTCTTTTCCTTTGGAACATGTGTATATAATGGACAACCAAATATTCTGAGATGGCTGGCTTCAGGTTTCTTACCAGAGAAGACCTCTCATGGTGTCTTGTTGTCCAATATCTTGTGAGGCGTTCTATTATGCACATATACAGTTGTCCTAGCTGCTTCTGCCCATAGATGCATAGGAAGATCTTGGTAATGAAGCATTGCCCGTGTTGCTTCCATGATAGTTCTATTCTTCCTTTCTGCAACTCCATTTTGTTGTGGATTGTAAGGAGCAGTCGACTCCCTCTTATTCCTTCAATCACTACATAGCTTCTTGAAATCACTTGAAGTGAATTCTCTGCCATTGTCGGATCTGAATGTCTTGATCTTCTTGTCAGTTTGATTTTCCATCAAGTCTTTGAATTCTTTTAACTTATCAAACACTTCATCTTTGTTCTTCAAGAATTAAACCCAAGTATTCCTAGAGAAATCATCAATGAAAGAGACATAGTATACATAGCCACTCAGAGAACTTGATGACATTGGACTGCATACATCGAAGTGGATCATTTCCAAGATCCCTTTATCTTTGCTTTCACTGCTTGGAAATGCCTTCTTAATGTTCTTTCCTTTTGCACATCCTTTGCAAATACCATCATGTTTTGTCTTGATTTCAGGAAGACCCTCTACAGCTTTACTTGCAATTGGTAGTGCTCTATAGTGCACATGCGCAAGCCTTATATGCCAAAGTTCACTTGGCTCCATGGATTCATGTACCATGGCATGTTCAGGTTGTCCCTTCAATTTGTACAATCCTCCCTCCTGCTCTCCAATCAATACTGCATCATCTATAGTTTTACCTTTTGGCCACATTTGGCCATCGACAAATGCAACCTCATGCCTTTTGCATCCAATGCAGATATGGAGAGTAGGTTCTTCTTGAGCCCAAGTACATATAGTACATATTTCATCTTCAAAGACTTCCAAGATTCTAGGTTGTAGGAAGCTTCACCACTTCCCTTGATAGGGTTTTGATAGTCATCCCCAAGTTTCACCTTATGGAGTGACTCATGTTCAGATAGATTTGCAAAAGATTCTTTAAACCCAGTCATGTGTTTGGAAGCCCCACTGTCAATAAGCCAATCATTACATCCATGAGAGATAGTACCTGTGAGAGCAGAGATTAGAACATATTCGTCTTCATTTGATGAGTCATCACTTTCTGCTCTAGCCTTCTTCTTGGTAGGTTCATCATCCTCAGTAGCATGAGCATGATATCTCTTCTTGTTGTTCTTCCTCTTCTTGTTGAAGTTATTGTTGTTGTTGTTCCTTTTGTTCTTGGGACAATCTGAAGCAAAGTGTCCCTTCTCATTACAAGTAAAGCACCTCAAGTATTTCCTATCTCTTTGATGGTGGTGAGGAGCTCTCTTGTGATAAGCTTGCTCTCTTTTGGACTTACCTTTCTTGGTGTGTGCTGTGGGAGCTTGGTCTTCATTTCCCATATTTTATTCTTAGGCCACAAGCCTAGCCTCTTCTTGTGAACACTCCTCCCATAGTCTACCGAAGGAGACCAATTTTATTCTTGCACAGATTCCTTGGATGAAGGAGTCCCATGACCTAGGTAGGCCATTCAATGTGGTCATTACAATTTCACCATTCTCTGCTACTTCATCCACAGCTTGAAGTTGTTCCTTGATCTGAGAGACCTTGGAAAAGTAGGATTGAATGGTCTCTCCATTCTGAAGTATTACCCCTTTCAATTGGTTCCACAAGGTCATCTTCCAATTTATGTTCTTTCCTTCAAACAACTTGGTCAAGGAGTCAAAAATCTCCTTAGGTGTCTTTAGGGAAGACACATGGGGTATGAGATGGTCCTTTATAGAATCAGCAATGATTCTCTTAGACTTGAACAGGTTCTTCTTGTGTAAGGTCTTAGCCTCTTCTTCTTCTGGAACTGGAACATCTTCCTTTATGTAGTTGTCCAACTCATTCTCTTCTAAGATTAACCCAATCCTATACTTCCGTGCTCGGAAGTTATCAGCCCCTTCAAGCTTATCCTCAAGCTTGGTGTGGTGAGACATCTTAAAGAGTACTTCAGATGGAAATAGAAAAATATTTAGGTCTTACCACTTGATTTGCTGAAAACTGGATCTCGAGCTAGATTAGGGTTTGTCAGAGAAACCCTAAAAATTCAAAATGTGAATTTCAAGATTTTGAAAGGATAGAAAGATGCGCCTTGATGAGTTGATCATCTTGGTATACTCAGAAATTGAAAACTGCAAAGATTTTCCATTCAGAAATGCTTTTCAATCTCCCGGATTCACTAGGGAGGACCCTGAATTAGGGTTTGAGTTTCCCGTAGCTTCACCCAACCAAAAAGTTCGATCCAAAGCTCTAAACTTCAATTTTTCCAAGGACCTTCTAGCAATGTCCTCAGATTTTAGAAATTCCTATTTTTGTGTAAACCTTAATGTTTAGGCCAAAACTGAAAAAGCTCAGAATTGAATTCTGTCTTGATAGAAAGATGTGCCCTTCCAAGGGGAGTCAATCTAGCCTTCTACCTTTGATGAACTGTGGAGAGAAACCGAAATATTAAGAAGCCCTAGCTTCCGCAGCTGCATAGTGCCTTCTTCTTAGGTAAGCTCTGATACCATGTTAATTTTTTGATAATTTCATTCCATTATCATAAGGATCTCTAAGAGAATAACATGTACAACATATCTCTACAGCATATCAATCATAAACACAAAAGCAATCACACAAGAGACACAGAGTTTCACTAGGGAAAACCAAGAAGGTGAAAAACCCCACAACTTCCTCAGAGATAGAATAAACCCAAGTACAATATCACAAGGATCAAACCCAAAGAGATGTCTCTAGTAGATGCTCATCCTCCTCCATAAGTGTGCCACTTTCTCTCTTAGCTATGCGAGCTTGAGAAGTGAGTGAATGAGATAAATGAGAGACACAACCTCTCTATTCATACACTGACTTGACATGCCAATAATCCACTAGGGCCGACTTGCTAATCAAACCTAATAACCCAACCACATGTGCTAACCAGGGCCGACCCCACACTGGTGGTCTAATAACCCATCAATACAAATGACGACATTTGTCGATGCACATGACGACACTTACAAATACAAATGACGACACTTCCAAATAGAGGAATATAACATCTCTAATGGATATACAATAAAGTACAAATGTACTACATAGAAGAATATCTTTTGAAGTTACAAATACATCAACATGTAGGGTTCGCCTAACATGAAGCGACTTTGTTGGGAACTAAAATGCAGAGAGCATATTCATAGGAAGTAGAAATCAAATACTAACCCTGTTATGTTTATGTGCAAAGATATATTTAAGAGAGAAAAATACTAGCTAAGGTTTGAAGAAATAAAAAGTCGAACAAACTACAAAGCAGAGATCTAGCTCGGATCAAAATATGTAATACGATATAATTATCAAATACTGGACAAAAGCTTCATTGTGGAACACAAATGCATTCTGAGATCGGGAAACATCAATACAAAGATCTATCATAATCATAAAATTCGTGGCAGCAAGGGATAGAAAGGATGCAACCGTATCACAACTTGTGGTAGCAAGGATATATATAAATAAATCAATGATTCAGCTGTTTTAAAATTATTACCAGAGACGTAAATCTGAACACAACTCGATGCCAACATAGATAAGGAAAGAATCAGTGCTGGTACTAAAAAAAGGCAGAGAACCGGATAGGGTTCAATCCAATTATTCTTGTTAACAACCATAGACTAGAAGTTTACGAGAATTCATTTCAACAACAATCACTCAGGTTACCCATTCATACATACACGAAAAAAAAATAGGGATCCAATCCATATTGCACAAATTTCAGAACTCGAAATTAATAAAATAAAGGAATAAAACTTTTTGAGTAATCCCCTCCTAGTTACCTACGAACTACTGTGCAAAGGTATCCCCGAAACTCTTTCATACTATAAACGGCAAAAAAAAAATCATTCATCAGATATATATCTATCCAATGTCAAAAACCCACAAGATTATTGGTCGATGTAGTGCAGACTTTACACCAACTACCATATAAATACATACTTATGTAATTATATTTAACCCCAGAGATCGGACGTTGTAGCGCCGTCTCTGTGTAATCCACTCCTAAGAAAAATAAACACAACAACTGCCCTGGGGATCTAACTCTATTTCTAGGCTATCCTATTCCAGACGCCTTTCTAAAAGACAACACTTTAAACTACAGAGGATAATGGTTCTCGCTGAGGTTCACATGTTTTTGCAGAGCTCTAAAATATCAAACTAAAAATCTTGAGCAGAGGTTCCTTTTGCAATTATAGGGTGGAGCATAAGCACAGATAAAATATAAAGCGGAGGTCTTAAATACACACTAAACATATGAGCAGATATTTGCTTACCCATCTGGAAGCATTTTGGTTATCAACCTACTCCCATCAAGAGTTTTTTGCATTCTCCCCTCGAAACTCACTCCATCACCACGCATATCTGCTTGTTTTTTTTTCCCCTTTTCCCAAAACATTCCAACCCTTTTAACCAATGAGAGTCCTCAACCCCCTCTTCCAATTCGTGGAGTCCGCCCAACTTATGCAGGGAATTTCTCTCCACTTGAAAGTCAGTCATAACTCTCCACTTGGATATGTTCCTAAGAATCCGGTGGAACGGGGACAAATCCCATAAATCTTGTGACTACGTTAAAACCAAGTTGCCCCTACCTCTTGTTGTAATTCGTTCATGAAGGTATTTTCTCTCTCTTGAGAGGTCATACCACGAAATCCTGTAATATAAATACATCTATATAACACTTATATAGAAATGTTTTTCTTTATGTTTTATTTCCCATAGTTAAACATATATTTACTCACCTTTATTTATTTGATATGTATATATATACATATATATTTTTAATAATGATATTATTTTATATACATCACATACATAGTTTATGTGAAATTACTTATATATATATAATTCCTTCCGTTTTGGAGATTACACTTCTCACCCCTAGGTATTAAAAACATTGTCTATTAATATTCAAAGTTTAATATGCCATCATATTAATTATGACAACACTCCATATTACTTTTAATAGAAATCTTGTTTTTAGCTTCATTCTAAGATCATAGTTGTTTTTTTTGTAAGTAAGTAAATAACAGTAGCATAATCTTTTAGTTTTACTTAGGATTATGTAACCATAGTTTATCTTCACCTTTAAAAGATAGGTCCTCTAACTATTAGAATGTTATGACGAGTACCCATTCTAAAATCCATGGAGATGACGCTTATAAATTTTAAGGTCATCTCGTAAATCACCTACTCTTCTTCAAGTGTCTCTCCTTTAGTTGCATCGTTTCCATTTGTCCCTTAAGTCTAAAATAACACTTATGAACATAACAATAGTTTTCAAGGTCCACAGGCGGGGCCTTGGCCTTGAGCTCCTCACTAGGACCGTTTACACAATTTCAATTACATTAATAAAAAATAATGGGGATCAAAATAGGAGGGATGTTACAATGGAGTCGAGTATACCTCAGAGAGAAAGAATGAACAGAAAAGATGAATTACAGTGAAAATTGCAGTAAAAATGAGCAGACAATTAATCATGCATGAGAACTAAGATAGGAACAAAATAATTTCACATGGTCCAATAATCAGTATAGTCAACAATGATGTCCCAATGGAGAGAATTCGAATCACCTACAATAATATGAGTAGATCAGTATGTCTAGCATAGGAATTATCACCTCTATCAATGCTTCGGAGCTCCCAAACTCAGTTAAACTCAACCAAATCTCAATTAAATGAAGACACAAGCAATTAACTGACTAAAATGGGTGCATTAGTGATTTTGTCATGCAAATCACTAGGAAAATTGTGCATGAGACCAAAAACAGTGGCTATTAGAGCATAAACCCCCCACAATATTCAACTAACTCAGGTGGACTAAACTAGAACACTAAGTTGGCTCCTTAAATGTAGGGAACTAACTCATGTGGTCCTAAAATGATGCATGCAGGGTGCATTAGGTGGCTAAAGGGTCTTAGATGACATATGCACACCACTATCGGGAAAATAACATCGATATGTGTTAGCAAATTATGGTAAATAATACAAGTAAGACAATGATGGAGTATTAAAATATCCTACACTTAACCCCTAATGCCCTAAGGCCTTAACCCCTTATAATCCCTTAACACTATAACACCTAAGCCATTCATGCCTAAACTCTTAAAACTTAACCCCCTAACCCTATATCACTAAATCCCTTTACCCCTAAACCCCTTAATTCCTTTAATTGTTTACCTCTAATCCTTTAACCATTATCCTCTAATCTCTAGTTTACCCCCTAGAGGTAAAATAATTGTTTACCTCTAATCTGTATTTGTAGGTGCAACCTCCCTTGTGTAAGTGCTCCCTGCATTTTCTTGTGTTCTCTATGTTTTCATCCGTGCTCTCCATTTGCATGGGAGCTCTATGTTTGCTTAATAGCTCACCCTTTGAATTGATCACTCCTCTCTCGACTTGGGAGCTCTTCCTTGGTCTTGTGCATTATCATCTAATATCTAGTTTACCCATTATAATCCTTTAACCCTTTAACCCCTTCACCCTTAACACCTATCCTCATAAACCCTAACCCCCTAACCCCAGAGGACTAAATCGCTCAACCCCTAAAGCCCCTAACCCCTTAACCACTTTACCACTAGTCCCACAGCCTCTAACCCCTAACATCTAGTCCACCCCTAACCCCTAAACAACCTAACCCATAATACTTAAAGCCCAAATACCTGAATCCCTTAACTCCTAAATAATTAAACCTTTAACTTCTTAGGCCTTAACCTCTGACCTCTTAATCCCTAGCCCATAATCATTGAATCCTAAATTCCTTAATGCCTAAAGTCCCTAACCCATAAAACCCTATTCCCTAAACATAAATTAATCCCTAATTATCCCTTAACCCCTAAATCCTGAACCCTTAACGCTTGTCTCCTTCAAATATTACCCGTGAAGACCCTAACTCTTAAATCCCTTAAACCATTAACTAACCCCTACCCCCATCATACCTTTTTGGTTGTCTTATCTCTCAAGATGATGTCCTCAAAACAAGGGTATGAGGTTCTTCTTCTTCTGATTCAGCTTCTTCCGTTGAGTCGGATTCTTCATCTTCTAACTCAAACTCTATCTTCTATGGTTCCTTTATGCAAATCTATCCCATCATTGCACTAGCAATCTGTGGGAAGATTCTTATTGCCATTATCCTCTGTGGAAAATGGAGTTTCACGATGAATATGAGAATGAAACTTAATGTTGTGATGGAATGTTTAACACTAGGTTAAATGCATTTGAAATTGAGAAGTATAAACCTACTATGTGAGTTAATAGTATTGTCTAATTTTTTATTTTATTTTTAATTTCAAGAATTCGAGATATACAATGATGATCCTAGTTTTAAAATTTATATTTTTTGAATGTGGTAACCTAATGTAGTGTCAAATCATACACACCTACCAAGCAGAAGAAATATGGCCTTTATGTAGCCAGCTTTAAGCAACCGGTATTCTGTCATGTAATGTCTTGTATGGCAGGCATTTACACAGCACTAGGTATATGCAAATAAAAATTTTGGTTTGAATATGAACAATGTTTTCTCTTCTTTCTCTAGACACTTATGGAATCTGGATGATTTAAAATTTGCTGAGCTAAATTTTATGTTTAAATGAATGCATCTTAGTTGTACGATTAAGTCTTATCCATTTTGACCCCGGGTTAAATGACACCATAACTACTATATCGACTGTTGATTGTACCATTTTATGTTGGACACATAAATTGAAATATCATTTGTATCCCAAAAGCTACTTAATGATATAACGAGAAAATATTTAGTGAAGTCAATTATGAAGAAACATCTCTTCAAGTAAGGTTGAACTATCTTACAACTACTACTAACATTGGAAAATTGATATTTCTATTGTTGTTTAATATTTCTTAGTTTTATTATTATTTTCATTTCAATTTGTATTCTAAGACAACAACTTTGCTATTTGCAACCCTTGTTTTACATTGTGAATATATTCTTCATTAAATGTTTAAATGCAACTACAGTAATATCCAAATAATTTAATAATTTTAGGGAAACATAAACAAAATCAGATTTTTAACACATTCGGTAGGATTATCATGCGTTATCCTTTCTCAATATAAAATGTTGTATAAACCATGGTAGCAATCTATTTTGATTCAAATTTCACTTCCAAACCATGATGAGTCGAAAAGTGATATATTCATCGTATTGAGTCATGTTGATATTTTGTAATATTTCTTAGTCATAGACCATAAATATAAAATATAGATACACAAGGAAGTATTATCAAAATTCTGAAATTAAAAGGAAAAAAAATACAAGTTTGTTATAGGGTGTGAAATTTACTCATTAACAAGATTGAATTAAGAGTGGGTATAAATATACTTGCAATATGTGTAGATTTTACTGATTAAAAATATGTGTGTTTTTCTAGTGGAACATAAACATTAATAATGATTTAAAACCATAAATCTAGTAAGGTGGGCCACACACTCACAAGAGATACAAAATTTATAGACAATTCTAAATACAAAATTCATAGACATATATTTGTCTTTAAGCAAATCATGCTCATATTGGGAAAAACAAATTGATTTATTGCAACTAAAAGTAGTAAGATGCTCTACAACCTAGTACTAGGGAGAAGGTGTCACATATTTACAATAAAAAAACGAAAAGGAAAAACAACTTTTGGATACCCTATGTTGGATCAAATTTAAATTTTACACAAAAATAAAAAAATAAAATAAGCAAAAATTCCTTTTAAGTTGCAATCTATCAAACACCTAAAAGTATCAAATATCTAGATTAAGATGGATCTATACTAATTTAACCAATTTTCCCACACTAATTTAACCAATTTTCCGACATAAATTGAAATAAATGAAACCCACAAAATATCCAAGCACCCCAAGCTTTTGCACCTTCATGTGCAATATAAATGGCCAATATGTAAACACAACTATGTATTTACACAACTAAAAGGAAAACCATATGTAAAAGCAAGATAATTCCCATGGAGCATTTGAGTGCCTTTAGTAGCACGATCAATGGATTACAAACCATATACACATATTTTAATGTGCTCTTTTGCTTTTTACAAATTTATCATGGTCATAAACAAGTTTGACTTTTATATTAATACTGAAAAAAATTATCATGTTTTCAAAGTTTTGTAATATTTATATATTAAAATTAATATTTTGAAAATATAAATTATTTGTAAAAATTTTAAATTTGTTATATCTATTTTATGATTGGCTAAAAGATATTAACTGAAAAATTACCCCTGGTTGGATGTGAGATTGTTTAAACAAAATATTACTATAAATTTTAAAAATTCATTTTTTTTTCCTAACTTAACATGTGGTTTCATTAATAATAATGAATTTTATCATTTTTGTGTGCACAAGTGTCCCTCCTTATTATTACATGTCCTCTCATTTTTTAAATTTAGCAACCTTAATTGTATCTACTAATTACTAATTTTTAAAACTTAAAAACTAAAACTTTTTTTTTATTAAAATCTATAAATGTATGAATGTATGATTACAACAAGCCATCATCAAAAAATAAAAATAAAAACTAATTTTAAAATGTAAAAATTAATAAACTAGCAAGCAATTATTAATTATTAAAAATATTAAAAAAACGAAATACTAAATGCGTATTTTTAAAAATTAAAATACTAAAAAAACTAGTAAACAATTAGTAATTATTAAAAATAAAAAACTTTAAAACTATGAAAAAAAAATTAAAACTTTTTTTTTAATGTAATATCATTATCGTTTGTATTTGTACAAAATAATTTATATAATATCATACATCAATTATACAAAAATAATGGGAATAAGTTTACAAAATGTAACACAATTTTATTTATACAAAAAATAACAATTTTATTTATACAAAAAATAACATAATTTTATGACAAGTGACTTGCTTTACAACTATTACTCCTTTTTAACATAGGAATATGAGAAAACTAATATATTTTCTCTTACAACCCATTTCTAAGATCATGAAATATTTAGTATTGAATTAAAATGTACCAAACTAAGAACCAGGAAACAAACTTGTCGAAGTTGGGCTCAATAGACTTCCTCGTTTAACTACTCTTCCCACATAGATTGAAACAAAGTGTAACGCATAAGCAATGTGCAAAGCATCCCACGTTCTCATTCCTTCAAACGCTCCAACATCATGCTAAAATGGATTACACTACATACAATTTGAGTATTTACTTAAAACTAATAAAATTCTTATAGATTTTTTGTCTAACAACACGACTATGGTTATAAACAATGTTCATCTCCATCTGGCTAGATAAAAATCCAAGGATATACGCTTTAGTTTATATTAAATCCGTTTCTTCTCGTTCTCTACCATGGTTCGATTCCTATACCTTGCAGGAAACAAAGCTACATCCCACACTCTAAATTCTATGTGGGCATTAGAGACGACGCTAACAAATTAGTTTTAGAGATCGTAAAACAGTGCGCATCAATCCACTATATCACCATATGTCCCGCAGGACAATGTGTACACGTTTGTATAGTTGCATAGAGAAATGACCTCTAGCTTGCTACCCCTCTGTTTTCTTCAAAATCCCCTCTCTTACAAAATTCTATGTTGTACTAAAATGTGAAATAAGAACAACATGGTGGTAATGTTAAGATATGTTAAGATTAACTTAATAACATCACTTAGAAATTCACTTAATAACATCACTCGTTTGTTCGCATGAATAATTTTCCAGTATAATCACATTTTTTTCCTTGTCTCACTTTCGAGTTGAATAGATATCTTGTGGAGAGTGATTTTGCTTTTTTGTTTCCTCTATCATTTGTTTGTTCAATTCTTATTTTCAGTCACGGGCTTCTTGATGCTAATTGGGATGCTAATTGGGACACTAATTGGGACGTTAATTGGGAGGCTAATTGGGACATTAATTGGGTTGCTAATTAGTGTCCCAATTAGCATCCCTTTTCAAAAAAGGACACAAATGACGCCATTAAAAGTGCCATCTCGTGGAAAAAACGTCCACTTTGTACAAAAAATGATGAAAAATACACTAAAAGTGATAGTGGACGCTAAAAAGGGAGCTAAAACAAACGGTAATTCCAGGATTTGTTGTAGTGAAATGGGAGGTCATATCCATGGACTTCATGGTGGTTGGATTTCCTCTTACCTCCATAAGCATGATGTCATTATGGTGATCGTTGATAAACTGACAAAAAATGCTCACGTTATTCCAGTAAAGGATACCTATGACATCATGGATGTAAGTCATGTATTCATAAGTGAAGTAGTATGTCTCCATGGGTTTCCCAAGAATATTATCTCAGATAGGGATTCCAGGTTTGCGTCCAGGTTTTGGACAAGTTTGCAGTCAACCTTAGGAACTTAGCTGAGCCTAATCACAACTTACCACCCAGAAATAGATGGAAAAACAGAAAGATTGAATCAGGTGATGGAAGACATGCTTAGGATGTATGTTATGGATCAACAGACCCATTGGGAAAAGCATTTACCTTTTTTAGAATTTACTTACAACAATAGTTACCATAGCTCGATTGGAATGTCTCCTTATCAAGCATTATATGGGAGGCCTTGCAGAACACCATTGAGTTGGCAAAGGTTAGATGATCGAGTGATTATAGGACCTGAGTTGATTCAGGAGATGGAAGAATAGGTTATTGAGATTAGACAACAGTTAAAGGAAGATCAAGATAGAAAAAAGAGCTATGTCGATGCACATAGGGTTGAACGAAACTATAAGGTTGGGGATGTAGTATTCATACGCATTAGGCCTAGTAAAAGTACCTTCCGATTTGGGAAAGGGACAAAGTTGTCACCACGATTCATAGGACCCTTTGAAATTTTGGATAAGTTTGGACCCGTGGCGTATTGTATTGCGCTTCCCCCCCATTTGCATAAAACTCATAATGTTTTTCATATATTTGTTTTACGAAATTATGTAGCTGATGAGTCTCATAAACTAAACTGGAAGGAATTGCAGGTTTCAGATGAGGGGACCATCAAGTTCAAACCATCACTTATATTAGACCGCAGGGTTAGACAACTTAGGAACCCATTGGTGGATTAGGTTAAGGTCTAGTGGGACCGGTATAGCCTAGGATCTGCTACCTAGGAGGATACAGATACCATGCGTTGTGATTTTCTGACACTATTTGTATTTTCCTGTTATTGTGGAACATCGTAAGTGTGATGACACTGTGGTATGTATATGATGTTGATGTTATGGTTTATGGTCATGTTTTGATTATATCTCTATCATGCCAATTAGTAGAGGATGGTACGTGGATACCAATTTAAATTTTATGATGTATAAATGATTATGATGTCAGATCCACAATGCAGGGAAAATGATGTACATTATTGTTAGAATTTATGAGATATGTATACATGTCAATGATTGCACGATATTGCATAGTATGTTGTTATGAGACTAACCGACAGGTTTACAATATTGCAGGAAAGATGAGTCCTACAAATGAAAGCACATCGACGACATGAATTTCAAAAGAAAAAGGGTATGTGAATGAGTCATTATTGTTGTGTTGTTTTTTATTATGATGTATGGGCTGGTGTAGGGTTCCGGGAAACTCAACCTCCCAAATTGGTTATACGATGACAAACTGAGTACAAGTCGCAACGTAGTCACTATGTTAGTATAGACATAGTCCCGTGTTCCATTAGGGGGGTGGAGGCTTTACCCATCGTTTATACCTAAAACCCGGAGTCATGGGAGGGTTGTGCTATGACGTGCTCCCCAAGGTGTGTGATGATGATTAGTGGGTGCCTACTGGGGAATCTTGGTTGATGGAGTTGAGACTTCGTCTTACGGGTTCTAACTGGAGTTAGGTCATGTAGTTGATGCTCCAAGATAGTACAACAGAGGACGGATAGGATGTGGAAGTTAGTTGTGAACTTGATAGACAAAGCAGGTAGATAGGTGTATCATGAAGTTAGTAGGAAAACTTGCTTAAGTATGCATGTTGAAAACATTTGCTGATTCATGTGTCGTAACTTAGTAATGTATAAATTGTTCATAAGTTAATAAGATACAATTAGGTAAAATATTGTACATTGCAAACTATGTTTAAACTTGCGTCAATAAAAAATAAATTGATGATTATGAATGATCTGTGATTATGTACTGTTGAAGTAACTACACGATCTATGTAAGAATTAGCTATGCTTACGTAACTCGTCTATCTCTGCATATGTAAATTATCTATTGAATTATTGCTTGAATTACTTATGGATGTGAATGATCACTACATAACTATTATTACTTAATCGATAATTAATAGATTCAATTAATTAGAATTGATTACGAATGGTTAATTAATTATGCTTAAAATAGGCTATCGATAGAGGTCATTATTAAAGTAATGAGACATGTCAGTTATATGTTTCACCATGTCGTTTAATTACTTGTAAGATAACGGTTGGGAAATATGTTCTGGAATGTTTTATATGAAGATAATCCAAGCTTATGTATATTATTAATAAACAATTATAATTTTAGATGAGTAATTGTTTAATACTAATAACCCAGCCTTGAGTTGAAATTGTATTATTAATGACTGATGTGAGACATTAAATAGGGATGTAATAATAAATTAGGTCGAAATAGGTAAGGATTGTTCTACAATTAAGTTTAGACCACATTAATATCACATAAAAATAAAAACAAAAATAATTATTAAGTGTCTTGGTAAGGTAAATGATGGTAGATTATTAATTACAGTCATGTCAAATTTAATGTGACAGGTAACTCAATTAACCGGGAATAATAAAATAATACAAATAATTTATTGTTTGAAGTCAAGGGAAAACTATTCGAACAGTGAAAAGTGGGTTAAACATTAAAGAAGAAGATAGGGTAGTTAATGAGGGGGTGGATGGAGTCGGTGAAGAGGAGGATAAAGGAGAGGAGTCCGGAGTGTTGCGGTATGCAAAAATTTCTGGGAATTCAAGAGACATTGAGAAAAATATTACAGCAAGAGGAGGTTGATAATTTGAGGGAGAGGGAGAAGAACTAGTTGGGATTGTACTTAGTTTGGTCTTGGGGGTCCACGAACATAGTTCTTGGAGCTAGAAAGTCGGAAATACTTTCCTAGTTGGTAGGGTGGCAAACTAATTCGGTCAGTTGAGCTTCCTGAAGATCTACAACAAAGTTTTCTAAAGACCTATAAGTATTTTGATATTTTGGTATTTTAATTGTAGTTTTTAAACTTATTATTGATGAGTTAATGGAATTGAAAGAGTATGTTGTTAACTGGTTGATTATTACTTATTACAGATGAAAATTGCTTCTTAAGTGTACATGAAATATATCTAAATATGTTGCAATTGAATAGGATAAATTTTTACCTAAAACATGTGTTGAATAGTTGAGTGATTATGAAAAAAATTATATGCAGAAAATGTGCTTGAATATGTTGCTATTAAACTACTTATACATGTTGATATCTGATCTCTACTTTGAGAAATTGTAGAAAACTACTGAATAAAACATAATTACTTAAATCCAACTGAAAAAAACTATTGTATTTTCTTTAAAATAAAGTAAGGACCGGGGGAGGCTGTTACACACATGAAACCAAATGCTTCATCCAATCTATTCAGATATTTGTCCTTATCAACAGCTGCTTGAGGTTTGACCTCCTTTCCCATTGTTACCCTGTATAGTGACTTGTTGCGCAAGACCATCTGCATATTATCCCTCCAATCAAGGTAATTTAAGGGTGTCACGATCCTGGGATAGAGAGGAGCATTCAAATTCTCCATTAGAACCGCTGGAGCGAATAAAAGGTGGTATTGCTGATATTACTGCACTTTGAATAACCTGGAAAAAAATCTCAATTTTGGAGATAGACTACTACTGAGCACTTATTTAGGACAATAGGAACATTTTTCCGAATCCTTCACACCTAGCTACACCTCAAAGGATTTCTCCAATGAATTCAATGAAATGGCACTAGGATTTTCTATGGAAATCCAAAGACTTCTAGTGCACTACTGTAAGAAGCTGCTCAACCTATGCTTACTGAGCTCTGATACCATGTGAAATTCTAAATCAAAACAAATCTAAGACCTGAGTATACCTCATAGAGAAAGAATGAGCAGAAAAATGAATTAGAGTGAAAATTGTAGTAAAAATGATCAGACAATTAATCATGCATGAGAGCTCATATAGGAGTAGTATAATGTCACATGATCCAATAATTAGTATATTGAACAATGACGTTACAATGGAGAGAATTTGAATCACTTGGGAGAACTCAAGTCTCAGTGTGTCTAGCATAGGAATTGTCACCTCTATCAGTGCTCTAGAGCTCCCAAACTTAGTTAAACTCAACCAAATATTAGTTAACTGAAGCTACTATTAGTTAACTAACCAATGAGGGCGCATCAATGAGTTTGTCATGCAAATCACTCAGAAAAGGGCGCATGAGGCCACAATCAGTGGCATTCGGAGCATAAACCCCCAAGAAGAGTCAGCTAAGTCAGGTGGACTGAACTAGAACACTAAGTTGGCTCCTAAAATGTAGGGAACTGCCTCTAGTGTTCTTAAAATCATGCATGCGGGGTGCATTAGGTGTCTACTGAGTCCTGGATGACATCTGCACACCACCAGGGGGGAAATAAAATCACTAAGTGCTAGAAAATGGTAAATAATGCAAGTAGGACAAATATGGATTATTACAATATCCTAACAGTAGATACTTTGTCTAAACAGTCCTTGAATGGTGTGAAAGGTATTCTATTTTGGGAGGAAATTTTGGAGGATTCACTTGTGGATTGTGGATCAAAAAATATTTTTTATGATGTAATTTGTTCTCTGTTTTCTGCCATGATATCTATATGGAAATGTATGTGGCTGACCACTGGGTAGCCTGATGTTTTTTTATAGGTACTATGTTTTGATAGTATTGTTTTGTACTAGAATGAACAACCGGCTTACTGTTTTGTCTGTGTGGAACCGTGATGTACTTTTTGATTCAAAATGAATAGAAAAAGTATTTTTTTTCTTACTGAAATATATATATATATATATATATATATATATATATTCTTGCACATCAAAAAAATCACATTGAAAAATGATTAACTATTAAAAATGGCATTAAATGATTATTAAATAAAAATGATACTCTGTCTAAACAGTCCTTGAATGGTGTGAAAGGTATTCTATTTTGGGAGGAAATTTTGGAGGATTCACTTGTGGATTGTGGATCAAAAAATATTTTTTATGATGTAATTTGTTCTCTGTTTTCTGCCATGATATCTATATGGAAATGTATGTGGCTGACCACTGGGTAGCCTGATGTTTTTTTATAGGTATTATGTTTTGATAGTATTGTTTTGTACTAGAATGAACAATCGGCTTACTGTTTTGACTGTGTGGAACCGTGATGTACTTTTTGATTCAAAATTAATAGAAAAAGTATTTTTTTTCTTACTGAAATATATATATATATATATATATATATATATTCTTGCACATCAAAAAAATCACATTGAAAAATGATTAACTATTAAAAATGGCATTAAATTATTATCAAATAAAAATGATATCATTGAAGTATGTTAACTTTCATGTTGAAGGTCCTTAAAAGTGCACAAGTTTAAATTTGATTATCTAATAGTGAAACGATTTTGTTTTATCCATTTTAATTATTTATGCTTACTATAATTCCAATAAGGTTAAACACCAAATAAATAGAGATATAGTTTAACCTATTATTTAGTATAGATCAGTAACATATAATCCCATTTCAGTAATAAATTTCTTTTAACATCATATAGATTATTATTAATTTAAAATATTGTAGCTATCGTTACCTATAATTTGAGGTGATATACAAATAATTTTTTGCAAGAATATACCTAAGATTTTTTTTAATGAATTTTCAACATTTTGGTTGGTAAAGGATACTAATATTATAGTCTAAAGAAATTTAATAATATTTCTTAGAGTGATGTGAATCTATATCATTAGTTGTTGGCTTTGAAGACAATATAATAATTATAATAAAAATAACAATAGTACTATATGATAATTAAATATAGATACAAAACTTTCCTTACTATTTCTCTTGCCTAGGGTTTCAATTACGTTTTCTTTCCAAGGGTTCAAGGATCCTCCTCTAGATCCAAATCTGGGGGAGTGCACTAGGCTTCTGGATGAATCCTTTTGAGCTACAATGGAGGTCACTCCTCCACTCTATGTTATGGGTGGATCAATTCGGAAGCCTCGAAACTCAAAGTGGTTTCCCTCTTTGAGAAGGGTTGGTTGGGAATTTAAAGGCCTTTGGCACTCCCCACGAGATATGTATATATGGATTATCAAAAATTGGCGGCCCCTTACAACTTGAAAGAAAAGTATGGCATGTCAAATGCATGTTTCTTGGCACTTTTGAGGCAACTAACCATCAAATGCCTTATATTTTGAGGAATTTTGTCACAAAATCAACATTGAAAATGGTCGATTTTATGAGCATTAAATGGCATTGTACATTATATTGCTTACTAACTACAGGTTATTCAAATATAAGGTACTTCCAAACGATAATGTCTTGATCGAAAACTGCGAAGAGGCAAAACAAATATTGAAAATGTTGGGTGTTGAGTACATATCATATCATGTGTGTCCCAATGATTGTATTATATATAGAGGTGGATATGCAGACAAAATATATGTCCAAAATGTGGGAATGATAGGTACAAAGAATCAGATAACAAGGCTAAAGCATGTGGTCCTCCTCATAATATATTGAGGCACATGCCTATAATCCCATGGATTTGAAGGATCTTTGGTTGCTAAGAAATAGCTATGATGCAGGGATGGCATGCCTCACATTGAAGTGGGGAAGGATTTATGTGAATCCCAACAGATTTAATAGCCATGAAGCATATAGAGGATACATGGCCTGATAAATTCCAGAATGAAGTACGGAGCCTTCGATTGAGCATAGCCATTGATTCCATCAACCCATTCGCCCAAGAAAACACCAAATACATTGTTTGGCCTATAGTAGTGATAAAAAACAATATCCCCCCATGATTTTCCATGGATAATGGACATCTTATGTTGGATCTTATAGTCCCTGGTAGAAGACAAGTGAAGAATATGGATGTTTACCTACAACCATTGATCGATGAATTCAAGGAATTATGGGAAGGGATACATGTATATGACATATCAAAACCCATCACAATAGAGAGGAGTTTTACATTGTTTGGAATATGTGCATATACCACACATGATTATCTGGGGATAGGATTTTTCTCTGGTAAATATGTTGTTTGATTTGTTTTAATTCAAAGGAATTTTTCTTGGCATATTTAATTCGGTGCAACTATATTGAAATTCAACACTAATGTTCTCTGTATACCATAACACCGAAGGTCTTATAACAAAATATTATGATGGATGTAAATGTTGTGGGCATTCTTTAAAGGATAGATGGTATAGAGAGCTATGAAAACCAGTGTACAGCTGCTCAAGGATATTCCTCCGAGAAAAACCACCCTTATAAAAGAGTAACATATGATTTCAATGGTAAACTATAGAGAAGCCAAAGGCCTAAAATAATGACGCCAACTAATTGTATTAGGGCATATGACAGAGAGAAGGAGAAGGAATTTTCACATATGTCTAATTCAAATGGGGAACCTAAAGTCGATGATCCAGAATTCTTCGACACCTATGTTAAGAAAATTCCCATCGGGATGAAAAGGAAATTGGTATTTCATGAGCTCTCATATTGGGAGCATCTTGAGTTTTCCCACTTACTAGATCCCATGCATATATTAAAAAAAAATCATATTCTTTGTGGTGGCATATATCATCAAAAAAAATTGACACGTTGGAATTCAAGAGAGATCTAATTTCTTCAAATACTAAAAAGAATCATTGGCCAACAAAAGAAAATAGATGAGAGGCTAACCTCTCTTGGTCATTTAAAGAAGGTGATCTCCCATGTGTTTTGAAGAAAGATGATCTTTCTTTGGTAAAGGAAGTTATATTGGGTGTGAAGGAACCTTCTTTATATGGGTCTACTCTACAATGATGCTTCATTGTAGACACAAAATTGTTGGGTTTGAAATCACATGACCATCTCAAACTTATAATGGTATGTATAATGTCAAAAAAATGTTTTTATTTTTTCTTTATATCTTTTATTGAGCAAGTTAAATTCATGCAAATAATTTTTTCTGTTTGCTTTGTAGTTTCATTATCCATTGTTGGTGTGTGGATGTGTGAGCCACAAATTTCCTAATGATCTGCATCGTGCCATATTTAAACTATCTGCATTTGTATGGTGTATCACATCAAAGGATATTTACATCGCTAGCATTCCATAGTGGCATCAAGAGATAGTTGAGATTGCTTGTATGTTTGAGAAGGAATTGCCGACAAGTTTCATGGACTTGTAGGTTCATCTTATAATACAACTAGTTGATGAGGTTGAATTAGTTAGGGTGTTGTCATGTCATTAGATGTACTTCTTGGAGAGGTACATGAAAAAATTGAAGCAATTTGTTTGACAAATGGAAAAACCCGAGTGGTCTATGGCAGATGGTTACATAGTATATGAGTCGATCTATTATGCTAGTGAGTACATCAAGCAAATCGACCACACACCGAGCACATCCATTTGGGATGATGAACGTGATGAGGACAAAAAGGAAGGGGAGCTACTGCAAACGAAAGGAAAAAGGAGCATATTAAAGAGTAAGTCACTTATCTTTCGATCTTCACATTTCCACATACTAACTATTCACAACAAACTTCAAAATATATATTTGATCCCATACGTATTGATTGTTAAAATTTAATATGCTAAGATAGAAAATAGCAGCATTGCATTCCATTTCACAATAATAGCATATACAGGATCACTGAAGAAACAACAAGCACAGCATAAACACAAGAGACACAGGTTTATCCTGGGAAACCCTCATGGGGTAGAAAACCCAGCAAAGCTTCCTCAATATAGATGACCAACAAATACAAAAGATGTAACCCTGAGCATAAGCTCCTCCTTCTCCATAGCAGACCTCTCTCTCATAAGTGCACCACTCTCAAGTGAGTGAGTGTGTGTATAAAATGAGGAATACACCTCCTCTATTTATACACTACTCTGACTTGTCTTTTACACAAATCATGTAGGCTCGTATTTAACCATTGGGTTAAATACCCCACTACAACTGACTGGGCCGACCCCTCTAGGGTGGTCTAATAACCCTTTGACCCACATAACACATACAAGGCCAACCCCCACTAGGGAATTCTAATAACCCAAGTTACCACAATCTGACGGAGGAATAAACATCTCCGGATATACAATAAGATCTTCAAGGAGGAATGAAACATCTCCAGAATAATAAAGTACAAATATAATATTCTTTGAAGTTACAATATCTCAACACTCCCCCTTAACGAGAAGGATATTATAACAGCATCTGCACGAGCAAGGAGTCATCAACATCATACATGATACATCTATAAATCATTGGAAGCTTTCTCAACATCATCAGTAACTCAAGCAGTTACTGGAACATCTTCAATACTGGAACATCAACATCTTCAGTACTAAGTCTTTATCTTATGCAGCACTCGAACAACTACAACAACATCAACATCTGGATCCTCACGATCATCAGCATCGTCATCATATGATCATCAGCATCGGGATCATCTCAATCTACAGCATCTGGATCATCACGATCTACAGCATCTAGATCATCACGATCTACAGCATTTGGATCATCTCGATCTACAGCATCTGGATCATCACGATCTACAACATCTGGAACATCTCGATCTACAGCATCTGGATCATCACGATCTATAGCATCTAGATCATCTCGATCTACAGCATCTGGATCATCTCGATCTACAACATCAGGATCATCTCGATCTACAGCATCTAGATCATCTCCATCTACAGCATCTGGATCATCACGATCTACAGCATCTGGATCATCTCGATCTACAACATCTAGATCATCTTGATCTACAGCATCTAGATCATCACGGTCTACAGCATCTGGAACATCTCGATCTACAGCATCTGGATCATCACGATCTACAGCATCTGGATCATCTGGATCATCACGATCTATAGCATCTAGATCATCTCGATCTACAACATCTGGATCATCTGGATCATCTCGATCTACAGCATCTAGATCATCTCGATCTATAGCATCTGGATCATCACGATATATAGCATCCGGATCATCTCGATCTACAACATCTGGATCATCTCGATCTATAGCATCCGGATCATCTCGATCTACAACATCTGGATCATCTCGATCTACAGCATCTAGATCATCTCGATCTACAGCATCTGGATCATCACGATCTACAGCATCTGGATCATCTCGATCTACAGCATCTGGATCATCTAGATCATCAGTATTAGTATCCACACTAATACAAGTATACACATCATCAATATAAGTATCCTCATCAATACAAGTATACATACAAGTATCCTCATGAATACATATCATGAATACAAGTATCAATACATCAATACAAGTATCCTCATCAGTGATAATAGCAGCATACCCTGCAACACACACGATCATATTATAGGATGATCAGTCCCACTCTCTTTAGGACATAGGTCCATGGATGATACAATCCAGATCAAGTTCTAGGATGATCAATCCTTATCACTTTAACACAAGTCTCATGTCTAGGGATGATGCAATCCCATCACGTACATTTTGAACCCAGTTCATGGACGATGTAGTCCTCACACGTACCTTTAAGACAAGTCTCATGTCTAGGGATGATGCAATCCCAACACGTACATTTTGAACCCAGTTCATGGGCGATGCAGTCCTCACACGTACCTTTAAGACAAGTCTCATGTATAGGGATTATGCAATCCCATCATGTACATTTTGAACCCAGTTCATGGACGATGCAGTCCTCACACGTACCTTTAAGACAAGTCTCATGTCTAGGGATGATGCAATCCCATCACATACATTTTGAACCTAGTTCATGGACGATGCAGTCCTCACACATACCTTTAAGACAAGTCTCATGTCTAGGGATGATGCAATCCCATCACGTACATTTTGAACCCAGTTCATGGACGATGCAGTCCTCACACATACCTTTAAGACAAGTCTCATGTCTAGGGATGATGCAATCCCATCACGTACATTTTGAACCCAGTTCATGGACGATGCAATCCTCACACGTACCTTTAAGACAAGTCTCATGTCTAGGGATGATGCAATCCCATCACGTACATTTTGAACCCAGGTCATGGACGATGCAGTCCTCACGTACATTTTGAACTGAGGTCCAGGGACGATGCAATCCTATCTTCAATTCTCGGAGACATCAGTCTACGGATCAATTCTGGGACCTAAGTCCGGGGAAGATACAATCCCCTACCTGTTCATTCAGGACTTCATTATCAGAGACCCAGTCTACGGCTCAATTTTGGGACCGAAGTTCGGGGATACAATCCCCCACCTGTTCATTCAGGACTTCATTCTCGGAGACATCTTGTCTATGGCTCTCTTTAGGACTGAAGTCCAGGGATGGTCCAATCCTCACATGTCCACCAAGGACTTCATTCTCGAAGACATACGTCTACAGCTCTCTTTAGAACATGTGTTCAAGGATGATACAATCCCTCTTCTTTCTCGGAGACATCTGTCTACGGCTCCTTTTAGAACATCTGTTCAAGGATGATGCAATCCCTCTTCTTTCTCGGAGACACCTATCTACGGCTCCTTTTAGAACATGTGTTCAAGGATGATGCAATCCCTCTTCTTTCTCGGAGACATCTGTCTATGGCTCACTTTAGGACTGAGATCCAAGGATGATTCAATCCTCACATGTCCACGAAGGACTTCATTCTCGAAGACATCTGTCTACGGCTCCTTTTAGAACATATGTTCAAGGATGATGCAATCCCCTTGTCACCTTAGACCCTATCTAAAGACCATCCACCAACCTCTCTGTCGGCATCACCAATATAGGTATCCACAACATCGACCTCACTGTCGATACAGGCAATCTCATCATAAGTGATCACATCACTCCCCCTTTCGAGGAGGGTCCTTCTAAACTATATTAAGTTTGTCTCGGAAAACTTTACTTGAGGTAGAAGTTTGGTTAGTACATCGGATCGGTAGAGGTTTGGTTAGTACATTGGTAACTTGTTACAAATTCAAACATTAATTCCTTTCTGCACCATATCTTGTATATAGAAATGTCAGATCTCTATGTGCTTTGACTTATCATGGAACACTGGATTCTCTGCCATTTTGGTACAACTCTGTTTGTCACATAGGATCACAGTTGGGTCTATCTCTAAGTCAAACAATCCTGAAGCCATACTACTTCATAACTTAGCAGAGCAAGCAGCCATATATTCTGCTTGTGCTAAGAGCCACATTAGATTGTTTCCTGCTAAACCACGAGATCATGGATGATCCCAGACAATAACATCCTCTCGATTTGCTTTTCCTATCTGATACACTTCCTGTCCAATCAACATCTGTGTAGCCATTTGAAGTCATGATCTCCAAGATAACATAGATCAAAGTCTATTGTATCCTTTAGGTACCGCATCACATGATTTGCAACTTATCAGGTGAACACATCTAGTTTCCACTAGATACTGACTCAAGGTGTTCACAGTAAAGCATATATCTGACCTAGTGTTCGTTAGATACATCAATGACCCAATAATTTTTCCGTACAGAGTTATATCCACTAACTCTAATGAGTCATCTACTAATAGCTTCAAGTTGGAATCCATGAGAGTGGCCATTCCAACACATCAATTCTTCTCAAGATTTCTCAGCATACTTTCCCTAGTTGAGAAAGATTCCTTACGAGCCTTGCCATACTTCTAGACCTAGGAAGTAATGCATCAATCTGAGATCTTTCATTTTCATTTCTGCAGCCATCTTCTTCTTTCTTTTCATGATCTATTTCTCATTCCCTATCAAAAAGATATCATCTACATACAATAATAGTATGATCCATAACCTTAAGGTAAAGGTTAGGAACAACTTTACTTTTGGTAAAGCCCAAGCTTATCAAGAAACTGTCAATTCTCCCTTTGTGACTAAACATCATTCACACTCTACATT
The DNA here is from genome assembly GCA_027924585.1 of Larix kaempferi. Lineage (NCBI taxonomy): Eukaryota > Viridiplantae > Streptophyta > Pinopsida > Pinales > Pinaceae > Larix > Larix kaempferi. The sequence continues at coordinate 8,373,501 of BSBM01000939.1, read as the reverse complement.
GAATGATCTTCTGCATATCTATCTATGCCATCTCTTGTTAGATGGGTCTACTGATATGGGCCTCAATATCATTCGAACTCTGTGGTGAGTTCCTTCTTGCATCCATGTCATCTGTGTATAGAAACCATATTCAACCTTGTAGCAAAGGTTGAGATCCACATCACCCATGGTGATCATGAAGCTCATCAATTGATTATCGATCCTGGGTACCCATACAGAACTTGATTCACACTTCTTCTTTAATTACACCATTAAGAGAATGGTCTTATCTAGACATTTGGAGCAAACATCTCATCATGATTCTCTCCCTCTTTCTAAGAGAATCTTCTAGCCACAAGCCTTCTATAGTGTGTTTGATTTGTAAATCCTTTTGTTGAACATCCATCGCTTGTTCAGTGTTTCATCATTCATCATGATCTTTCCTACAAATCAAAATTAAGTACATGATTAGTAATACTTCATAATCATGAAATCATGTTGACATGATAACCTATTATGCATATAGATATCATTTACATAGTTATGCAACTATCTTGACCAATACTTAGGCACAACACTTTTCCATATCCTGTATGCATATAGTGGCTATCTAGATGCCTTCCATCTCTACCAGAACATACTATTGAGAGTGTGCATAGCTCTCAGCATGTCAGCAAAGAGGTTTCATTCTAGACAAGCAATAATGCAATGTTTGTCCAACTTACCAATCATATGCATATTAGTAGTATATTGTTCAATGCTCTATGAATGTTTACACTCCGCATGATATATTCTAGGAATACAAATATGCATACAAGCAATATCATTTACTATTTCAAATAACAACTCAAATACTTATCTTTTATGTTTGTGTGGTTGCCTCCCGCTTGATCTTCTATATGTCTTTTGAACTTCTATTCATTCTGTACCACTGTGCATGCTCAAGTGTACACTAGTGTCATCCTCATGATCTCATACACAAACATACATTCATTAGTATATTATAAATATTATCAAAACATTATAATTCTAAATAATCTTTGAATATGTATAGTCATGATCATTAGTATTCAGGGTTTCAAGGAAGTCTTCTTTTACTCATGCATATTCTTGTTTGATCATAGTACTCTTCTGGTTAGTTAAATCATCAAGATAAGAGACATAATATGTATAAACCCTTGATTACTAACTTTATGAATAAGCATAACCAATCATACCAAGTATACTTATATAAGGGATCCTGACACAAGGTAAGATTCTAACTTGACATAGGAAAACATACCTGGATTAGTATACCTGCTTAGTTATATCTAACATACCTAATCAATATCTTCTTTGTTCTCTTCAATGATTTAGATATCCTGTGCTAGAACCTGCATATCTCATAGGTTAAGCATAATATAACAAAGTAATACATACCTTGTAAGTAGAACAAATATTATGGATGAGTCTTTGTCTTCATGTTGTCATGGTCATGGAACTTGATTTGTCTTTCGTGATGTACCTGTATCTTGTTAGCAGACAACATCAACCTCATACAACACCATAATGCATTAGTACAATCATATAACCCTAATCAATGAATGTATTCGATCATTCACATGCATTCATACTGTTACTAGGGTGATAAGACAATTCTAACATTAATCAAGATTGTACTAATAAATAATATGAAGACAAACACATTATGAACTTAATCAAGAATCAGATTTCAAGACATACCTGAACCTCCTTAAGTCATACCCGTCGAGACTTCTTGTAGTCTTCTTATGTAAGGCCTTAGTCTCAACTCCCCCTGAAACTTGATCTAGAGCTTGATTAGGGTTTGCTAGAGAAACCCTAAAAATTCAATCTTTGACTTTCACACTTCTGAATGGATGGAAGGATGTGTCTTGCTGAGCTGATCAAACTAGCATACTTCAATTTTGAAATCTCCAAAATTTGACCCCTCAAAATTGCCTTCGAAACTTCTGGATCTTCTGTACAAGATCCCGAACTAGGGTTTGATGAAGCCCACCCTTCTTCCCAATCAAAAGGTTCGATCCAAGGCTCTAAACTCTTATTTTTCTGAGGAGCTTCCAGCTGTGGTCACTGACTTCAAAAATTCCAACTTTTGTTGAAGCCCTAATTTTCCATCTTTCCGATCAAAATCCCGAACTGGGGTTTGATCAAGTCCGGTCTTATACCCAACCAAAAAATTCGATCTTGGTCCCTAAATTTCGATTTTCCTGAGTGGCATTCAGCCGTGGACTCTGATTCCAAAAATTCTAACTTTCTCCGAAACCCTAAATTCCGGAAGCCATGAATGAAGGTGCTCCAAAAATAATTATGTTTTCACATAAATATGTACCTGATTGTTTCTGCTGTAACTCCAAACTTTTCGCTCCAAAGGGTCTGAAAACTTTTTTTGTGGTAGCCTGACCTGTCATCTTTCCATCCTGATAGGTCTGAACTCAATTTGATTTTCTGAGAGAGAGTTATGTCAAGTGTAGCAACGTGACCTGTTTATGGGATAAAACAGGAGAGCGAACTTGTACGGTGTTCCACGTGTCACTGGTTCAACTTCAGCCTCTGAAAAACTTTCCTGAGATAGTACAGTCTGTGTAATACTTGTCACCTTTTACTAAATTTCATTTGGAGCTTCCTAGCCCAAGTTATGACCTTTTTTCCTAGGTCACCTGATTTTGACTGAGATCTGGAAGAGGCAGAAACCCTAACTTGTACTGATCATAACTCACAAAGTACAATGAATCTGAGGGTTCCCTTTGGACACAAGGTACCTGGGGATTTTATATACGACCTGTAAAGGTTTCATATCCTGAACCTTCTCCAAAATGTATTTATAATGAAAGTTCCACGATGACTGGTGTTTGCTATATAAAACCCTAACCTTCAAATTGTCGCAAGAGAAGCAAGTGTCGTAAGTGCCATACATTGCCTTCCTTCAGGTTAGCTCTGATACCATGTTAAAATTTAATATGCTAAGATAGAAAATAGAAGCATTTCATTCCATTTCACAATAATAGCATATACAGGATCACTGAAGAAACAACAAGCACAGCATAAACACAAGAGACACAGATTTATCCTAGGAAACCCTCATGGGGTAGAAAACCCAGCAAAGCTTCCTCAATATAGATGACCAGCAAATACAAAAGATGTAACCCTGAGCATAAGCTCCTCCTTCTCCATAGCACACCTCTCTCTCATAAGTTCGCCACTCTCAAGTGAGTGTGTGTGTGTATAAAATGAGGAATACACCTCCTCTATTTATACACTACTCCAACTTGTCTTTTACACAAATCATGTAGGCTCATATTTAACCATTGGGTTAAATACCCCACTACAACTGACTGGGCCGACCCCTCTAGGGTGGTCTAATAACCCTTTGACCCACATAACACATACAGGGCCGACCCCCACTAGGGAAGTCTAATAACCCAAGCTACCACAATCTGACGGAGGAATAAACATCTCCGGATATACAATAAGATCTTCAAGGAGGAATGAAACATATCCAGGATAATAAAGTACAAATATAATATTCTTTGAAGTTACAATATCTCAACACTGATTGTGGTTTTGTTTCCATGAATTCAAAAATCAAATCCATCAATAAATTCATTCTTTACAATGCAGAGGCAACATAGTCATGGGTCACGTTTGTGATAATCTGCAGGAAGATCTCACAGCTGAAACAAACCTCATACAAAATCACTCAAGAGTTGCAGAGAAGAAGAGAAGAATGTAGTCAATAATAACTCATGAACACAAAAATGGAGAATAGCAGTATAATCATACATCAGTTGTGAGATGGCACTACGAAAAATGAATACAATACAATAACTATCAAGAGAATTCGAATAAGCTAAAGGTCATTCGATTTCATCCTCAATGTCTAGCTTGGATAACATTGGAGACATAATCCAATCAGTAGTAGAAGTCATAAATGGTCAATAGTTAGTCCGATGAGTATAGCTGAGTCTAACAGAACCATCTAAGCACAAATCATGGGATGGATACCCCAAGGAGGGCGCATGAGGTTGTTAAAAGGTCAAGTGGCACTCCAAAACTAGCTAACTGGGAGTTACAGGAAGCTAGGATGAGAAATTAATGGAATAATTGATCAATCAATGCTCTAACTGACTGTTAACTCTTGGTAGGTGATAAAAGGCACACATGTCATGATGGGGAGTAAAACAAGGCGCATCAAGTAGGTAGGAGGGATACTAGGGGTTGAAGACAAGCTCTAGGGAGCTGAAATTAGGCTCTAGGTGATGGGGAGACCACCAAAATGATGATTCGATGCATGAAAATACAAAAAATGATGGTGAGAATATTCCAACACCCCCCTCAAGCTATACTATGAGGTAATAACTGAAAAACGAAAAATAGGGCCTTGGTGATTGAGACCAAAGGTCACCCCGGACAAAAATCTAAATAATAAATGATGAAAGAGGGAAAACCCAGTGGGAATAAATCCCTCCCTCAAAATAGACTAAAGGATGCTAATGTCGCATGTCATCACTCACCCCAGAAGGAGGCAAGTGTCCTTCTTTTCCAAGGAAGGATCGATCGATATGAAATGGATCAGTAATGTGAGAAGGATGAAACCTTCCATTCTGATAATATGATCAAGTTCTCCGTCGATCAATTGGATCACCAACCAAATCACCGATAGATACAAGAGTAATGGCTACCCATCGAGGAAGAGGAGGATCATCATGTGAAATATCATTAGGTTCTTGTGGAACTGGATCTCCCATTCGCTCATCTTCATCATAAGTTGCTAGACCTTTAGGTTCTTGTGGATATGGGTCTATCATTCACTCTTCATCATATCCATGTTCAGATTCTGAATCTGAAATCTCATGTGATGATGCTTCGCTCTCTTGATCATCAATCAAAGGAGGAGTGGTAGGAAAGATATCTTGCTCAATAGAAAGGGCATCATGGAGAGGCCATTCCTCAAACTGTACACTCCTTTCCAGGTATGTGGTCATTGTAGTAGGATCAAGTATCTTGTAGGAATTTGCATCCAATGCATAGCCCACCATAATGCACTCTCTGCTTTCTGAATCTAGGGATCTCCTTTTGTCAATTGGAATCCTTGCCCATGCTCTGGATCTAAACACTCTAATATGAGATACATTGGGTTTGTATCCCATCCATGCTTCAAAAGGAGTAATGTCTTTGAGTCCTTTGTGAAGAATTCTTTCTGAAGATAGGAGGAACAGTTCATGGATTCTTCCCAAGACTAGGGTGCAACCCTTTCGACTTTAGCATGCAGGTGGCCATTTATTTCAATTTTTTGTTCTTCCTTTCATCAACACCATTTTGTTGTGGTGTATAGGGAATAGTATGTTGCATCGCAATACCCTCTTCAGCACAAAAGGATTGAAAATCACCCTTAATGTACTCACCTCCATTGTCAATGCGAATGGCTTTTATCCTTCTATCTGAAATTTTTTATGCATAAGACTTGAAAAACTTAAAGAATACAAATACTTCTGACTTCAATTTAAGAAAATATACCCATGTAAATCTAGAATAATCATCAATAAAAGTGAGTATATACCTTGCTTTGCATAGAGATAGATATGGAAATGGCCCAGAAACATCACTATGGATGAGATCTAGAGGATGAGAGGCTCTCCTTGCCTTTCCCTTCTCAAATTTCTTCTCAGGATGCTTTCCCATCAAACAACCATGACAGTTTCCTTTGGAAAACTTGATCTTGGGAAGCCCATCAACCATCTCCTTTGTATGCATGTCATGCAAGTATTGAGAGTTAAGATGCCCAAATATTTCATGCCACAATCTACTTTCCTCATTGGCATGAGTATGGAGAGCAGATTTCTTTGAGAGAGGTAAGAAGTGTGAGAACTCATACAGTTTAGAGTTGTGATTTGCAACTCTTTTTGCAATGATTTCACTTGGAACCATGTTTTGTATTTCGACTTCATTTGGAGAGAAGATCACTCTCTTGGGCTCTCCACTATGAGTCATTTGGTACACTGAAAGTAGATTTGCTATGAGAGTGGGAACATAAAGCACATCTGAGAAGTAGCCATGATCAAGATTGATCCTTCCAATCCCCTCAGAGGATACTTCAGAATCATTACCCAACATGATGGAAGGGCCAACTGAGCATTCGAAGTTGGAGAAGATATCTTTGGAGGAAGACATATGTCTTTATGCTCCTGAATCTATGATGAAGGAGGATTATTTTGATGCACTTTCCATGAGGGCATGGCATCTCTCTTTGTCCTCAAATATAGAAGGTTCAATATCTTTCTTCCTTGCATGTGCAGGTATAGGGAGATTGTTCTTCTCAAGTAGTTGAGCCATCAAGTATATAGTCTTCTTCATACAAGAACACTTAGGATGAAATCCTTGATTACAATATGTGCACTTGGATCTCTCCTTTTGAGATTTCTTTGTCTTCTTTGAATTCGAAGCCCCATCTGAATGATATGGAAAATATTTCAGCTTTCTATCATTTGCTCTCTTTTAAAAAAAAATTGCTTTCCTTTTCCATTCACTCTTTTGGCCTCAGCAGCTGTAAGGGCCGAATCCAACTTTGGTTTTATCATTCCCATGGAGATTAACTTCTCCTCCTCTTGTGTGAGAGATTGGATGAAGTCATCAAGTGTAGGAAACTTCCATTTTTGAATGGACATCTTAGCTGACTGAAATGTGGAGACAAAAACTGAGAAATTTGGCCCCAATTTTGATAGAATGGCAAGTATGAGTTGCTTGTCTTCTTTCACTATCTTATATCTCTTCAACTGTGAAATCAATATTTTGAACTTGGTTAAGAATGAATTGATGGATTCAAAGCTTTCATGACTCAAGGAGATGAGCTCATTCTCTAATTTATGACCTTCCAAATAATATTTTTGTCTAAAGAGGGATTCGATCTTGTCGCAAACCTATTTTGGATATGTTAGATCAATGATATGGAAGTGACGATATTCAGAAATTGAGAGAAGAATTAATCCTACTACTTCATAAAGCCTATCCAAGTACTTGGATTTCTCTACTACACTAAGAGGTTTGACCACAGTTCCATACAATATTCTAGATAGGCTCTTGGACTTCATGAAGATGTCCATCTTGGCCTTCCATTCGACATAGTTGGAGGAATTGAGTTTTAGATCCAAACAATGAAATTTGTTGATGGATATTTGCTACAATTCGAATGAACACTACCTTAAGACACTGAGCACATATGACTAAGTCCTTCACACCTAGCTACACCTCATTGGATTGCTCCAGTGAATTCAAGGTAATAGTACCAGGATTTGCTGTGGAAACTTAGAGGCTTGTGGTGCTCAATGAAAGAAAGTTGGTCAATGAACTGCTTCAACTGCTGCAATGGTTGCAATTCAAATAGATGTTGCAAGCTCTAATACCATGTGATAAACAGTAGGAAGATCTCACAGTCGAAACAAACCTCACACAAACTCACTTAATAATTGCAGAGAAGAAGAGAAGAATGTAGTCAATAATCACTCATGAACACAGAAAATGAAGAATAGCAATATAATCATACATCAGTTGTGAGCTGGCACTATGAAAAATGAATACAATACAATAACTATCAATAGAATTCGAATAAGCTAAATGTCATTTGAATTCATCCTCATTGTATAGCTTGGATAACATTGGAGACATCATCCAATCAGTAGTAGCAGTCATAAATGGTCAATAGTTAGTCAAATGAGTCTAATTGAGTCTAACGGAACCATCTAGGCACAAATCAAGGGATGGAGACTTGAAGGAGGGCTAGAAGGTCAAGTGGCACTCCAAAACTATCTAACTGGGAGCTACATGCAGTTAGGATGAGCAATTAATGTAATAACTGATCAATCAATGCTCTAACTGACTGTTAACTCCTGGTAGCTGAGAAAAGGCACACATGTCATGCAGGTGAGTAAAACAAGGTGCATCAGGTAATTAGGAGGGCTACTGGGGGATGAAGACAGGCTCTAGGGAGATGAAATTAGGCTCTAGGTGTTGGGGAGACCACCAAAATGATGTCTGGATGCATGTAGATTCATGCATGATGACTGGATCCATGAAAAATGCATGCAGGCATGCAAATATAAAAAATGATGGTGAGAATATTCCAACAATGTTGTATGAAGAGAAGAGGAGGAAATGGGACATTGATAGAAAAGAATTCAGGCGGTATCACGATAGAAGCATGCCTTTTCCAGATCATTTAAAAGAAAATATGCCAATGATCTATCCCAATAGTTGGTTTGCGGATTAAGGCATAGATAAATATGGTGCATCCGGTCATTACCCGCCTAAAGAGGACGATGTGCTAAAAATTTGGATTGGGTGTAACAACTTAGTATTAATCTCTTTCTATACATTTCTAAATTTATAATGTAACTTTGAATTATAACATCTATGTTTATTAAATTAATGGTTGGGTTATTAGAAATATGATACCATGATTAGTTAACCTTTTTTACAAGTGCATTCATTCCCATCTATGTGGGCTTATGTACACCGTTTTGAGATCGAGGATGTTGATGATGGATTTTTTGCACAAGATTGTGGAGTGGAATTCAAGTTTGATCAATCTAGTCATGTTACCCACCGTGATCAAAACCTGATAGGAGGGATGTTGGTTTATGTTGGAAAGATACATAAGATCATTCAAGTGGGATTCTCATCTTTCCAATGTGTTATTTTTAGGTTTAGGTGGTGGGACACATTCAACATGAATAATTTAAAGGAATATTGTGTAAGTGGGTTGATATGTATCAATTCTAGAAAGATGTGGGATGAAATTAAGGAGCCTTATGTTTTCCCAAAACACTACAACCAAGTGTTCTTTCAACCGGATGTGTTGGATAAATATTGGTGGTTCATATTAAGACACAACCCTAGATCTAAACATGTTTATGAGAACAACAGTCCTATCATTCCAACCAAGGACGATAATGAGGGTGATGACAACGAAGAGTGATATGTATATGTTTTATTTCATCGTTTACAGATTGAGATATGAATTTGTTATTGTTATCAGGAAGGGTCTAATTATATTGTTTATTTTTCATGTTATGACGATGGAAATGGAAAGTTGATTACTAGATGCAGTGTTTAAACAATTTGAGTTGGTTAACAACCAATCTAATGTCAAATATGTTCCATAGTTAGAGAATATATTTCTTTCTTTCCATTTAGCTCATATGTATATGCATATTAATACATATATGTATTTGAAGTTTAATTGTTGATGGCTTGTAGACCCATCAGATCAAATACTTATGTATTTGAAGTTTCCTTTCAATTGACTCACTAAACTTTTACCAAGAAAGAGCCATATGTGTGGCCAAGTCACTGTAGTGAAGTGTTCCTTCACCTAAATGTTTTAGAGGGTCTAAATTGTGTTCATTCAATGTGGATTAATGTTATATTATATAATGAATATCATGATTAATAATAATAAGTTTGGAGAATGCAACTTTTGGTTTTACAATTGAGAGAAAAAGGTGTTCTTTTAATTAAGTATTTTTTTTACTTCCTAATAGAGATTTGATATTTGGAATGTAAAGTGAGTTATTGTAAAAAAAATAAAAATCACATTGATAGGTCATATTGATGTTGGTATTTGCATTTTTTTTATGTTCATATTTATATATAATAATAATATTACATGGTAATACTTGACTTTTTGTCATGATGTTTGGTTACACTAATAAAAAATTATTCTTATATGTTTATCATTTGCATAATTAAGTTATATACAACATTATATGATCAAAACTTAATTTCCTTATTAAAAATCATTACATATTATTTCATAATGCTCAACATAAAGTTACAACACACACACACACACATATAACATTTCAACAAATTTTACTACATTATTACAAAATCAATTACAACAAATTATAATATCCATACAAATTATATGAAAAAAATATGAAAACCAAATAAAAATATATATTATTACATAAACATAATACTATGACAACAAACTATACAACAATTATAAACATGATACTATGACATATTATACAACATTCATAAATAATAGAGCTTCCACAACTTCATCCATTACCAATACAAAATTCATAAAAATATTTAATTCAATTATATTATGTAAAAATAAAAAATTTAAGCTATATTAAATTACTTGAAACGTTTTTCGACATTTTCAATTACCATTACTCCAATCCATATTTTCACATTTATGATGGCCTAACAACCAACCATACTTTCAAATTCATTTTCTAACCAATATATCAACCTATATATGAAACCATATTTCAAATTGTCTACAAAATTTAGGTTGGAATTATTTAATATGAAAAATGGTCTACAGGATGCTAAAATTTTGACCAAAATTTTAAAACCAATAAATTTCTTTACAAAGGTCTAAAATATTGACTTGTGTTGTAGTAATAGTTGATATGTTATGCTTATGAGTGTTAACTATATGTAAGTTATTCTCAAATAAAGAATTATTTAATATGAAAAATGGTCGAAAGGATGCTAGAATTTTGAAAACTTCGATAACTTTTTAATACTTTCAAAATTTGTTAAGTCACAAAACAACTTCTTTTGTAACATAATTTACAACCAAATTGTGATGTTTTTGTCGACTAAAATATTTAGTGATTTAAGGACCCACAGTTTGAATAGTACCAAGTTATTTTACATAAGCATACAATCATCGCCATTTCCAACACCTAACAAACATAAGCATAAACATCATGATCATACCATCATAAGATTAACCATAAGCATAAACATAGATGTACCATCATCATCATTTTCACGACATAAACATAAACATACCATCATTATCATTGTCACGATCTAACAATTACTATTTTAAACACATGATCAATCAATTATACCATGACATTAATAAATATCCTAAATTATATATCTTCATGCCACCTAAAAAACATAAACATAAACATCATCATACCATAATAAACATAAACATAAACATAATCATACTGTCATAACCATAACCATAACCATAAACATAAACATACCATCATCATGATCACTTTCACTATCTAACATAAAACATAAAAATCATCGATATAGCATCATAAACATACAAATAAACATAAATATGAGTGTAACATCTTAAGCATTACATTGACATCATCTAACATAACACATGACACATTATATTATAACATGCATAACCATTACACAAATCTAACAAACATCATCTAACCTAATCCAACATACATATCACCATCAAGTACATAAGTAAACATCAACATAAACATCGACATCAACATAAACATGAAAAATGTAGTATATATATATATATATCAACATATATAACATCAAACTAATGATACAATATGCCAAATATATATCTCTAGTCCAATAACTGCTATGACATATTTGATCCAGCTCTTCCTACAAAGCCATTAGATGCATTGTCACCTCCACTAATAGAGCCAGAGACAGTATCATCACCTCTTCCAGCAAAGCTAGATGTATTGAAACCTCCACTAATAGAGCCAAAGGCATCAGTATCTTTACCTGGAAAAAAAAGAGCTTGGAGAGAAGCATGGATAGGTACATCAAGATGAATTGTACAACCCCCTATGAGAATCTATGTAATAAAGTCAACTGGAGTATGAAATGGAGGATGGTCGGGCCATTTAGTAGGATCGACAGGTCAGTCGAGTAGGATTAGAGGAGATGATGAAGTAGGATCAGTATGTCAGTAGAGTAGGATTAGAGGAGATGATGAAGGAGATGATGGAGGAGGAGGTGAATGAGATATTGAAAAACATGATTATAGAGGAGGAGGTGGACTAGTAGATGTTGAAGATGATGGAGGAGTAGGTGGAGTAGTAGATGTCAAATATGATGGAGGAGGAGTTAGAGTAGTAGATGTGGAATCTTATGGAGGAGGGGGTTTAGGTGAAGGAGGTGGAGCAGGAGGCTGATGGTCATCCCTCATAGAAGCTAACTGAATGCATGCATCGATAATATGTTGCATCACAAATCTCATATCAGGAGGAAGAATCCTCCATATCTCTGCAAGATGAGGCTGTCGAACAATGTCATGCACTTGTATAGGTTGAACCCCCTCATATGCAAACAATGTCACGAACCTGCCTGCCACATCCCAGTGATACTTATCCTAGGGCCTGAATGGATGGCAGTCAGGATGTCTAGCAACTAACTATGGCCCGGGGTAATCGGGATCTTCCATATCCTCATCCTATTGAGTGGAAGTAGGCAGATTGATTTCACCATTGAATGTGCCAATGTATGCAAAAAAAATAGTACACAATAATAATTAGACAATTTCATCAAAAAATTTAATATTTAGAAGATATTTCATTTGCATTAAGTATAAAGAGAATAAAATTAAACTAGAATAATTTAAACATAACGGTAATATTACCTCTCTCATTCGATAGCTAGTCCAGTGTGAAGAAGATATTTTGGAACCCTCTCTATGTGAAATTATAATTCACATTAGATCATGGAGCCAAGTATACCTCACAGAGAAAGAATCAGCAGAAAAGATGAATTACAATGAAAACTGCAGTAAAAATGAGGAGACAATTAATCATGCATGAGAACTCAAATAGAAACAAAATAATGTCACATGACCCAATAATCGGTATAATGAACAATGATACTACAATGGAGATAATTCAAATCACCTAGGAGAATTTGAGTCTCAATTGATGTGGCATAGTAATTGTCACCTCGATCAGTGATCCAAAGCTCTCAAACTCAGTTAAACTCAACCAAAACTTAGTTATCTAAAGACACAATCAGTTAACTAACTGAGGAGGGCGCATCGGTGAGTTTGACATATAAATCACTCAGAAAAGGGCGCATGATGCCATAATCAGTGGCATTCAAAGCATAAGCCCCCCACAAGAGTAAGCTAGCTCAGGTGGACTCAACTAAAACACTAAGTTGGATCCTAAAATGTAGGGAACTTCCTCTAGTGGTCCTAAAATCATGCATGCAGGGCACATTAGGTAGCTATTGAGACCTGGATGACATCTGCACACCACTATGGGGAAAATAACATCACTAAGTGCTCGAAAATTGTAAATAATGCAAGTAGGACAAGGATGGAGTCTTCAAATATGCTAACACCCCCCCTTAATCCATACGTGTTGTTGTAGTCCTGAGGGTCATGTGGTTACCAGAGATACATTATATATTATAATCATGCATGCACAATGATGCAGATACAAGAGACGAGATAGTGGAGAGAAGCACAAGCCTTTGTATTAACCAGCAAGAGAAGAATACAACATAGAACCAATCTAACTAGTACATCGGCTCAACAGCTTATATATACATATCTTTCAATCCAATTACATAACCGTCTATCGGTCTAACCAATCGACCTGACATATACTAGTCGATGCGACCTGTCGACATATACTTCATAATGGTCAGGCGGAGGGCCTAGTCGACAGGTCGACCTAGGCCCCTCCAACATCTCCCCCACCTCAAAATATTTCTTCGTCCCAAATAAATGGAGAGATCAAAACAACAAAAGAAGTACTTAGACGGTTATGACAATGGCATGCTGGAGCTGGTAGCCTTAGGTAGTTGTAAGCAAACCTCGACAATAGCTTCGGCAGAGATAGAGAGATCGTGCTAGAAGTATTCCCATGTGCGCAACAAATCTTGGATATCCACAGTCAATGTTGTGAGCTTCAACAAGTGTTTCATCTTGTCGTGAGTGGAATTACTTTGTAAATTGATCATGTTAGGGCCAAGGATTGTGACTGTTTCTTTGGAAGCAACAAGTAAGTATTGGAGCCGGGGATGGATTTCTTCAAGTTTGGTGAGGCCAAGACATGCTTGTGAGATCCACTGTACTTCCTATTTTTCTAATTTGTCCAGCTTCCTATTTTCCATGATGATTTGGTTGTCAAGGAATTCAATAAGTGCTTCTCCTGTTGTCATACGTTGATGATGTAGTGTGCATTTCTTTTGAAGTTCCTTGTACACTTTTCCATAATGTACATACCAATTATTCAAAACTTCAGCAAGTTGTACTGCTCGAGTATCATACTGCTTGAGCAAATTAAGAGCTTCTGTGAAGGATGTATACTAATTTTCCATTAAGGAGGATACTTCAACATCCTGGTCCTGTTGTTTCTTTAAAAGCTCAGACTGTAGAGTCAACGCGACAGACTCGAATAACTGATATGCTTTGTCAAGAGGTGATGTTGTGTCGGGACTTGCGGGAAGTGAAATGACTTGTTGGGCTAATTCTTTATACTTAGCAAGAAACAAAGTCCTTTCTTCCTAGAGCTGGTGTATCTGGTCCTCTGTCTCCTGTCAGCGATGTCTCTGTTCTCGGAAGACTGCATCTTCAATTAAATCAAGCTCTTTTTGAGATGCCAACCGTGGCTAATAACTGGCAGTAGCTCCAAACTGATCCAAGTAAACTGAGAAGGTTTTTTCTTTTGAAGTTGTTGCACTTGCTACTGAAGTTCTCTTTCTTTGTGCTTCTTATCCTTGTGTTTCTTCCGGCTGATTTTCTCTTTCTCCTCTTCTTTATGTATGATTGTCTTCTCTGGCCCCTTTTCTTTGTTAGCTATTGTTGGATGAATTTCTACAATTGCTTGTGTGCTAGCAACAACTTGTTCTATCTGGACCTGTATGCTCTGTTTTGCTGCTGACGTAATTGGAACTTCATGCTCAATAGTTTCGGCACTTATTGGAATATCTGTTGGTATGTTGGATGTGTCGATATTGATTGTACTAGTGTCTTGTGTGCTGGTTTGTTCAGGTGCTTCTGTCATGTTAGTTTCAGTGTCTTAAACTGTGACTGCTTTATTGGCTTGAACTGTAGTGGTTTCAATTGCTTTTGTCGCTATTGCTTCTTTGTTTTGTTGTTGTATTACCGGAATGGACTTGGATACGTCGGCAAGGAGACTCGATTGACTTGTTGGGATAGATGGAGGTTCAATTGATGTCATAAGTGGAATCAATGAAGTGGTACTACCGAACGGACCCGGACCAACTAGACTTGACTCGATTTCTTGAACTGTAGACTTGACTTGGGAATTAACAACTTGTGGGGACTTTTCACTATGATCGACTACAAGTTGAGGTGGACTCAATTGTTGTTGCAGTGGTGTGATTGGAAGAGGGGTATAAACAGATGTTTCTTGTGAATAGATTAGACCTAATGGATCAGGGTTCCTGATACGATGGGTCTTTTTGTCACCAAAAAATTCTCCTACTTTGGATGGTAAAGGTAAATTATTGGTTCTAATAGTGTCAAGGGGAGCCAGTTTATGTAGAACGGTTGGTATGGTTGCAAATATTGGATGCTGGGTGACCATCTCACGCCATTTGGGACATAGCATTGGAAGGTTGGCGATGAACTGACTTAGAGCAGCACCTACTGGGTTAACAGGTGTAGGTAATGCTAGCGGGGTATTTTCTTCCTCTACTAAGGCCAGGGAAGAAGGGGGAGTAGTAACGGTCAGGTCAACATGAGGTTCGACCGGAATCTTTGGTTTCTTGGCAAGAATTCTGGGTGTCTTGCACTTATCTGTTTCTACAAAATTCCTGAATTTCTCCTCTGCAGGCAACTTATTCTTGGTTGCTTCTTCGAGAATCTGGGTGGCAGTATCGTACAACTCAATTTCATATTCTTCCATAGGCTCCTAAAAAGTTACATTTCTTTTTCCCTTCCCTTGTTTCGGCATCACTTTGTTCTGTCGAGCTGTAAGTAGTTCACCTGCTACCCTTTGGATATTTTCGTCCATTAAGAGACGCTCTGGATTATCTGACTCTGTACTACTATTTGACTACTCCGTGGCTTTTTTTGAATCTTCGTGTGGAGTGAGTGTAAGTGCCAGTACATTGGGATTAGGTACCAGTTCAGGCTGATACATGAAAGTGTTCACATATAGCTGACTTTCATACGCTTCTTCCTGTTCTACGTCTGTCAACGACTCGACAGTAGTGAAGTCGAATTTTCTTGCTTAGGGTGGAATGTCCAATACTTCATTTTATTGTTGACTTAACTCCATGAAAATTTCATTTACTTATGGATATTAGTCGAGGCGCTTTGTTGTGCCCGCTGCTCCTTCCAGATACCAAACCACTGTATCATCCAAAGAGAGTTGGATGTGCACTTTCGAAGGTAAACTCCGTTGAATATTCTGAGGTACTCTCCATCTTGTTACCTTTGTTTTGAAATCCATGAACCATGATTCCAACTAGAGTTTAACTATTAATGGACCATGTCAACTTGCTCCTGGTGTAAAACAGTGGAAATTCTCCATAAAGAAATTTCGTTCTTGAGCAAAATCCTTGTTCACTCACAGCCAGATGTGGGTCATGGAAATCCATATGATTACAGATGGGTATCGGATGCTAGTCCCTTCGTCTTGGAACTTATAGCATGTGTGTTTGATTATGTCGGCCAAGAAATATGCCCACTTGTAAAATTTACCGTGCACAGCCATATTTTTAAGAGCTTCCAGCATGTCAGTCTTCATGTCTGATCCTCTTCCTGTACGTGATAGTGCATGCGACACAATATTGGTAGCAGTTTTATAATTACCATATCTAATCTGACTCACGGCTATGCCTCGTGAGTTCTTTCTAGCAGCAGTAGTGACAAATTCGTTGATCAAGTCCACACCTGAACTTGTCGGTACAGCCTCTCCTTTATGTGACAGTCTGGTTATTTTGTGGATATGTGCTCCATCAATGTCGACTTGAACATCAAAGTAGAACTTGCCATTGGGATACCTGCTAACAATAAATTGTGCAATGATTTCTTTAAGTCCTCAGAAACTATCCAACAGAGGTGCCTTCAGGTAATGCAGAATTGTAGCAGTCTGCAGCCAATGTGCTTCCTCCCTCCAGCGACGGTTTGATTCCTTCCCCCAATCTTCAATATCTTTCCAGGCTCTCTTCCAACTTGTTTCTAAATCTTTTGCGTTTTGAATAAAATGTAATCTTGTTTTCAATGACGATTTCTCTTTTTCCATCTCTTTGACGGTTGTTGGAACAACCCTGGTTGCCGTTAGGGTTTTTCTTGGAGCCTTGGTGGATTCAGAGTTTGAGAATGCAAAAGTTGCTTCAACAGGGTCAGGGAGCTATGTTTCTTGGAGTTAAAGTTCTCGGCAAAAGAGTGCCCAAGAATCCTCGAGCTCGGGATTTATGGTGGAGCTGCTCAGCATGGGTGAATGGGATGTAGAAGCTTGTGTTGATGGCTGATTTGATGGAGGTATTAAATTGAGCTGACAAGCTATCGATGCCCTGTTAGGTGCATTACTTCTTGCGTCGCGACAACTTTTATCCATTACTTCTTTTCCACCATGATGTCGCGACACCTCATTTGATGTGTAATGTCAATGGACTACTTTAGGTGAGTTATGTCGGTCTTTGCTCCATTATTTCTGTCGTGTCTGGTTTTCCTCAACCACTCGTCGATGATCTTGTCGATGTCTATAATACCGACGATTATGCGCCGGGATTTTCTCTTTGAATTTTCCATCCTTATTCTGCCAATCTCTCGTTGTTCTGCTTTTGACATGCTTTGTTGTTTGCTTGATTGCTTATATTACTTTCTCTCATTCAGTTATTTCTAACCCTTTTTTTTTTTAGAGAATATTCACGACTTGTACTGCTTAAGTCGGGTGCCATTTACCATTTTCTTGAAAACACTACCTTGTAACGTTTTTATCCGGACTGATCAGTTGGTATTTATCATTTCGACAATATAGGGTCCCATCCACTCTGTATGCAATTTATTTGGTTTCCTTTTTACACGGCTATTATAGAGTAGTGCCCAGTCTTCAACTGACAGATTCTTCTGTTTGATATTTCTGTCGTACAAATTGATGTTTTTGGACTTGTTGATGTTCCATTGCCATCTGTCGATTTTCATCCAGTTTTGACAGTTGTAATAGCCGTTCTTGTCAAGCATCTTCGACATCAATGTGTAAGACTACTGCAATAGTTGGTGCTTGTCGACGAAAATGTAATGGGACTGCTGCTTCTTGCCCATAGACAAGTGAAAAAGGTGTCTTCCCTGTCTTTATTTTGTATGTTGTTCTATATGCCCAGAGAACAGCAGGTAATTTGTCATCCCAGTCGTCCTTCTCCATATTAGATACTTTTGTGAGTCCTTTTATGAGTGTTTTATTGAATGATTCTATAGCGCCATTAGATTGCAGATGGTATGTTGTGCTTATTTTGTGATCGACTGCAAATTCGTTAGTTAATGCTTCAATGGTTTTACAAACAAAATGCGTACCTTGGTCGCTTATCAATGTTAAGGAGCATCCGAAACATGTTATGATATTTTCATAGATAAACTTGGCAGGGATTTTGCTCAAACATGTTTCGACCGGTTCTTCTTCTTCCCACTTGGTGACATATTCCACAGCAGTGATAAGATATCGTGCACCTGTCCGTCTGCCAATCACTGGAATTGGTCCAATAAAATCAATCACCCAAATTTAAAATGTTCGGCTGAGATTAATTGGAACCAAAGGAATTTCTGTTATGGGCAGTGGTCGACCCATACGCTAACATCTATCACACTTAGATACAAACTCTCGACAGTCTTTATGAACTGTAGGCCACCAAAGTCCATCTTGCAGAATTTTCCTCGTTGTTATGTCTGCATGATAGTGTTCTCTCGCTGGTCCAAAATGAGCTTCTGAAAGTATATTCAGTCATTCATGATCAAGTGCACATCGACGTAATATATCATCCAAGCCAAGTTTATAGAGGAATCCATTGATCAAAGTGTAAGGTGTTGCTTTCATAGCAAGGATCTTCCTCTTTTTCTCAGTCATTCCTTCAAGAGCTTGTCCATCCTCAAGAAATTGTGCAATTACTGCAAGTTCTGAAGGGACTACTTCAATACAAAACAAGTGTGCATCCGACAAATCATCTTCAATTCCTGTCAGATCCTCTCCAGTGTCAACTCTCGATAGGTGGTCAGGCCCGACATTAGCCTTTCTAGGTCGGATAATTACTTCAAATTCAAACTCCTGAAATAGTAGAAGCCAACGACACAACCTCCCATGGTGCAATGGTTTATTGACTAAGTATTTTAAAGCTTGATGATCTGTATAAAATATGAAAGGATTATCCAATAAATAATGACAGTATTTCTGCAATGAAAATACCATACCTAATGCTTCTCTTTCTATCATAGAGTAATTTCTTTCAGCCTTGTTCAACTTCTGACTGCTGAATGCATTAGGATAATCCTTTCCATCTTCTCTTGGTTGTGTTAAAATAGAGCTGACTGCTATTCCAGACGCGTCAATATGCACTTGAAATTTTTTCAACTAGTTTGGAAATCGGAGGATAGGTGCTTCGACCATTTTTCTCTTCAAAGTATTGAATGAAGCATCGCATTCCTCCATCCACTTGTAATCTTGATCTTCTTTTAACAACTCTTTGAGAGGATAGGTCATTTCAGAGTAATGTCTAATAAACTTCCCGTAATACCCTGTATGACCTAACAAGATCCACACTTGATTCAGATTTACTGGACGCTTTAGGTCAAGAATAATTTTTATCTTGGCATAGTCGACCTTTATTCCCTCCTTGCATACTACATGGTCCAACAATATGCCGATAGATGTCGCAAAAATTCACTTTCTAATGTTCAGCGACAACGTTCCAACATTAGTCGAAGCCATTTGCAATGATCTCTTAGCATTGTATAGATTGTCCAGTCATCAAAGTAGACAGCCATGGTTTTGTATATGTATTCTTGAAATGCCTTGACGACAATCCGAGAAAAGACCGCTGGTGCATTATTTAGAATGAAGGGCATGACTTTGTATGCAAATGACCCAAACTCACACACGAATGTTGTCTTTTTCTGATCTTCTTTTTCAATAGGTACTTGATTGTACCCATAGAATCCATCTGTGAAGGAATAGCACTCATGCCCTGCAACTTCATTAATAATTTCATCTACAAAAGGGGTTGGAAAGGGGTCTGTGAGTGTTACCTTGTTCAGCTTGCGAAAGTCGACACAGATTCTCAGTCATGTCGGAACTTGTTTTTTTGGCTGACCATCGGGCTTTCCCACTCCGACTGGTCGATAGGATATATAATTCTTGCTTCGAGCATTCTATTGATCTCATTTTTAACAATATATTTGTACTTGTGAGCAAGATTATACAATCTTTTCTTGACTGGTCTGGCATCTGGATTGATGTCAATTTTCATCTAACCCATCTCCTACACAAGTCCTTTCAAGTCTTTGTAATCCCGAGCAAATACATCTTGAAATTCCTTGAGGAGACTGGCGATTTCTATCATTTGTTCTTCCTTCCAGTAATAGTCAATTTTTTCCATTTTCGGTCGGTTGTCATTTGAAATATATACTTTTTTTGTTTTAATCTTTGCATCCATCCATTATGGTGCATGGCTGTCACTTATCTATCTTTCACCTTCTTTAATTTGCGTGAATGCTAGTGGAAAGTCTTTTTCTGACAACCTTTCGGGTTCGTCCTTCTCGACAATCTATGTGCCAAAGATTGTTTTTAAATGCTTCGACGTATTGGGGTGATCTTGTCTCCATTGAAAACTCTTCTCGACTGATTTCTCCATTTCTAGGATTAATCTTGTCGAATTTTGGCTTTCTTTCGACGTTATGCTATAGAAAATGGTAGGTTGGCAAGTAATCTAATTTTTTTCTGCAAGTGTTGAATTGTCTGTTGGCTACAGAAATTCTTTGATAGTTTTACTCGCTTCGACCAACTTCTCTTCCTTTGGAGAAAAATGGAAATCCTTGATGAAATTTTCTTTCAAGTCTTTCCAACTGAAAGTTTCCCCTCTCGCCTCTTCCATTTTATACCATTTATTAGGTAAATCATCAAGTGTTCTAGGGAAGAGGTGAGGCCATGCCTTTTCATCTTTATAGCCCAATTTTCTCCATTCTCTTTTGCAACAGTCGATGTGGACTTCAAGATTTTGTCACTATGTGAACATAGGGATTTCAGCCCGAGTCGTCAACTTCTTTCCTCCAAACCTTTCTATGAAAAATGTCGATGCGGTATTCCATGTTTGGAATTTCGACTAATGGGTGTCCCACCATCTCGCGGCTTGACCAGTAAATGTCTCAACCAGACTTTGTATTCGGACTTGTTCTTTGACAGGTTTTGATACCTGTTCGACATGTACAGCAGGTGAATCACGTTCTTTGTACCTCAATGTTGGTTTACATGTTTGTGAATTTTTGTCTGGAACAAGCATTGGATATGCTCGCATTTTTCACTCGAATATCTTTGGTGTATATGAAATTGAGAGACACTTCTTCATTTTCTTCTTTGACATGGCTTCCATCGTCCAACATTCTTTCGCATGCAAATCATAGTTCTCTATCTACCACTCATAGAGATCTGCATCAAAATTATATCTGAGTGAAATAGGATCTCCAAGGTGAAGTTCTCCTTGGGCATTTGGTTCAATTCGATATTCATTATTGTCTATTCAATAAAGTTGTCGAATATCATTATCTACTTCTGCAGGTTCTGACCATGGTTCTCCCTGAGATGGGAATATTGGTACAATAACCTTTTTCCCGTTGCCTTTCAACTTGATGTGACTTTTGTCTAAGGAAATTGAAGCCTTCATCTTTCGCCCCCAAGGTCGACCAACCAAGGATGGGAAATAACTTGCATCATCTTTAGGAATGATGATTTCAAAATCGACTTTTGTCGAGATGCCCTTGATGGAAGTTTCGACTCCTTTCCATACTCCAATCGGCTCAATTAATCCTTGATCTGCGAGCTTTAGATAAATGCTCGATTCCTGCAATTGTGGTCGACCGAGCTGGTCCCTGGTATCACGAATCATGATATTCACTTGGGAACCAAAGTCTAGTACGATTTGTCGTACATGATATCCATTTATGTCAAGGTCGACCAATGGGTTAGCATCACTTTTCTCCTTTTGATTTAGTAGGCAAATGTTTTTGGTTTGTCTTTGCTCGACATGTTTATATTTCAATTTGTGCAATAGGCCAATCAATTTTACTACGGCTTCATCATTTGAAATTAGTCTGAACAACTCATTGAGAGCTTCCTGTCGGTTTTCTTCAATATCTTCATGGGCTGCCAATTCATAAAATATGTCGGATGCATTTTTGTACACAGATTTTTGTGTCATAGGATTTGGATAATCCTCTTTATCTACAATTTTACTTATTTGTGGCTTATCTTAACCAATGTGGGTACCTTGCCTAGTTACAATTTGCAAGTTTTTAGTACAAAGCACATAATTTTTGGATACACAAGATAAGACATGAACATTCTTTTTATTATTTATTTTCTCATTCATGGTAGGGAAATCCTCGAAGAAGTGATCGCCTACCCCGCACTTTGTACAAAGTTTAAGATCATTTCTTTCTTAATAAGGGTATTCTGTATGCCGATGATCCTCGTTGAAACATGTGAAACATAAAACAGGCCGATTAGGTCAAACACCGTGCCCACCACCACCACGACCACGGCTCTAGTACCCTCCACGCCTGTTGAAACCGTCGTGTCGCCGATCATATCAACGATCGTTATACCTTGGGTATCTGTCATTCTTGTTTCGATTGTACCAGTTATTCCTTCCATCATTTCTTTCAACCCTGTCATTTCCTATGTTTCTGTCGTGATGCTGCTCGACAAAGTTTGTCTGGTACACTGCATGGTAATTTTGTCGATTTTTCAAATTCAAATGACATTCTTCAATCGCATGTGTATTGACTTTGCATATTTGACACCATTTTGCTTTCTTTTTTTCAGATTGTATGGACAATCATTTTTGGTATGCGAGTCATATTCTTTGCATAGATTGCAAAAGCATCTGGTTTGAATGAGTTTAACTTCTTGTCGTCGATCCTCAATTCGAAAAGAGTCTTTGGTATGCCCTGCAGTTCTACGTGTGGTACACCATAATTCTGGCTCTTTCAAAGTCATACTTCGGATTGCTTGCTCCATACTTTCAAGGCATTCATCAACATGTCTGTCCATGGAGACTAGAGGGTATTCATCATCCATTTCAATCTCCAACGCTACTTTTAATGCTTCTGCATAAGTATTGGCACTTTGTCGACATACATGTATTTTGATTTTACCTATGAGACCAGCAATAAACCATTTAATTAATAACTTTTCTTCGATTTCATGGTCCAGTTTGCTCAGGAGGTCTTTGAACCTCTTATCATACTCCTTGATTGTCTCTGTCGACTTCTCGACTATTGTCTTCAGCCGTTTGGTCGCCAGGTATGTTGCATCTTCTATCATGAAAAATGCCCGAAAGCTTTATTTAATTTGTGCCTTAGTTGCATTCGGTGTCTTTGCAATGTATCCCATGTACCATGTCAGTGCATGTTTTCTCAGCGAACCAGCAAACTTAGCCATCTGTCGTTCTTCACTGGTGAGTTGGTTCACTGTCCATATCGATTCACACACAAACGAATGTCGTATCGGATCTTCATCACCTTCATAGAATGGAAGGTGTGTTGTTGAGTGCGACATGTCTGCTAGTGTATCGATTTGAGAACTAGATGGTGGTGTAGGTGGATTACTTCCACAACCAGAACTTAGTGCTTCTTTTGCTTGAACTAGCTGTCTATCCGGACTAGCTTCTCTGTCTTCAGAACCAATATCTAGAACTTCTTATGTTTCACCGTGTCTGTCTTCTTCTAATACTTTTGTCGAATTCCAATTAAAGTTCTATTCGAACGAGATTTCGCTAAACCTCGAATTCTCCGATGTACTCAACGAGTCACTCAAATTTGGTATTGGCAGGGGGGGTTCTTCTTCATGTTCTGAGTACACTAGATGAAAGCTTCTATTCGAAAATTCGGGTTGAAAGGATACCCAATTTACTTCCTCCAGTTGATGAATCAATAATCTATTGATATCATCACCTTCTTCACTTTGACGACTCCAGATTCCCAACTAACCAACATGGAGACCAAGATTTTCCTCGACAATTTATTGCACCCGGACACTTTGCGTTAAATGAAATGGAGAAGGAGGTGTTACCGTCTCAGGTATTTGAACTTGGAGAGCTCTACCACGCTCTATCCACAATTCTTTATCCATCGGCGACATGTCTTCTTCGATGCCCCGATCATCATAGGCTCGACTTAACTCTGGAAGATTTTCCTCTACATCTGTCACGACACTTAATCCTCACGTCCTCCGGAGCGCAATTGCCTTCTCCGTCAGCTCTTCATGCCGTTGTCTCCTTTTTTCTCTTTCGATTTTCTAGATATCTGGGGTGCTTTTATGACTTATTAGTATTTCTTTGTCGGATTTACGTCCACTGTTGTTCATGTTGCCTTTTCAAATGTCATTTTTCATCAAACGTAGTACATCAGAACATGCTTTTCCACCCCCCTAATGCCATCCCGAAGTTTTCTAGATCACTGGGGAAGTACAGACTGTCATTTGTTCAAAAAGAATTCCCATTTGTGCTCCTTTACAAATATTTCCCACTGTCGTTCTTTCTCCTCCCATTGAGAGTTGGGAAGTGGTAGGATCAACAATGGTCGTGTCTCGACAATATGCACGATGCCTTTGTCGATAAAAAAATTGAACAACAAGGTCGACAGACAACACAGGAATTGATCAGGTAGGTCACTGAAGAACTTTTTTCTTACTTCATCTATAGAGATGCGGTCTTCAATTGCTTGCTCTTCACAAAACTCATCTGCGATTTCACACCACTCCGACAGGTTCATACGTCCTCCATTGATTAGCTTCAACAACAGCTTCCTCTATGCTTCATCAACTCGTCTTCTCATCCAGAATCTTCTTCAAGGCGGTCGACATGGACTCTACAAATTTTTCATGGGTCTCGAAGAAGAATTGTTCCATTACTTGGATAATCCTCAGCTTGTGTTGGCTGCTTTTCTGGGCAGACCCGGGTTTTAATGATGCGCAGCAACAAAACCCCTTGGCGCACTGGCCCTTTCGGCAACGAGCTGCGCGGCAGCTCGAGGTCTCACCCGAAGTGGCTATGGGGGGTTAAGGAATCAGCTTTCCTTAACCGTGGTGACGCTGAGATTGTTCTATATATCTTCCTTCTTCCTCAATTATCGGCGGTCGGACTTTCCCGCAGGCCTTGCGACGCCACTGCGCGGATGCCTTCCTTCCTGCAGACCCACTGCGCAGTCTCGTCCTCCGGGCGCGGAAGGCGCCTATTCCTTGCGTCGATGCGCTAAAATACCTCCTCGTCCTGCGCACTCATCGCAGTCACGTGAAGCTCGGTCGCTTCAGCGACAGCGTCCCACCACTACTTCTATACTTGGCGATTATAACAATAAAGGACCTTCCTAAACTCACTCAAACAGTCGCAAAGATGATGCAAAATATGTACACACAGGTAATGACCTTAAACAGTTATCATTCACGCAAACATTATAACAAGAAGGTATATGTGAAGCTCATCTCCTCGAGGAAAACCACGTCCACGGGAGTGTTATATTAACCAGAAAATGATATACAAGATGCTGCGCACACAGCTGCAGCCTTAGATCTTTCCAGGAAACTCCACGCACACAGCTGGGAGCCCTTCTCTCAATCTAGTCTCCTCTCTATGGAGATTACAAAGGCACAGACGTCGACTCAGACTGTCTGGCAACTCAGGGATTAGCTCCTCGGCTATCCGATTTCCTCTCTAGTTCTACACACTGGGTAGAAAATACAGTGAAGGATAATCAACACATGATCTATCCTTTAGACTGGCTATCTAACAGTCTAACATCTAACTCTCTAACTGAGTACTGTCTAACTCTCTCTAACTCTCCAAAAAACCATCTACCCATTACAATTATTCATATATATAGGTGGCCATGACGGTCACACCTTTACAAAACTGTGGGCCTTTCCCAACAGTGATTCCCAAAAACCCTAACCACGCACATGGCTAGGTGTACTGTAGGCGCCGCTTGCAGTCACGTCGCCGCTTCCTGCAGGCTCCATGAATTCCGGCGCAGATTGTGGGTATGGGCGATCGTCCTTCGCCTTCAATGCTCTGGTGCGTTGCTCCTCCTTGATCCGAGCAACCATAACTTCTGTACTGAGCCTTTAAATGAGGGTAGCTGAGCCCTCTACTCCATCGCCTTATTTATTATGGTAGCTGAGCCACCTTCATTCTTCGATGACGTGCACGCGGGCTCCGCAATTTCCGGTCCGTGATCTGCGCTGAGATCATCCATCTGGCACCGTA
This sequence comes from Larix kaempferi, assembly GCA_027924585.1. Taxonomy (NCBI): domain Eukaryota; kingdom Viridiplantae; phylum Streptophyta; class Pinopsida; order Pinales; family Pinaceae; genus Larix; species Larix kaempferi. Next base: position 8,347,284 of record BSBM01000939.1, on the reverse strand, counting down.
CTGCGCACCGTCTCCTTCTTATCCAAAACTTAGTGCTTGTCCCAAAATTAGCACTTTCCTTCCATACTCGTGCTTTTTCCCAAAATTCGCAACTTTTACTATAGCTGCGACCTTGGCCCCAACAGGCCCCCAACACTCACTTGTGGCTCGCCCTCGAGCCACTCGCACTAGCGTGTGGTGGCTTGATTTGCGCATCTGCTTTTGCTTGAGTCTCCGCGAATGTTTTCTTCCACTTCGCAATAGCGGAGTCCAATTCCTCAATACACTCATCAGCTGTTTGCACCGTTTCTGCGGTCGCTTCGTCTTTAGTGAGTGTATTAATGATCTCCTGAGATTCGGCAATCTCTTTGATTTTTGTCTCAACCTGGCCGACGATTTCAGCATACTCATCCATGAATGGCTGAATGCTGTTGGTGAGCTTCTCATCTTCAGTTCTGAGCTTGTGCAGTTGCTGCTGCATTTTGCGCACTTCGCCCATCTTCTTCATTTTTGGTAGGCCTGTTAGGGCCTTAGCTTCTTCATTGAGAACAGTGAGAGACTGTTCTGCAGCTTGCACCTGTTCTGACAGTCCCACTTTAAAAGGGAGGTTCACAAGCTCTGTCCAAGCTTCCATAGCCTGGTTCATCAGGTTCTTGGCTTCCTTTAAATCAAACCAATCTCCAATTTCTTTAGCTGTAGGATTCCAGTAACACATTTGTTAACTGAGCAAGTCTCAGTGTAACAGAACCTTATGTTGTCTTCAGCAACAATCTCAGATGTCGCGTAACTAGTAAGTCTTACAGCAACAAGTCGCAAGGCAAAGGAATCATTTGTTGGCTCAATCAACAGGGTTCAAAGCCATGGAAGTAATGTGATCAAAAAGTCATAAGGCAACGGAACCATTTGTTCGCTGCGATGTCGCGCGTCTCTAAAATAACAAGTCACTAGGCAACGGAACCATTTGTTGGCTCCTCAATCTCGCGCGTCGCCAAAATAACAAGTCTCACAACAGCAAGTCGCAAGGCAACGGAACCATTTGTTGCCCTTTTTTTTTTTTTTCTAGGTTGCGCGTCAATCTCACACATCACTGAAATAAGAAGTCTCGCTCATGCGGCAACGAAACCATCTTTTGGCTGCTTTTCTGGGCAAACCCGGGTTTTAATGATGCGCAGCAACAAAACCCCTTGGCGCACTGGCCCTTTCGGCAACGAGCTGCGCGGCAGTTCGAGGTCTCACCCGAAGTGGCTATGGGGGGTTAAGGAATCAGCTTTCCTTAACCATGGTGACGCTGAGATTGTTCTATATATCTTCCTTCTTCCTCAAATATCGGCGGTCGGACTTTCCCGCAGGCCTCGCGACGCCACTGCGCGGATGCCTTCCTTCCTGCAGACCCACTGCGCAGTCTCGTCCTCCGGGCGCGGAAGGCGCCTATTCCTTGCGTCGATGCGCTAAAATACCTCCTCGTCCTGCGCACTCATCGCAGTCACGCGAAGCTCGGTCGCTTCAGCGACAGCGTCCCACCACTACTTCTATACTTGGCGATTATAACAATAAAGGACCTTCCTAAACTCACTCAAACAGTCGCAAAGATGATGCAAAATATGTACACACAGGTAATGACCTTAAACAGTTATCATTCACGCAAACATTATAACAAGAAGGTATATGTGAAGCTCATCTCCTCGAGGAAAACCACGTCCACGGGAGTGTTATATTAACCAGAAAAAGATATACAAGATGCTACGCACATAGCTGCAGCCTTAGATCTTTCCAGGAAACTCCACGCACACAGCTGGGAGCCCTTCTCTCAATCTAGTCTCCTCTCTATGGAGATTACAAAGGCACAGACGTCGACTCAGACTGTCTGGAAACTCAGGGATTAGCTCCTCGGCTATCCGATTTCCTCTCTAGTTCTACACACTGGGTAGAAAATACAGTGAAGGATAATCAACACATGATCTATCCTTTAGACTGGCTATCTAACAGTCTAACATCTAACTCTCTAACTGAGTACTGTCTAACTCTCTCTAACTCTCCAAAAAACCGTCTACCCATTACAATTATTCATATATATAGGTGGCCATGACGGTCACACCTTTACAAAACTGTGGGCCTTTCCCAACAGTGATTCCCAAAAACCCTAACCACGCACATGGCTAGGTGTACTGTAGGCGCCGCTTGCAGTCACGTCGCCGCTTCCTGCAGGCTCCATGAATTCCGGCGCAGATTGTGGGTATGGGCGATCGTCCTTCGCCTTCAATGCTCTGGTCCGTTGCTCCTCCTTGATCCGAGCAACCATAACTTCTGTACTGAGCCTTTAAATGAGGGTAGCTGAGCCCTCTACTCCATCGCCTTATTTATTATGGTAGCTGAGCCACCTTCATTCTTCGATGACGTGCACGCGGGCTCCGCAATTTCTGGTCCGTGATCTGCGCTGAGATCATCCATCTGGCACCGTACTGCGCACCGTCTCCTTCTTATCCAAAACTTAGTGCTTGTCCCAAAATTAGCACTTTCCTTCCATACTCGTGCTTTTTCCCAAAATTCACAACTTTTACTATAGCTGCGACCTTGGCCCCAACAGGCCCCCAACACTCACTTGTGGCTCGCCCTCGAGCCACTCGCACTAGCGTGTGGTGTCTTGATTTGTGCATCTTCTTTTGCTTGAGTCTCCGCGAATGTTTTCTTCCACTTCGCAATAGCGGAGTCCAATTCCTCAATACACTCATCAGCTGTTTGCACCGTTTCTGCGGTCGCTTCGTCTTTAGTGAGTGTATCAATGATCTCCTGAGATTCGGCAATCTCTTTGATTTTTGTCTCAACCTGGCCGACGATTTCAGCATACTCATCCATGAATGGCTGAATGCTGTTGGTGAGCTTCTCATCTTCAGTTCTGAGCTTGTGCAGTTGCTGCTGCATTTTGCGCACTTCGCCCATCTTCTTCATTTTTGGTAGGCCTGTTAGGGCCTTAGCTTCTTCATTGAGAACAGTGAGAGACTATTCTGCAGCTTGCACCTGTTCTGACAGTCCCACTTTAAAAGGGAGGTTCACAAGCTCTGTCCAAGCTTCCATAGCCTGGTTCATCAGGTTCTTGGCTTCCTTTAAATCAAACCAATCTCCAATTTCTTTAGCTGTAGGATTCCAGTAACACATTTGTTAACTGAGCAAGTCTCAGTGTAACAGAACCTTATGTTGTCTTCAGCAACAATCTCAGATGTCGCGTAACTAGTAAGTCTTACAGCAACAAGTCGCAAGGCAAAGGAATCATTTGTTGGCTCAATCAACAGGGTTCAAAGCCATGGAAGTAATGTGATCAAAAAGTCATAAGGCAACGGAACCATTTGTTCGCTGCGATGTCGCGCGTCTCTAAAATAACAAGTCACTAGGCAACGGAACCATTTGTTGGCTCCTCAATCTCGCGCGTCGCCAAAATAACAAGTCTCACAACAGCAAGTCGCAAGGCAACGGAACCATTTGTTGCCCTTTTTTTTTTTTTTTTCTAGGTTGCGCGTCAATCTCACACATCACTGAAATAAGAAGTCTCGCTCATGCGGCAACGAAACCATTTGTTGGCTGCTTTTCTGGGCAGACCCGGGTTTTAATGATGCGCAGCAACAAAACCCCTTGGCGCACTGGCCCTTTCGGCAACGAGCTGCGCGGCAGCTCGAGGTCTCACCCGAAGTGGCTATGGGGGGTTAAGGAATCATCTTTCCTTAACCGTGGTGACGCTGAGATTGTTCTATATATCTTCCTTCTTCCTCAAATATCGGCGGTCGGACTTTCCCGCAGGCCTTGCGACGCCACTGCGCGGATGCCTTCCTTCCTGCAGACCCACTGCGCATTCTCGTCCTCCGGGCGCGGAAGGCTCCTATTCCTTGCGTCGATGCGCTAAAATACCTCCTCGTCCTGCGCACTCATCGCAGTCACGCGAAGCTCGGTCGCTTCAGCGACAGCGTCCCACCACTACTTCTATACTTGGCGATTATAACAATAAAGGACCTTCCTAAACTCACTCAAACAGTCGCAAAGATGATGCAAAATATGTACACACAGGTAATGACCTTAAACAGTTATCATTCACGCAAACATTATAACAAGAAGGTATATGTGAAGCTCATCTCCTCGAGGAAAACCACGTCCACGGGAGTGTTATATTAACCAGAAAATGATATACAAGATGCTGCGCACACAGCTGCAGCCTTAGATCTTTCCAGGAAACTCCACGCACACAGCTGGGAGCCCTTCTCTCAATCTAGTCTCCTCTCTATGGAGATTACAAAGGCACAGACGTCGACTCAGACTGTCTGGCAACTCAGGGATTAGCTCCTCGGCTATCCGATTTCCTCTCTAGTTCTACACACTGGGTAGAAAATACAGTGAAGGATAATCAACACATGATCTATCCTTTAGACTGGCTATCTAACAGTCTAACATCTAACTCTCTAACTGAGTACTGTCTAACTCTCTCTAACTCTCCAAAAAACCGTCTACCCATTACAATTATTCATATATATAGGTGGCCATGACGGTCACACCTTTACAAAACTGTGGGCCTTTCCCAACAGTGATTCCCAAAAACCCTAACCACGCACATGGCTAGGTGTACTGTAGGCGCCGCTTGCAGTCACGTCGCCGCTTCCTGCAGGCTCCATGAATTCCGGCGCAGATTGTGGGTATGGGCGATCGTCCTTCCCCTTCAATGCTCTGGTCCGTTGCTCCTCCTTGATCCGAGCAACCATAACTTCTGTACTGAGCCTTTAAATGAGGGTAGCTGAGCCCTCTACTCCATCGCCTTATTTATTATGGTAGCTGAGCCACCTTCATTCTTCGATGACGTGCACGCGGGCTCCGCAATTTCCGGTCCGTGATCTGCGCTGAGATCATCCATCTGGCACCGTACTGCGCACCGTCTCCTTCTTATCCAAAACTTAGTGCTTGTCCCAAAATTAGCACTTTCCTTCCATACTCGTGCTTTTTCCCAAAATTCGCAACTTTTACTATAGCTGCGACCTTGGCCCCAACAGGCCCCCAACACTCACTTGTGGCTCGCCCTCGAGCCACTCGCACTAGCGTGTGGTGGCTTGATTTGCGCATCTGCTTATGCTTGAGTCTCCGCGAATGTTTTCTTCCACTTCGCAATAGCGGAGTCCAATTCCTCAATACACTCATCAGCTGTTTGCACCGTTTCTGCGGTCGCTTCGTCTTTAGTGAGTGTATCAATGATCTCCTGAGATTCGGCAATCTCTTTGATTTTTGTCTCAACCTGGCCGACGATTTCAGCATACTCATCCATGAATGGCTGAATGTTGTTGGTGAGCTTCTCATCTTCAGTTCTGAGCTTGTGCAGTTGCTGCTGCATTTTGCGCACTTCGCCCATCTTCTTCATTTTTGGTAGGCCTGTTAGGGCCTTAGCTTCTTCATTGAGAACAGTGAGAGACTGTTCTGCAGCTTGCACCTGTTCTGACAGTCCCACTTTAAAAGGGAGGTTCACAAGCTCTGTCCAAGCTTCCATAGCCTGGTTCATCAGGTTCTTGGCTTCCTTTAAATCAAACCAATCTCCAATTTCTTTAGCTGTAGGATTCCAGTAACACATTTGTTAACTGAGCAAGTCTCAGTGTAACAGAACCTTATGTTGTCTTCAGCAACAATCTCAGATGTCGCGTAACTAGTAAGTCTTACAGCAACAAGTCGCAAGGCAAAGGAATCATTTGTTGGCTCAATCAACAGGGTTCAAAGCCATGGAAGTAATGTGATCAAAAAGTCATAAGGCAACGGAACCATTTGTTCGCTGCGATGTCGCGCGTCTCTAAAATAACAAGTCACTAGGCAACGGAACCATTTGTTGGCTCCTCAATCTCGCGCGTCGCCAAAATAACAAGTCTCACAACAGCAAGTCGCAAGGCAACGGAACCATTTGTTGCCCTTTTTTTTTTTTTTTTTCTAGGTTGCGCGTCAATCTCACACATCACTGAAATAAGAAGTCTCGCTCACGCGGCAACGAAACCATTTGTTGGCTGCTTTTCTGGGCAGACCCGGGTTTTAATGATGCGCAGCAACAAAACCCCTTGGCGCACTGGCCCTTTCGGCAACGAGCTGCGCGGCAGCTCGAGGTCTCACCCGAAGTGGCTATGGGGGGTTAAGGAATCAGCTTTCCTTAACCGTGGTGACGCTGAGATTGTTCTATATATCTTCCTTCTTCCTCAAATATCGGCGGTCGGACTTTCCCGCAGGCCTCGCGACGCCACTGCGCGGATGCCTTCCTTCCTGCAGACCCACTGCGCAGTCTCGTCCTCCGGGCGCGGAAGGCGCCTATTCCTTGCGTCGATGCGCTAAAATACCTCCTCGTCCTGCGCACTCATCGCAGTCACGCGAAGCTCGGTCGCTTCAGCGACAACGTCCCACCACTACTTCTATACTTGGCGATTATAACAATAAAGGACCTTCCTAAACTCACTCAAACAGTCGCAAAGATGATGCAAAAGATGTACACACAGGTAATGACCTTAAACAGTTATCATTCACGCAAACATTATAACAAGAAGGTATATGTGAAGCTCATCTCCTCGAGGAAAACCACGTCCACGGGAGTGTTATATTAACCAGAAAATGATATACAAGATGCTGCACACACAGCTGCAGCCTTAGATCTTTCCAGGAAACTCCACGCACACAGCTGGGAGCCCTTCTCTCAATCTAGTCTCCTCTCTATGGAGATTACAAAGGCACAGACGTCGACTCAGACTGTCTGGCAACTCAGGGATTAGCTCCTTGGCTATCCGATTTCCTCTCTAGTTCTACACACTGGGTAGAAAATACAGTGAAGGATAATCAACACATGATCTATCCTTTAGATTGGCTATCTAACAGTCTAACATCTAACTCTCTAACTGAGTACTGTCTAACTCTCTCTAACTCTCCAAAAAAACCGTCTACCCATTACAATTATTCATATATATAGGTGGCCATGACGGTCACACCTTTACAAAACTGTGGGCCTTTCCCAACAGTGATTCCCAAAAACCCTAACCACGCACATGGCTAGGTGTACTGTAGGCGCCGCTTGCAGTCACGTCGCCGCTTCCTGCAGGCTCCATGAATTTCGGCGCAGATTGTGGGTATGGGCGATCGTCCTTCGCCTTCAATGCTCTGGTCCGTTGCTCCTCCTTGATCCGAGCAACCATAACTTCTGTACTTAGCCTTTAAATGAGGGTAGCTGAGCCCTCTACTCCATCGCCTTATTTATTATGGTAGCTGAGCCACCTTCATTCTTCGATGACGTGCACGCGGGCTCCGCAATTTCCGGTCCGTGATCTGCGCTGAGATCATCCATCTGGCACCGTACTGCGCACCGTCTCCTTCTTATCCAAAACTTAGTGCTTGTCCCAAAATTAGCACTTTCCTTCCATACTCGTGCTTTTTCCCAAAATTCGCAGCTTTTACTATAGCTGCGACCTTGGCCCCAACAGCTTGTTTCACAGTGCATAATTCTGTAGATAATTCGTGATTTTCCTCTCCCACCAGTACTTAATATCTTGTTCTGAAATCATATGTCATGATGTTATTTCGTAATGCATCAACAGGCAACAAAACTAGATGTTGTAGTCCCGAGGGTCATGTGGTTACCAAAGATACATTATATATTATAAGCATGCATGCACAATGATGCAGATACAAGAGACGAGACAATGGAGAGAAGCACAAGCCTTTGTATTAACCAGCAAGAGAAGAATACAACATAGAACCAATCTAACTGGTACATTGGCTCAATAGCCTATATATACATATCTTTCAATACAGTTACATAATTGTTTGTCGGTCTAACCCACCGACCCAACCTATACTTGTCGACGTGACCTGTCGACATATACTTCAGAATGGTCGGGCGGAGGGCCTTATTGATAGGTTGACCTAGGCCCCTCCAACACATGTGCATCCTGGGCCCTGGTTACTAAGACCAAAATCCACCCATACAATCAAATAAATTATGAAAAATAAAATAACTGTCCATGAACCAAGGAAATTGGGAAAAACCTCATGGGAAAAATACCTCCCCTCAAAAAGGAACAATGGTAGGGAACTCAAATAAAATTCATACTAAGCAGATAAGGAAAATAAATTCCTGAGTGAAAGAGTTTGCAAAAATATAGGCAATTTGCTCCTATGTAGGGTAGAAATGTCAGTGCTAGATCTAGATCTGGATCTGGATCTTCTCCTATGATGTACCTCCCACTGTGTCGAAGCTGTATTTTCCAAATCAAGTCTTTCAGGAACCCTTCTTGATACTAGAGTGAATGGCTCATTGTATTCCAAATCATGAACCTTTGAGTACCCTTTGTCAACCAACTGATATTTGTACTTGGTTGTAGATCCCCCATGGAAAGTTTCTTCAAGGGATTGTGGATCAAGCTCGACCATCATGTAGCACCTCTCTGAGAGAAGTGGATTTGCATAACATAGTGAAATTTTTGCATGATACTGATATATGGTGGTTCTATGGTCAGATGGATCCCCAACTATGTTCCGAGCAGCTACAAGGACTTTGTGAACCCATATTGGCCTTGGCCATGGATTGGGAGCATGTGTTGGATCTGGATCTAGATCTGCTTGAACTTTATTCTCAACATCAATATCTTCATATGCATATTCACTAGAAGATATATCACTATGATCTTCATCATATGCCGATGGAGTAGGAAGAGAGTATGGAAAAAAGTGAGAGAATCATATGCCTTGGAGGCATGGTTTGCAAACCCTTTTGCTATAAACTTCCCAATAGAGATATCTGCAATCTCAACTCTGCCAAGACTAAAGACCACTTTCTTCGGTGAACTTGTGTGATTCATCTAATAGACATACAACAAATTTGCTGACAAAGAAGGCACAAATATAACATTTTTGAACCTTCCATGCTCTAGATGTATTGTGCCATTCCCTTCAAAAGAGATGTGAGATTTATCTCCCATATGAATAATCATACCATCATTGAGATCTAGAGAAGAAAATGATTATTTGGAGGAAACCATGTCATTGGAGGCTCCTGAATCTATGAGTAATGCCTATGATTTTGAAAATCCAACCTTCAATGCATGACATCTCTCATGACCATCAGACTGACTTCCAGAATCAGTCTCTACTGTGCCTTATGGGAGGGAAATGTTGTGTTGTTCAAGAAGTTTGGTCATCTGATCTATCTTCTTCTACATGCAATATCTCTCTGGGTGGTTTCCTTTCTTTTAATAGGAACACTTGGATTTCTCAAATCCCTTTTGTTTGTCCTTGTTGGAGATGGTGGCTACTTTCAATGGACTAGACTTGGAATTCTACTTGGTTTCACATTGCCTCTTCTCCTTTCCCTTGTGCTTCCCCTTTCTATTCACAATTTTTTCTTCTCCAGCAACAAGAGCTTGATTTTTAGAGGCCTTCAAGGCACCCATCTGGATCAATTTGTCTTATTCTTTGAAGAGATATTCAGTGAAAACATCTAAGTATGGCATATTCCAACCAGGAATTGAAATTCTCCATGAATGGAAGGTAGAGACAAAGATGGAGAACTCAGGACCTAGCTTGCTCAGAATGGATAGCACCAACTACTCATCCTTCTTCTCAATGCCACACTGCTTGCATTGCATGACCAAAGATTTGAATTTGGAAAAGAATTGCTGGGTGGTACTGAAACTACTCGGTTGAAGAGCAATCAACTCATTCTCTAGAATATGGCTCCTTAGCTCATCTTGCTTGCCGAAGAGGGTCTCTAAATTCAACCATAACTCTCTTGGAGTCTTCAATTGATCGAGGTGGAAGAGTATATATCTATAAATATGAAGACACATGAAACCAAATGCTTCATCCAATCTATTTAGATACTTGGCCTTCTCCACAGCTGCTTGAGGTTTGACCTCCTTTCCCATTTTTACCCTGTACAATGACTTGTTGCACAAGACCATCTGCATTTCATCCCTCCAATCAAGGTAATTGAAGGGTTTGAGGATCCTGGGAGAGAGAGGAGAGTTCAAATTCTCCATTAGAATTGCTAGAGCCAATACAAGGTGGTACTGTTGCTACTGCTACAATGGTTGATTGTTTCTACTGCTACAACTATTTCACTTTCAATAACCTACAAAACCATCTCAATTTTGCAGATAGACTACTACTGAGCACTACTTTAGTACAATCGGCACACTTTTCTAGATCCTTCACACCTGGCTAGACCTCAAAGGATTTAACCAATGAATTCAATGCAATGGCACCAGGATTTGTTGTGGAAATTCAGAGGCTTCTAGTGCACTACTGAAAGAAGATGCTCAAGCTACACTCAATGGATCTAATTCCATGTGAAATTCTAATTCACAGCAGATCATGGAGATGAGTATACCTCACAGAGAAAGATTGAGTAGAAAAGATGAATTACAGTGAAAAGTGCAGTAAAAATGAGTAGACAATTAATCATGCTTGCGAAATCAAATAGGAACAGAATAATTTCACATGATCCAATAATAAGTATAATGAGTAATGATATTACAATGGAGATAATTGGAATCACCTAGGAGAATTCGAGTCTCAGTTGATCTACCATAGTAATTGTCACCTCTATCAATGCTCCTGAGCTCCCAAACTCAGTTAAACTCAACCAAAACTAAGTTAATTGAAGACACAATCAATTAAATGACCAAGGAGGATGCATCAGTGAGTTTGACATGCAAATAACTCAGAAAAGGGCGCATGAGGCCACAATCAGTGGCATTCGGAGCATAATCCCCCCACAAGAGTCAGCTAACTCAGGTGGACTGAACTAGAACACTAAGTCGGATCCTAAAATGTCTGGAAATGCCTCTAGTGGTCCTAAAATCATGCATGCAAGGTGCATTAGGTGGATACTGAGTCCTGTTTGACATCTACACACCACTAGGGGGGAAAGAACATCACTAAATGCTAGCAAATGGTAAATAATGCAAGTAGGACAAGGATGGAGTATTAAACTATCCTAGCACTCTAGTCCAAGCACACATATCGATATAGAACAATGTTTAGTGCATGGTCCTCCTCAATGCATATCATCTTGAGCACATATGACATGATCCTAGCCAAGAAATCAGGATGCCCCCTCTTGGGCATCATCTGCCCCAACATGTGCATATGCACCTCTGCTATTGGACTTTAATGGAGGCACTAAAATGATGGTCTGGTGGATGGAAACCTCTCAAAATATAGACAAAAAATCTCTTAACGGAAAGGGAAGTCGGACCTCCCATCAATCACTACACGAAATCTATCCAAAGCATAACAAAACTGTAGCAAAAAAATGGTATACCACCTAATGCATCTAGGTCTCTGCACTAAAGAGTTAGCATAATACAATAGAGGGAACCTAATGCACTTCCCATTGTTGGTGGAGTGTGCCAACGTAGCAAGAAAAAAAGAGAGGAACTTAACCTCCTCTTGACCAAAAGCAAAGATCCTAAGCTATTCACATGAAAATCAAATGGATGGACAACCTCAACATTGATATGTCTCAGAGAGTAATCTAGCTAACTCTCTACTACAACATCAGCTATGAAATCAGGGAACTGGGAAAATACTCCCCTCTCCTGGATAACCCATTGATGACATAGATGTCCTCCTTAGTGGAATGGAACCACTGACTGGGACCAACACGTAATGCTTTCCTATGATGATCCTAGTGGTAGATGAACTGACACAACATTGAAGAGTTACACTTGAGGGATGTAGCCTCCTAATAGAACTTCTGGAAGCCGATAGCTATCAAGACTTCTCGAGTCTAATTAGTAATGGGGAGAGGGTATAACTCCCTCTCCCTCTCCCTAGCCTTCGATTCTTTCACCATGTTGAACTGATCCACCTATGCACACTTCTGCCAAGCAGATTGTCGCTGATCACGTCTCTGTTTCACATATAACATGAATCAATGTCATAAATAGATATATAAAAACATGTAATATTTCATTCAATTAACATATTATTTAATAACATCAATAATATATTTCTCTCTCAAAATTATAATTTTTTAGGTGCAGTGCGCTTAAATAACATAGGTTCACTGCCAACAGTGCTTTTATATACCAACTGCACCATCCACACTGCATTTTATATAAAATATGCATCTCCAACGATGATTTTTACCTACACGTGCCCTGATAAACAAGGGGCCCTTGGAAATTTTAACATTCTAAAATTTTCATCAGGGTGCGTCCCTTAAACATGAATGCACCATAAACAACGTGTCACTGTTTATTAACCACACTGTTAATGTATTGAGTGTTTTTCAATTTCATGCAATATCGGTGCTCCATTTACAGATAAACGCACTAGGTGATTCGGTGTGGATACTGTAACATAGCACACCGTTTGCAATTAGATAACATTTAAAACCATAGTGTTGGTGCATTGTGGACAGATCATTGCCCCGTAAATGGCGAGGATGAATTGTGGTGCGATTATGTTTAATGCATGCACCGTCAATGTTTGTACGAAGGTTTTCAATTTAATGGTGTGTCCATTTGAATTAAGCACACTATCTAAATCGGTGCAGGTACTGAAATGTAGCACACCACTAAGATATTTGTATAGTTTTATAAAATTTGATTGTCAAGCAGGTGCATCCAATTAAAAACGCATCGGTGGATTTCAAAATTTTGGTTTTTGAATGCACCATAACCGGTGCGCTTACTATAACCAAAAGCACCATTGTTTATGTCATTTTAAGGTTGATATGGAATGTGTCCACGTTGCGCCTACTACACATCAAAGAACGAACAACAGGTGCGTGGGTGTGCACTAAAAGAACCATTGAATTAGGTTTGTTTAGGCATGTAAGGGCTAAATTATCTAGAGCAGTGTGTTACATTCACATTAACGCACCAGTCACAGTGCTTAGTATTGAATTAAAAGCACCATTTATTTTATTTTAATTTGTTTTTTTAATATTCATCAGTGCAGTCTATACACATGGGGGCACCGAAAGGCCGGTGTGTTCCATTGATATGAATCCACCGCTAGGTAGTTCATTATTATTAAAATGAAATTAGTTTTTCTTCTGTGTGCTACAAAAGTAGAGCACACCATTTAAGTGGTGCTTTAAATCCATTTGGCTCACCCCGCAGGAAATGCTCCCTATAAATTGTTGGGCCTGGCCCAAGTGGGGAAATTTTGTGCAAGAAGGATTTTGGAACTGCGGAGCTGAGCGCAGTTCAGTTGAAGTACTCTTTTGTATAATTTTTGGATGCTGCGAAGTTGCACGCAACGCAGCATTGGAGGAAGCTGCGAGGAGGCAGTGCTACGAAGTGTCCAGTCCATGAGATGCCAGCAAAGCAGCGTGTTGGATGAAAGATGGCACGTATTCTAGTTAGACCATCGATGGTCTATTTTTGGTAAAGATGCTCCAGGAGTGCTAAGCAATGGGCAGGGGAAAATCGGGAAGAAAGCGACTAGTCGGACATGCGAAAGATGCCACTACTTGAACCAGTCGCACGAGACCGTTAGAGGAAGAACGACTTGGTGAAAGCGACCTGTTGGCATGCGCACAACAGGAAGGATGATAGCGATGTGATGCATGCATGGAAGACCGCCACGATCGAATATTCGCTACTAGGAGCCAGAATTCCGGTTTTGGGGAAACCGTGAGAGTTTTGTAAACCTAAGGGTTTTGACTACAGATTGTAAAGACATGAACTATGGGCATGATCTATAAATAAGGAAATTTTGTATGGGAAAGGGTTAACTCTAACTCTTCATTTTGTTAAGCTTTGAATATTGTTGCATATTTTAAGCTTAGTGCTATTGTAAAGGCTCTGCAGCTGAGTGCGCAGAGACCTATATAAGAGAGAAGAGAGTCTGCAGCTAAGTGCACAGACTAAGAACAGTTGTACCCTTCCCAAAGACTAATTTAACAATAGTTCTTGTGGACGTAGCTTCCATCCGGGGGGTGAACCACATTAAATTTTGTGTAGTGTGATTATTTGTATTTTGAAACTGTTCATTTGCTTAGTATGGATGTTTAATGCTGCAAGTTATCTGTTATGTGATTGTTTTTATATGTATTCGTCGCAGGAATGATGGGAATAATATGTTAAGTAATACATGTGTGGATGAATGTTGAGTATTCCGCACTTCTAAGTCTTTGAATGCATGAATCTGTTGGATAACCACATAGTTAAGCACTGGATTCGAGTGTAGCGTTGGAGCACGCAGTATTGTATGTTCCATTCATTTACATATACCATAACGTTAATAACCTAAGTGTAGATTGAATGGATAAAGATCGTTAAGTAAGGTTGATTGGAGTTCATCAAGTCCTGAAGTGGATGCATGGTCTAGTTGACGCGCTGACCCATGGTGAGTGCTACAAGGTAAGCTGTTAATAGCTTATCGTCATAACGTAGGAAGTATCCCATACCGCGTAGTCTTTGGATGTGTTGGTTGCGCAAGCGCCTCCGCTTGCCGAAGTATCTGACACGAAGTAGAGACTTCGTGTAGTCTTTTGTCCGCAGAAAGAGTTCGTTACTACGTTTCCCATTTGTCTCTTTCAAACTCACATCACTAGGTTGTGGAAACCTGATTTTGCAACCACCCCCTCAGCTTCGCCTCGGGTGAGACCTCAGGCTACTCGCAGTGTGTTGCCGAAAGGGCCAATGAATAGGGGTTTTGTTGGTTCCTCGAATCGCGAAGTACCTGGGCCTACATTGGAAACCTCTAGATCAGTTACATATGACCAACAAATGGTTCTATTTCCGCGCTAAGACTCAGTGATGCAATAGTGTGTTTGGAAAGTAATGTGTGACGAAGAATACCAGTTCTCATTGGGATCACTGAGCCGGTTGAAGAATCTGAGTGGATAAGCCTGATGGTTATCCAGGATAAGAAAACAAAGGGTGAGATCAGGATCTGTGTGGATCTCAGAAAGATGAATGACACTTCGATGCATGACCCATTTCCTACCCCTTTCACAGATGAAGTACTTGATAATGTTGGAGGGAATGAAACATATTCTTTTACTGATGGGTTCTGTGGTTATCTTCAAATCAGGATTGATCTCGCAAATAGGCACAAGACTACTTTTGCTACAGAATGGGGGTTGTTCCAGTACACAGTGATGCCTTTTTGTCTGAAGATCGCACCTGCCATATTTTCTAGAGTGGTAGTCGCAGCATTTAAAGATTTTATACATAGTTCTTAGAGGTTTATTTTGATGATTGGACTATTTTCAGCTTACTCAAGAACCATGCCATGAACCTCAGAATGATGCTGGAAAAATGCAGACAACATCAAATTTCATTAAATCTGAAGAAATGTGTTTTCTGTGTTCCCTATGGAACTTTGTTGGGACACATTGTGTGTAAACAGGGCTTGATGGTTGATCCTATGAAGATCGCAGTCATTGTAAACTTGCCCACACCAAACTCAGTCAAGCAGTTGCGCACTACATTAGGGCATACCGGTTATTACAAGAAGTTCATAAAGAGGTATGTGCAGATAACCGCATCTATGGAGAAGTTGTTAAAGAAAGATGTGTCGTTCATCTGGAATGAAGAATGTGATCAAGGCTTTGACACATTGAAAGAGAAGATGGTCACCACACTGATCGTAGTTTTTCCAGACTGGGAGAGGCCATTTCACGTCCATGTTTATGCTTCATGTATAGCATTAGGTGTTCTTCTTGCTTAGCCAGGAGAGGGAGGTATTGATCATACCATTGCATTTTCCAGCAGAAAGTTATCCTCTGCTGAGAAGAATTATACCACTACTGAGAGAGAAGGACTCGCGATGGTATATGCACTGCAGAAGTTCAAGCATTACTTATGTGGTGCACGCTTATCTATGTTCACTGACCATTATGCTTTGACATACGTGGTCAATAAGCTAGTGTTAGGGGGGAAAATATGCATATGGTTACTAGTCTTTCAGGAGTATGATTTTTAAATTGTTGTTAAGCCAGGCAGGTTGAATTTAGGACATGATCATCTATCAAGGATTGAGTCAAAAGAGGAACCTACGAACCTGGAAGACAACCTTCCTAATGCGCAGATGTTTTCTATACAGGTTTCTAATGATTATTATAAGGACATCATTGAATTTTTTACTACTAGGTTCGCACCCACAGAATTCACTACGCAGCAAAAGAAGCAGCTGGTAGTGCGAACCGCAGATTTCACCATAATTGCGGGCCAACTATACAAGTTGGGACCCAATGAAGTACTGCGCATATGTGTACTAGAGCATGAGAAAAAATTCATATTAGCTGATGCGCATTCAGGAGTTGTGGGAGGTCACTACGCAGGGAGAGCGATTGCATAGAAGATATTGCGTGCATGTCTATGGTGGCCTACAATCCATAAAGTTGCAAAGGAACATTGCCGAGCTGCGATGTGTGTCAGAGGACCGGAAAGCCATCGTGAAGAGATGAAATGCCATTAAATCCACAATTGACATTGTAGGCCTTTGAGAAATGGGCCATTGATTTTGTGGGACCTATTAACCCACCAAGGAAAAGAACTGGTGCAAGGTACATCATTACTGCTACTGATTACCTCACTAGATGGGCCAAAGCGAAACTAGTGAGATATTGTAGCACAACTACAGCCGCGAAGTTCATTTTTGAAAATATCCTTACAAGGTTTGGATGCCCAAAGATTTTGATGAGTGATCAAGGCACTCATTTTTTGAACAGAACCATCGAAGCTTTAACCGAAGAGTTCCACGTTCATCATCAGCGTAGCACGCCTTATCATCCATAGGAGAATGGAACTATTGAAGCATTCAACAAAGTGCTGGAGAATGCGCTAACCAAGATATGCAACGTCAATCAGGACGATTGGGACCTGCGCATTCCATCTGTATTATGGGCATACAGGACTACATGCAAGAAACTGACAGGCCATACACCTTTCAGACTGGCTTATGGGCAAGAGGCAATAATTCCCATGGAATACATTGTTCCCAGTTTGAGGATAGCAGTGTTTATGTGGATGGCAGACCACACAGTGCTAGAAGAATGACTCCTACACTTGGTTGGGCTGGAGGAGGATCGCTTTATTACGAGCTTCCACCAACAAGTACAGAAAGAGCATGAAAAAGCATGGCACAATCGCCACATCAAGAACAAGTCTTTCCAGGTAGGTGATCTCGTCCTCCTATATGATAGCAAATTCATGAAATTTCTTGGAAAGTTTAAGATACATTGGCTTGGCCCATATATTGTAATGCATGTTACTAACGGTGGCGCAGTTGAGTTAGCTACCTTAGCTGGAGATACCCTACCAAGTTTGATAAATGGAATGGAAGCAGACTAAATCTTTACCGTGATAGTCTGGCTTTGCAGAATCCTGTATGATCAAGGGAGACGTACTGTGCAGCACTACTAAAGTTGCGCAGAGGGAAAAAAAAAAGAAGAAAAGAGAAAAGAAAAGAGGAACGGTGCAGTTGCGAACCCCATAGGCCAATTGCGAAGACCAAGTTAAATAAGAAAAAAACCTTAGTTCAGAAGCAATAAATTAGGCACCGTGAAGATACCATGTGGGAGCTATCATGACCTACCACGTAGTTGGACGCAACACTCTGAAAAATAGCCGTTACAATGTCGGTCGGAGAATATAGCCGTTACCAGTAACCACTTTGGCATTTAACGCACAGATAGTCATTCTGAGCGAGTTTATGACAAAAAGGACTGAAGGATCCACCAGATTTGGCCAACATATAAAACAATTAATGCTTATCTAGTCGTTGAGGAGCGTAGAGGAGGGTCCGCTGCAACTATAATTAACGCCGCATTCAGACTCGCAGGCGTTACCAAACACTTAGAATTTTCTTGCAAAGTACTACTGTGTGAGTTATTTTCAGTAAGCAATCTGGAAACCTGTGAGAGTTTCCCTGTGGATGTCTGAGTGGTCTTCCATTAAAGAAGAGTTCACGGTCCAAGAGACTATGAAAGTATTCCAATACGGGGGGGTCGAAGGGTTAATGAGAACCCCAGCTAAGAAGGTTGTCTTCGAACTAGGTCAGGCATCAAGATGATCACCAAGACACGGTCCAGTGATGGAAGATAAAGGAAAAAACCCAGTAGCAGCAAGAACGAAGGTACCTAAGATGGCATCGATAGTGCAGAAACCACTGCTAGCGGATAAAGAGATACCTTTGAAATTAACCCTAGACTATATTTCACCGCATTCTCTGGATGCACCGGTCTTCAAGTTGTTGAAGAATGCCAAATACAACATCCCGGTATCGCCAATCTCAAAGCATGTCGAGGTGGAGAAAAACTTGCTGGGTAAAATCCTAGAATGTAAATGGGAATATTATGATCTACTTGCAATGTAGAAGGAGGACCCCAATGAATCGAAGTTCCTACAGTTCCAACTGGACTAGTACATGTGCTGGAAGAAGGACACAAAGGGTGAGCTTAACCTGATTGCCCAAACTTGGCTATCTGAAGTAGTCCAGTCCGGACTGCTAAAGCTACTCAAACTTCTGCATTTCGATAGGTCACCATAGCTGAATGTAGTAGTGCGCACGTTGATGGCACGCATTCACCAGGTTTATCTGTGGCTCCACTGCAATGTTGACCTAGCTATTGATATCATCTATCGCATTACTGGGTTGAGTAAAAGGGGTAAGGACCCCAAGCAATTTTTCCAAGGGAAGAACAGGAACAAAGAAGTTGTGGCAAAGATGAAGAAAACTCAGACGGTCGTCAAAGGGAAGAGGGGCTTCCAAACAGAAGAAATAGATGATAAAGCAACAAGATTTGTCATGCAACTGTTTGCGGGAAAGATTCTCCACACATGTAGGCCTCTCGAGGTAAGCGCATGAGCATTACTACTTGGCGTCATGGCCACGGAAGGAGAACAATTTAACTGGTCTCAGTACTTACTAAATGAGTTCATGGAAGAGCTCAATGACACGCAGCTCAATGGAGGGTATTTCCATTATACTTGGCTCATCGTGTTGATCCCTTTTGTCGGATGGAAGGAGCTGAAGGATTATGTTGGTGTAATCACTGATACTAACGAGTGCAGAGGACGTGTTAATCAAATCTCTGGGCGAATCTAAACTCACAAAGACAGCATGCGATAGCTGAGGTCTTTTACCAGTATTACGACCAACTCCGCAGAACAATCATACTGACGCTGCGGATAACAAAGCAGGTAACCAATAGGTATATCCACATTGTAAATTTTTATGCTGACATGCGTAGCATTTATTTTTCAGCCAAGGCACAAAAGAAGAAGGTGGAATGGTTCCTAGGGAACTACCATATGTACGAGGAGGATATTGACACTATCATGAAGGAATGGCCTGCCGAGTTCTAAGTGGAAAGTGTAGACATCACAAGTGACTCCGGTGAGTACGAGCCTATTCCATGTCCTATTACCGAAGAGAAGGAGATGGGAAAAATAAAGGAAGCTGAAATCCTAGGACAGAGAAAGGGGGCAAGGAAGAAGCAGAAAGTTGATAAGGGAAAATTGGACATAGTACTCAAGAGCGATGATTATGAACTAATCGGGGTAAAGTTCACAGATCAAATGGAAGATATGATGTTTGACAAAGAGAAAAAGGATAAGTAAATACTGGAGAGTCTGCAAAAGAATCTAACCGCGTTGCAGGGGATTACACTGAAAATTCAAGAAGTACATAAGAGATTACCCCTAGCGCGCGACTCAGAGTCCGAAGGGAATTAGGGAGGAACTTCGTAGCAGAGAACACCGCAGTTAACCATGGTCATTCCTGCGAAGTCCCGTATCGTCCACCTAGACCCGATAACAGTAATCTTACCTATGCCAGAGAAACTAATGTTGGATACAAAGGATGTCGAGCGTGTGGGGCTTGACTTGGAAAAAATACCACTGACAGGCCTACATTATTTACATCTGCAGTATGTAGAAGAAATGCATGAGAGAACCAATGATGCGCTGAAGGTGTAGGCTAAGCTGCAAGTAGCTAATCGGCAGTTGGAGGAAGCTAGCTTGCAGAGAGCTATGGAACTATAGGATGAGCATGATCATCGAAAAAGACTATAGTCCACGATCACTGTGGTGGCAGACGATATAGACGAATTTGAAGTCCAGGAAGATCCTGGGGATACTATTGTTAAGATTGGCGAGCTGGTCACCAGTCTTAAAACATAGATGCAAGACATGGAGGTTGTACATGAGGCTAACATTGCTTCTTTGAAGGAGAAAATAAACCCACAGACCCCACCGAATGAGTAGTATCTCAGAGCAGAAGCAGTGAAGGCAGTAGTAGAGAATATTGCTACCGAAGTAGCTCAGTGCCGGAGTCTATTAGATGATGCGTCAAAGGCATTCATAGCCCTCGAAGAAGACCTGGGATTGCTGCAAGTGAAAAATGCTGTCAAAGAGAAGCAAGCAGCCCTGGAATAGTTGGATACAGAAGTGAAAGCCCTGCTTCCAAGAGAAAGGCTCGCAAAGTACCGAGAAATCAACGTGCTTAAGAAGGAAGTGCAGGCCTTACGGGAAAGAGAGACCGAAATGGGCGACAAGTCGCAACCATTGTTGGAGGATGCCGGGACGATCTCGCAGGAGATTGAGGAGAAATTAAAGGAGCTCCGCGAGAATCAGGAACAGGTTGAAGGAAAGATAGGAAATGAGATAACACCTGAGGTGCTAGATACCGTCAACCAAATCGAGCAAGACACGAAGAAAACAATCAAGAAGTTGATCGCTACATACAATGACTTTGCTGCGAAGCTAGCTCCATAGGAGATGGAACAACTCGAGGAATCCGAAGTTGTAGGTGGCTCAGGGGAAATCCACATGTAAGTGTTAGGAGCCTATTGGGCTTGGCCCAAGTGGGGCAATTTTTTGCAAGAAGGATTTTGGAACTGCAGAGCTGAGCGCAGTTCAGTTGAAGCACTTTTTTGTATAAGTTTTGGATGCTACGAGGTTGAGCGCGGCACAGCGTTGGAGGAAGGTACGAGGATCAGTACTGTGAGGAGGCAGTGCTGTGAAGTGTCCAGTCCATGGGATGCTAGAAAAGTAGAGTGTTGGACAGAAGACGACATGTATTCCAGTTAGACCATCGGTGGTCTATTTTTTGTAAAGATGCTCCAGGAGTGCTAAGCAATGGGCAGGATCAAATCAGGAAGAAAGCGACTGGTCGCACACGTGAAAGATGCCACTACTTGAACCAGTCGCACGAGACCGTTACAGGAAGAAAGGCTTGGTGAAAGTGACCTGTTGGCATGTGCGCAACAGGAAGGCTGATAGCGACATGATGCATGAGTGGAAGACCACCACGATGGAATATTCACTACCAGGAGCCAAAAATCTGGTTTTGGGGAAACTGTGATAGTTTTGTAAACCTAAGGGTTTTTCCTGCAGATTGTAAAGACATGACCTATGGGCATGATCTATAAATAAGGAAATTTTGTATGGGAAAGGGTTAACTCTAAGTCTTCATTTTGTTAAGCTTTGAATAATGTTGCATCTTTTAAGATTAGTGCTATTGTAAAGGATCTGCAACTGAGTGCACAGAGACCTATCTAAGAGAGAAGAGAGTCTGCAGTTGAGTGCGCAGACTAAGAACTATTGTACCCTTCCCAAAGACTAATTTAACAAAAGTTCTTGTGGAAGTAGCCTCCATCTAGGGGGTGAACCACGTTAAATTCTGTGTAGTGTGATTGTTTGTATTTTGCAACTGTTCATTTGCTTAGTATGGATGTTTAATGCTGCAAGTTATCTGTTATGTGATTTCTTTTATATGTATTCACCGCATGAATGATGGGAACAATATGTTAAGTAATACATGTGTGGATGAATGTTGAGTATTCTGCACCTCTAACTCTTTGAATGCATGAATCTATTGGATAACCACATAGCTAAGCACTGGATTAGAGTGTAGCATTGGAGCATTCAGTAGTGTATGTTCCATTCATTTACATATACTATAACGTTAATAACCTAAGTGTTGATTGAATGGACAAAGATCATTAATTAAGGTTGATTGGAGTTGATAAAGTCCTGAAGTGGATGCGCTGTCTAGTTGGCGCGCTGACCCATGGTGAGTGCTGCAAGGTACGTTGTTAATATATTATCATCGTAGTGCAAGAAGTATCCCATACCGCACAGTCTTTGGATGTGTTGATTGCGCAAGCGCCTCCGCTTGCCAAAGTATCCGACGTGAAGTAGAGACTTTGCGCAGTCTTTAATGTTGAACATCCCCAACCATCTGTCTGGATTGGAGATTTATCTTGAGAATTCAAATTAGATGCCAGAACTTTTTTGGATTCATCCTCTTGAAGTGGTGAATTTGCAATAGTATTCTCAAACTCAGGCTACTCCCCGAAAATAAAAATATAATCTAGAAGCCTATTGAAATATAAATTCCCTTCCTTATAGTCTAGGTCATCAACATCCACCCCAAGAATTTATGCTTTAATTTGTATTTCCTTTTTTTTTTCAATTTGATGCAATCTATGAGATTACGTACTAGCTGGTTAATCATACCACATAGATGAGTTGCATTCCTTTGAATTGAAACTTTAAGACATGCCAACAATGTGAACAATAATATATTATAATCTACAGATTCTCAAGCTCATTTTGATTTCACCTCAGAGTATAGTTTTCCTATAGTATAACTAGATTGTAGGTTGCTAAAAGAGCAAACCACTTTCCAACATAGACTAGAATTTGACTTCCTATAGATTCCACTCTATATATGATTAAAAATAGCTTTATTTCCTATAGTATGGCTCTAATTCTCTACCTTGTAGCATCATTTCAATTCAATATGTTGTAGGTTCCACTCTGTATAGCATAAACTAGAGATCGACTCCCTCTAACATAAAAACTATCTTGGTAACCCGTGTAATTACCTACAGATGATAACATCATCCTAAATCACACTCTTCAACAATATAATTATGTTTGTACAGATTGATGGTAACACTCGCTTTTAATATATCCACCAAACCTATAACGATACACTATACAACACACTCCATTGATACTCTGTTTCACAACATGATCATACCATGCTTAACAAATTGACAAATGCTCAAATCAATTTTGTGTAGTTTACAAATAATATTGATCACCTGTTATGGTGAATAGACAATGCATAAATCCTGCATGCATCGAATTGTTGGCCTTATTTAGGGGAAGATACTATTTTTTTGTAAAACTATTTGTGTTTTGATTTCTTATAAAATATATTTGGAAAAATATTAAACTTAAAGGAGACATGCAACTGAATGCTTTGTATGCATTTTTATTTTATTTTGTATTCTTTGGCCCATTACATAGGTATGTATCAAGAACTATCCTTTATGCTATTTCAAAGCTCAATAAGATGTTCCCTTAGAAGTTCCCTATATTTTCAATGGTTATAATATAACCTAATTAGTTGAAAGGATGAATAAGAACGGAGGAAAGCAGTTGCATTTGATGGTTGATTTGAATATAAATATAGGAATGGATCAAAATTTATACCCGTTTGCAATTAGCTTATTTGTATGTGGCAGTATCGCCATATGTGTTGATTAGCAGTAACAAATTGACTCTTGGATGTGATTTATTTACATTGATAGTCCTAGAACTAGTTTTCCCCAGTAGTTGGTCTTCATTATCGCTACAGATAAGTTCATGTATGTGATAAATCTACCACTAAATTATATTTCATTTTATCTTTGAATTATTTGGTATTTGAATTGCTTAGAATATAATGGAGGGAATGTCCATTAGTTAGTGTCCTCCTAGATGGTACATATTGGGTGCTCTATTACAATGTGGTATCAAAGTAGCAAGTTTATCATTTCTAGGTACCTCTAGGAGTAGATGAATTTTGATATTATATGAAGTATAAGGGATGTTAACCTCACTTATGAGGAAGAACTCAATATTTTTTATTGTGTTACACTCAAGAGTGTGATTTATCACAAAGAAATTATTAATCTTTTCGATTAATTTAGTTATTTAATTCTTCTTAGTTTTATTTGATTATTTAATTATTTTCATTTTTTAAATAAATTGTAGACATTGAACTATATTAAATTGCATAACAATTTTTACTATTAATGCTTAACTTAGAAAAAATTATGCTATCATGCTATAAAATTTAATCATGACATAATAATCATTGACTACTATGTTTTGATTTCAAAACATTATAAACTCTAATCACAAGCCAATATTCATTGACTAATTTTGATTTCAAAACATTAATTCTTATAAATATTCCGTGTTCCTTTTGCTTAAGTATCAAAAGAAAATGAAGAATCACCGTTGCGCTAATCCATGCAAAACCTTACCTAGATTTGTTTAAAACTTATAGTACATTTACATCAAACAAGTAAAACGCTGAATGTTTAATTTCAACCTCCGAAACAATATCATATGAGAACAAAACATAGAAAACAAATTCCAACTCAATAGTAACTAGAAAAGAAAAAATTAACAAGAGGAACAAGTGGTACCATCACATCATAACATTCTAACATACCTAGCCTATTCCATTGGAAGAAAAGCTATATAACCATAAAATTGTTAACCCCTATAAGAGAATTATTTTCTAAGCAATTAAATCTTTGCAATAATAAATAACACTTCATTTCTTAAAAAACTTGTTTACTAGTAAATCGTAAAAAACCAAACGTGACTAGTTCAGTACATAATCGTAGGTATCAAAACAATATAAAGTTTAGACTTATAAAATAAAATCTAGATTGAATATAGTTCTTTAACAAAATACTAAAATGTATGGTCCATAGAAACTTTGCATACAACAAAGGAGTAGAAAATGAATCATTGAAGCTTGAACCCACCAAAGAACCTTTAACTTAGTATAGAAACTATCAAAAAAATTGGAAGAACCCAAATCAAGATCCATGGGTATGTAATGATACCAAGCTTAGTTATGCCTATGAAACTTCTTCCTTGCAAATTTCCTGACTGATTGGACCTACAACATGAGTCATAATATTAACCATAGCCAAGATATTAAGCATGTAACCACATTTCCCTAACAGGAGGGAAGTTCATTAGTCAAATGGAGTCGAGGACAAGTGTAGGCATGCATATTTAAACCCATATGAGCCACAAAGTAGCCAATACATTGAGAACCATTTCCACATATATAATATACATGAAACTAACTGTTAATTTCAACTGGGGAGAAACCTTAAGCTCAAGACCAAATAAGCAAGAAACCTAGAATTAGAAATACTAGAAGGGGAAAGTATTTATGGAATGCTTCCAGTGTGAAAAAATAATTGAGGATGTGAAAATAAAGTCAACACTGTGAGAAATGCCACATGCAAGAACTACAAGCAATGGAACCAACTAGTGGGTAGAAAATCAAGACAACAAACATAACTATTTGATCAATATGGTAAATCTACACACATCAAAAACCTTAAGGTAACTGTTCAAACAAATATATCAAAGATTAGTACATTGGTGTATTACATGATTAAACCCTCAAAGCTGGAAACAATACATCCCCCTAGTCAATGCAACCACATGAGGGATATGTGGAAAGGTTTGTTTTGTGTTGAAGGAGACAATGTAGAATGCATGTACTCTAAGTTGGTTGTTTTAGATTCAAAATAAACACTTTCTATAGAATAAATACTCTTTTCATTTCTCTAGTTTAACTATGTTTTAGAGAGTTCTCGTTGGGGTGTAGACCAACTGGCAAGCTTGTGCAAGCCTTGAAACAGATGTCATTGGTTCAAATCTCGGATAACTCGTGCTCCATTATGGTGGGCATTGTGCTTGCAACTAGGGGTATAGTGGTAGCAGACGAGATTGGACCCTTGGACCCCGTGTCACGTGAGTACCATCCCCATCCCAGTTGTCGATTCCCCTAGTTACAAAAAAAACTATTCTTTAGTGATTTGATTTTTTATGCCCTTTAAATTGTATGATTCTATTGAAAAAGATACTACTTGATTGGACAATAATTTTCCAAATTAAATAATGCTATAGCAAAAAAGTAGTAGAAAAAATATCTATAGTATCCACTATCACCTTCAAAAGGACAATCATTCTTAGCTTATTGCAAGAGTAACAAGAATCTAAATAATAAATAAGTGTATGAAACCCTCTTTCCTATCCCACTTCCTTACCCTATCTAAAGATGATATAGACCAATGCATTCCAATGAGCATTCAAGAAGAGGAAACATGCCGGTTTCATTTTCTCTCCATGCCTGTTCTTTTTGTAGATGGTGTGTAATATTAATATCTATTTATAATTTCAAGTTCACCACTATCAACAACATTTTAAATACAATCTAAGAAATACTTTATTTTTATAATCATAGTAAACAAGCTAGAGACGAGAAAAGAAATGACACAACATATTTCATGGTAAAACCCCAAATGGGGAAACATCCACGATGTGTTCAGTCTTTTAATTGTTCAAAAATATCCAAAATCACAGTACATGCAACCTCCTCACATAAGCATCACAATCCATAGTTCGTCAACAATACCATATAAATAATCACAACATATTCCAACAATAACAATTCTATGTTCTAACCCTACAATCAAATAAAAAATTATCAATCAACTTGTTCCATTCACATGAAATGTGCTAGTGACACATTTTCAAGAATGGAATTATGATCTTCTATCGACAATTTCCATTGTCGACACTTGGAATTTTTCTTACTCTTCACTGGATTCACTGCAATCGAGATGCTATGACGAAATGACTATATTGGGAACATATAACATATGACTAGTAGTCTTTAAAATGAACATAGTCAGTACATTTATTTACTTATTCAAAGAAATATCCCATTAAAACCATCGAACCCACTGCATACATATAATTTGATGGATCTATAAATTATTGCATCGATGTGCTTTTTGACCTAATGCATCTTATAAGTAATAATGAATTGTTTTGGATTATCTACTAGTGCAATGACAACAAATACATAGCCTTATCTAACCATATCGGAAACACAATCATAATATTTGTCAATCACGGCCACTCCATTGTCAAACTCTACATCAGTAAAACTTGGAAATGGGGGAAATGGTGTCAGTTCATCGTGTAACCAAGGTTTGAAAAAATTGTTAGTTTCATTTTGACACTCATCGATAGATTCCCCATTATCAATACATCTAAGACAAAAGCAAGAGTACTTTCGTTTCTGAATTGAGTGTATATTTGTTTTTTTCTCAATTATAATGGTATGTAAACCCCTTGTTCCAGGGATTGCAACACAATTATATTGAATCAATCTATCAACATCACCCTTTGGTATATCCCAAAAGTACTTGTTCGAGGAAAACAAAAAACTTGTTAACAAATCACATTTCACACAAAATATACATATGTGTTTTCAATATATCTCTAAAACACACATACATATAAATGTAAACAACATATTAGTAAAATAAACTAAACATTTAAAAAAATTAAGCATCATGGAAACATTTGTACCTTCTCACGCGAACTATCCTTTCATTGAATTCATGGATTAAATTTTGTTTGCACCAATTAACAACATTGAGTGAATTTAAAAGTCGAGCAATGAAGTGACTCAATTGATATCTTCTAAGTGCACACTTTATGTAGGCCCCAGCACCATCATGCTCTCCTTTTCCATGCCTTGTTCCAAAAAAAATCCATGTGTGGTAAATATCCATTGTCTTATGAAGGAGAGACAACCAATAAAATGATCGTGTTGATTTAAACTGACTAGCACAACTGTCAGACCACACCCAATGTTCTTTAAAAGTAAATCCTCGTATTGATAATTCTTTATAAAGCACATTAAAACAGTGTTGAACGAAACATGTATCATGTGTACGGTTGTCACTGAAGTAGAAATTATACTCTTTAATCACTTCATGATTTTTTTCATTGCTATCAAAACCATCAACATCGAGCTCTGCATGTCTATAAAAAATGTGCACAAGTCTAGAAACTTGGTTTTAATGATAATATTCACTCTGTATTTCCTTTTTTGGAGTGAAAGTATAAATCTCAACGAAATCAACCACTAATAATATTGTTCCTTTTGGGAATACATCTCATGATTCTTTGAACTGAACATCTTTCCATCGTGTTGTGGGGTAGAGCTTAATATATCTATACATTTTCTCCCTGAACTTTTCCATAAAATATGTCACCGAAATATCATCTTCAGGAAAATCAATATTTTGGGATTTTTCACTGAATTTGTAACAAGAGTGTACTCAAGGTATCCATATCTCTTCCATTTCACTGTGATATTTGATAGTTGAGGATCATTTGGATCAATAAGATATTTAGCATCAAAAAGTGCCAATGAGCACATGCATTACATTTTCTATCACCAACCCATTCTTTCTTATAAAATACTTGATCATTCTCTCGTGCACATAATATCTTGGAGAGAAATTCATGAACACTCGAAGTAGGGTGATCATTTGGTCAATATTCTATGCCAAAATTTACAAATGTCTCATAATATAATTGGAATTCTATGTGGTATTGGAAACAACATGTGTCCCTAACAATGATGGGTCTGACATACCATGGTTTAAATTTCACAAATTTGCTAAGGTCAATTTTCACATCAACATTACTCTCCATAAAATTGTTGAACATTTCTACTTGGGTGACCTATGTTATGTGTTTGGAATGATTTTCATAAACCCCTTTAGATATTCGACAACGCCCAACATCCTTTTCATTTGGTAACACACGAGAGTTAAAATGCCAAAATTATTTCACCCTATCCCTCACATTACCTGCAAGTCTATCCTGATAGGGTTTCCTATAGATAAAAACCCAACATGCAACTTTATCTTCCTCATATAATTGAATCCTAAATTTTGTATACTTTAATAAATTGTTTCTTGATGCTTTTAATATTCTTGCGGTAATTTCCATCAAACGAATCGATGCAATTCTTTTTGCAACAACACCTGTTAGCAATTCTCTAAGAGCAGCCTTTACAACACAAGATCACTTTTTGGCAAGTGTTTCGGGTGGAAATAGCATTTATTGATACGATCTCATTTGTTTTAACCTCTTTGATACTTTTAATGCCCAATAATTTATCTGCATCTCTTACACATTTTTGCTTCAATAATATATGTAACAATTGAGCTTGTGTTATGATAGAAATACCTTCAAGATATTTTTGACTAATCACCTTGCTCTATATCGAACTGTATGATCCTACATCAGTGGTCCCAATTCTTCAATTTTACTTGAATCCATATTTTCCAAAAAATTGTCATCAATAGTGATATTGTTGCAACTTCCAATTAATCTCTGTGAATTGATAGGTGTGGTAGGATCTTGTTGTGGGTTGGATGTTGATCATGCATAAAAGTATATAAATTTATAAATTGTACTATATATATGTATATCATTTTAAAATATTGTGACCTTTCAAATCAAATAATTATTTAAACTAAAAATATTCTTCAATCACCAATCATGGTGTCGATATCAACACTACCTATCATTCCCTTGACATTTTTCATTTCCTCGTCACCTCCATGTTCTTTATTTCTTCCATCAATGTGTTTCTCGACATTTTGTATTTCTTCGTTACTACCATGTGTGGCTCCATATTTTTTTCCATTTTTTTTCCTTAAATTTTTCATGCTTCCATGTTATTGCTCTTTCCTTGCCTATTAATCAATTCTTATGTGATCATACTTTTTTGAACAATTCCTTTGGTTTCCCATGTTCAAAGAATTAAAAACCTAAAATCCAATACCAAAACCCTGCAATCATATAATAATATGTTGGATATAAAATTGTACAATTATTGAAACAAATTGTGATATGCCAAAAAAAATATTATGTAAATTATTTAAGGCAAATTGAAATATCCATTTTGTCATTGGAAAAAATGCAATATTCATTTTTTCTTGGAAAAATAAATACAATATGATAGAGATAAATTTAACAAGTCTTGAGTGAAATTGGAAGATAATTCAATTTTCCTTAAAAAATGTAATAATATGCTAAACACAAATCACAATGTGGCCCTTAGAAGAAAATAAAATATAATACATGCACTAACCCAATTTCACAATAAGTCCTTTATCCATAAGGAGTAATATGCCAAAAACAAATTCACAATATACCCTTTATAAAAAGAGTAATATGCTAAAACAAAATTTAGAATATGCCCCTTATAAAAAAAAGTGTAATATGACAAAAGTAAATTTACAATATGTTCCTTATAAAAAAACAATAATATGCCAAAACCAAATTGACATTATGCTCCTTTTTAAAAAATTATTATATGCCAAAACCAATTTCACAATGTCTCTTAAAAAAATTGTAATATGTCAAAACCAACAACACAATAATGTCGTTTATAAAGAAAATGAGTAATATGTACCCATTAAAAAAGAATTGTAACATGGAAAAAGTTAAAAAATATCCTTAAGTAAGAAAAAATTACCCTTAAACTTATTTTCCAAATTTCTGCACTTTGCACTTGAGTCAGAGTTTATATTCGCACCTGAGTCAATCTTGTATATCTGAATGTAAGTCGATTTATGTCTAAAATATATCGGGTGAGAGCATATATATAGGACTATCAGGCAAGAGTTTGAAGAATCTTGTTAGGAATTTAATGCAGTAATCTGTTTGTCAACTCAAAAAATATTCTAGGGGCATTGAGTGCACAGACTCTTAGATGAGAGTTTGTTCAAACTCTTGGCCAAGAGTTTCTAGACACAACGCCCTGAGATATTTCTTCAACTCAAGGTTACTTTTTGGGTGGAAAAACTCTCGGTTGAGAGTTTAAACCAACTCTTAACCAAGAGATGTTCTCACCGAAGAGGTTTTGTTAAACGAAATGGCCCAGCATTTCTGTAGTTTACATGAACTTGTGACTTTGGAAAGCTCGAAACCTTGCAAAATCGTAGAGTTATCTATCGTAATTTATACTAGTAGATTCATCTTCGAATATAATTTCTCATGGTATAAATTCTTTTGAATTTCATCAAAGATTGCTATTTGTTATTATTTTTTTATAAACTATATCATTAAGAAATTTACGGATTTAAAAATCAGTCACAGTGAAAATTCAATATCGTAACAAAGAAAACACCAAAAAAATGAAATCTTTACAGATATCTTCCTTTCCTTGTGCTCTTCAAAATGTTACTTTTATTTTTGTTAATAAAAGTCACACTAAAAATAAAATTGATTCTCACTAACATGTGTCTATACGGAACCATTTTTTGAACATATGTTATTTCTATCAATAATAAAAAATAGTTCTAAAGTATGAAAAAACCTCAAAATATAGTCCATTCACATGTGCAGTGTGTGTATATTATGAGCATACATGTTTCCCCTAAAATTAATAACCATCTCTTACAAAAACAATGCTAACATAAGTCACTCATTATCCATACCTAAAAGTTTCAAGTATATGTCGTTGATGGGCACCAAATTTGTCCCATGATATGTCCATAATTTTTTTTAAAAAAAAATATGAGTACGAAGATAATTCAATTCTCTAAAACATTTGTGTTTACTTCAAGGTGAAATTCCAAAGGGAGATATGGGTTTAAAAGGGTTGAAGTTAAAAAACATAAAATTTTACAGTTGTTTTGTCAAAAAACAAGTGAAAGTGTTACCCAATTTCATTTTTCACCCAGTCTTGAAGATATCAAAGCGGATTGGAATATAGAGGACACCCACAAAAGAAAGGCCTTTACACATGGTCAAATAGACAAGTGGGACTAGGTAATATTGTGGCTAGTTTGGATCTGTTTCTTGTCAATATTTCTTTTCTACAAAAGGGGTTTCTCTCACAAATGAGAATAATGTATTTTGTCATTTTGGATCATAATCCCATTGTTCTGGCATTTTTTCTTCTAGAATATGAAGTTCACATCCCCTACCAATTTAAATCTCTTTGGTTGCAGGAAGAAGAGGCTCAATATATTATTCAATACACTTGGAATTCATATGTCCAAGGCTCCCTCAATTTTTTTATGGGAAACCAAAATTCACAGGGTCAAATTTTCCCTTAAGGAATGGGAGAAAAACAAGTTTAAGGACCCCAGGAAAAAATGGAATATTGTTCAAGAATCCTTGGTGATGTTAGGATATTCCTATACTCCATCCTAGTCCCACTAGTATTTTGATCATTTACATTTTAAGTCATGCATGCACCTTTAGGGTTTGCATGCATCCCAGTCATCAGTCCAACACCTAGACCTCAGTTAGCCAACCCTAGGAGCTTCTCACTATTTAGTTTTAGCCCTCCAGTTGCCTAATGCGCCCTTCTTCCTTGATTTTAGGGAGCAACTCGCCCTTCTTCACCTACCAGTCTAGTTTTCTTCAGTTTACACTCAGTTACACTCAGTTACACTTAGTTACATTGAGTTACACTCAGTTACACCTACCAAAGTTAGTTTGACTGATGGTTGACAGTTACTTGAGCATTGATGACTCCACTGATGATGATGAAGACTTCTAGCTGTGCTCCGATGATCATGAGGACACCTAGTTGTGCTCTGATGACACTCTATTGATCTTATGATCACTCTGAGAGGCTAATTTGAATTGCCACCTTAGGCATTCGAATCCTCTCTACCATTGTACTATTTATTTGTCCATATTGTGATTAATTAACTAGTGTGTGTGAAGTATTATTGCTTCTATCTGATTTCTACTGTACCATATTATTCTGTTGCTCATTATACTGTATTGTTCACTCTTCTTCTATTTTCCTGCTTAATCATAATTACTCTTGTGAGGTACACATCATCTCTTAGATCTGCTGTGAGGATTTTCACATCGTATCATAGCATGTTGAGAGTATTGTTTATCTCCATTCTTGAGAGTTTTTTTGCAGGTTATTACCAAGATTTTGAGTGCAGCAGTTGCAGCAGTTTCTACATTTTTGCAGCAGTAGCAGTTGCAGTTATTTTATATTGTTTTTGCAGGTCTTCTATAGCTTCAATATATGATTCAGAAGGAATCCCTTTTCTTTCTCCATTCAACTATGATGAATGGAAACCAAGAATGATAGCACACTTGAAGATCCATTATCTTTTTTATTGTCATTTTGAAAGAGAGTTCGAATCCCCTGAAGAAAAGATTGATTGGTTAAATAAAGGTGATGATGCCTTTGGAGCAATGATGCTTTCTTTCTGTGCATACCATAGATTCCAATTCAAATACCGTGATGGTGTTGAAACTCCAAAGGATTTATGGACTCCAAACGAGTTATGGGCTCACCTGGATGAAAAATTTGGCAGAAAGAATGAAGGGATTGGTCCAAATCCATTCGAAAGCAAGAAAAGTGTTCCATTCGCTCCCCTTGATGGTCTCTCAGATCTTGCACCAGTATCATCTCATATTGAAGTTGCTGACAAAGAACTTGCAGATTCTCCACTCATGCTCAAACTTTCTTCTCTTTCTGTGCCAACTCACACTCTAGATATTGCAGAAGGTCCTAAATACTCTCTTGCACCAGAGTCTGTTGGTTTGCATCATGATCACATGATTATTTCAGAGGTCAAAACAGATATTGAAGGTAATGCATTCGCTCCTCTCCAGCTATATCCTCTTTTATACTACTCTATGATCATAAATTCATGCTTTCAGAAGGTCATTGAAGAATATGGCCATGGCCATTCGTTTGGGATAATTTCTCATGCATCTACTGGTTTTGATCTCAACTCTCATGGTTCAAAGGAGATCTCAAGAAGCCATGATTCAATTCTTGTATCTAATTTGGGTTCTAAGCAATTACTGCTTGGGAAAATTTCTCATGCATATGATAGTTTTGATCTCACCCCTGCTGGTTCAAAGGAGATCTCAAGAAACTGTTTTGAAAGTCTTAAATCTAATTTTGATTTCAAGCAAACATGTACTAGTTATTTTTAGCATAATCTCACCCATGGTGGTTCGAAGGAGAAGACAAAAGACTATATGCACTTTCATAGATTTGATCCTAACTCAGCTGATTCGAATCACAGGTTCAAGGATCATTCTCATGCTGTTGGATTTGTTCCCATCACATTTGATCTGAAGAGCAAGTACAAGCACATGCTTTTTGAGCATGATCCACTTCTTTCCAAGAAGAAGATACCTCCAAACATATGACCAAGCATCACACCTGCTTGAGTTTGGAGCATTTATTTTTATGTGTGCCTTACAATCTATTTTTTGAGGAGGGGGTATGTTTCCCATGAAATTTTCCCACTTCCTTGGTTTATTGTTTGTTATTATTGATTATATTGGGTGACCTTTGGTTTTAGTTACCAGGGCCCAGGATGGATTAAGGGGGGGTGTTAGGATATTCCTATACTCCATCCTAGTCCCACCAGTATTTTGATCATTTACATTTTTAGTCATGCATGCACCTTTAGGGTTTGCATGCATTCTAGGGTTTGCATGCATCCCAGTCATCAGTCCAGCACCTAGCCCTCAGTTAGCCAACCCCCAGGAGCTTCTCACTATTCAGTTTTAGCCCTCCAGTTGCTTAATGCGCCCTTCTTCCGTGATTTTAGGGAGAAACTAGCCCTTCTTCACCTACCAGTCCAGTTGTCTTCAGTTTACACTCAGTTACACTTAGTTACACTCAGTTACACCTACCATAGTTAGTTTGACTGATGGTTGACAGTTACTTGAGCATTGATGACTCCACTGATGATGATGAAGACTTCCAGTTGTGCTCCGATGATCATGAGGACACCTAGTTGTGCTCCGATGACACTCTATTGATCTTACGATCACTCTGAGAGGCTAATTCGAATTGCCACCTTAGGTATTCGAATCCTCTCTACCATTGTACTATTTATTTGTCCATATTGTGATTAATTAACTAGTGTGTGTGAAGTATTATTGCTTCTATCTGAGTTCTACTGTACCATATTATTTTGTTACTCATTATACTGTATTGTTCACTCTTCTTCTATTTTCCTGCTTAATAATAATTAGTCTTGTGAGGTACACATCATCTCTTAGATCTGCTGTGAGGATTTTCATAGGTGACTCTTCAGGAATAGATGGAGTAGGAAATCATATCAAAAAAAATTCTCCAAAAAAAAAAGCTAGAAGCACAAGTGTAGAAAATGTTGATGTATATGTAACTTCGAAATGCATTTCATATATGTATGTTGTATGTACTCCTATAGAGATGGTATTATTCCTCTATACGGAAGTGTCGTCATTTATATTGTAAGTGTCGTAACTTATACTTGATGGGTTATTAGACCACCTTGTTGGGGTCGGCCCTGTATAAGTCATGTGGGTCGAAGGGTTATTAGACCACCCTATTGGGGGTCAGCCTAGTCAGCATTATGTTATGTGGTTAAGTTCAAGCCTACATGATTTATGTAAAAGGCAAGTCAAGTCAAGTATAAATAGAATGCGGGAGGCACTCTATTTGATCACTCACTTCTCACTCATGCACTCAAGGAGGAGTGGCGCACTTATGGAGGAGGAGGATCTGCTGCTAGGATATGTCTATCTCTTATGTTTGGGTTGTGTCATTGCTCTATCTATCTCTAAGGAAGTTATTGGGTTTTTTCACCTTTATGGTTTTCCCCAAGTAAATCTTTGTGTCTCTTGTGTGCTTGCATTATTGTCTCCATGATTGATATGCTGTAGATATGTTGTACATGTTGTTCTCTCAATTAAGATCCTAGATCAGATTGAAGTAAATTCTGAAAATTTAACATGGTATCAGAGCTAGCCTGAAAGAAGGCATGATATGGCATGTATGACACTTGTTGCACTTACGATGCTAAGGCTTGATATAGAAAAAACAAGTCATCGTAGCACTTTCACTATAAATCCGTTTTGGCGAATTTTTCGGATCTGAAACCTTTACAGGTCAAAGATTAAATTCCCATGTACCTTGTTTCCAAAGGACAACCTCTAATTCGTTGTACTTTGTGATTTATGATCTGTACAATATAGGGTTTCTGCCTCTTCCAAATCTGAGTCAAAATCAGGTGACCTTGGGAAAAAGGTCATAACTTGGGCTAGGAAGCTCCAAATGAAATTTCGTAAAAAGTGACAGGTAGTACACAGACTATACTATCTCAAGAAAAGTTTTCAGAGGCCAAAGTTGAAACAGTGTCACGTGGCACGCTGTACAAGTTCGCTCTCCTGTATTATCTCATAAACAGGTCATGTTATGACACTTGGCATAACTCTCTCTCAGAGAATCCAATTGAGGTCAGACCTGTCAGGATGGAAATATAACAGGTCAGGCTATCTTCAAAAACTTTTTCAGACCCTGTGGATCGAAAAGTTTGGAGGTACACCAGAAACAATCAGGTACATATTTCTGTCAAAACAAAATTATTTTTGAGTACCTTCATTCATGGCTTCCGGAATTTAGGGCTTCGGAGAAAGTTGGATTTTTTGTAATCAGAGACCATGGCTGGATGCTACTCATAAAAATTGAAATTTAGAGACCAAGATCAGAATTTTTGGTTGGGAAGAAGGCCGGGCTTGATCAGACCCTAGTTCGGGACTTTGATCAGAAAAGTGGAAAATTAGGGCTTCTGTAAAAATGGGAATTTTTGAAATCTGTGACCACGGCTGGAAGCTCCTCATAAAAATAGAAGCTTAGAGCTTTGGATCAAACCTTTTGATTGGTCAGAAGAGTGGGCTTCATCAAACCCTAGTTCTAGGTCACGTCCAGCGAATCCAAAAGTTTCAAAGGCAAAATTGAGGAGTGAAACTTTGCAGTTTTCAAATTCTGAATATACCAGTTTGATCAGCTCATCAAGGCGCATATTTTTATCCTTTCAGAAGTTTGAATTTTGGGGTTTTCTCTGACAAACCCTAATATAGCTCCAGATCTAGTCCCTGCAAATCAAGTGGATTGGGTTAATCCTAGAAGAGGATGGATTGGTCACGTGCATAAGTGAAGATGTTCTTGTTTCAGAGGGAGATGAGGCTAAGGCCTTCCATAAAAAGATTACAAGCAATCTTGACAGGTATGACTCATCGAGGTATGTTTTGAGATTTGTTCATGATTAAGTTTATGGTATGTTTGTCTTCATGTTATTACGGTTAGTACAATCTTGATTTTAGACTTGTCGTATCAACTTAATAAAATTATGAATGCACGATAGAAAATATTCATTGATTAGGGTGTTGATACTTATGATTGTACTAATGCATTATGGTGTTGTATGAGGTTTATGTTGTCTACTAACATGAAAGGTACACCAAGAAAGACAAATCATGTTCTGGTTCAAGAACATATGATCATGATGACATGAGGACAAAGATTCATCCATTGTCATGGATCTCATAGAAGATCCATTTACGAGGTATGTATAACTTGTTTCTACAATGGTTAACTTATGAGACATGCAGGTTACTAGCACAAGTCATTGAAGAGAACCAGAAGACATTATGCGGGTATGTTAGACATAACTAGCTAGCATGCTAATCCAGGTATGTTTTTTCCTATATCAAGCTAGAATCCTACCTTGTGTTAAGATCTTATATTATTGTGTTGTTGATAATGATTATTCATGAAGTCATAGGTTGAATAATCATGGTGGTATGCATATTATGTTTTGTACCATAATTGATGATATGACTAACCAGAAGAATCATGAAGGTATAGTTTTGAATAATCACCGGTTTTATGCATATTATATCTCTTCTCTTGATTGATGATTTAACTAACCAGAAGAGTCCTATGATTAAATAAGAATATGTATGAATAAAAGAAGACTTCCTTGAAACCTTGAATACTAATGTTTATTATCTGTGTTTGAATTGATCCTGACTATACATGCTTGAGATTATTGTGTCTTGATAATATTAAGATTATACTAATGAATTATGTATGAGACCTAGAGGATAACACAATGATGATACTAACAAGCATGCATAGGGATCGAGAATGTATATAAGTTCAAGGACAGGTAATCCAGGAAGCAAAGATCAAGAGGGAGCACACTACAGTAGTTTCTACAAGGATGCAGATATTCAGAGGGAGTTGACCACTTCTCGCAATCCACATCAGAATGGAGCTGCAAAGATTCAGAGGGAGTCCACCCAACAAAAAAACAAAGATAAGTATTTGAATTGTCATTACTTGCATATTTTATTGTTTAAATAATACTGTTCAATAATGTATATACTGATGTTCCTAGAATTAGGTTGTGTATTATGCATATTAGAATAGTTGCATTGATGAACAGTATACTACTAATATGCATGGGTAAGTAGCCTATGGCACTGTACAACATTCCATTGCTACTTATCTAGCATGAAACCTATTTGCTGACATGTTGGGAGTTGTGCACACTCTTAACAATGTTCTGGTAGAGATTGGAAGGCATCTAGAAAGTTACGGGATATGGATAAATGTTGTATTGAAGCATTGGCTAAGTTAATTGCATGACTGTATGACATATTTCTTTATGTGTAAGAATTTGTTCTGAAAACTATGAGATGTTTTCTAATCATGCAATTTAACTTGTTGTGTAGGAAAGATCGTATGCCATCAACTACAAAAGAAGAACTACAACATTTGTTTAGCAACAAAATTATCTATTGAAGATATTGAAGTTCCCAAGATATGGGAAGAATGCCATGATCCGTCGATCATGAAGAACAATGTTTGGGATGCGATCCCAAGAGCTTAAGGGAAGTCTGTTGTGACTTCCAAATGGAACTATCAAATCAAGCATGCTGCAGATGGCAGCATAGAGAAATGTAAAGGTGATGAGATAGAAGATACACCGGATGGATTTCAAGACAGCTTTCTTGAATGGTGTAGTTGAAGAAGAAGTGTATGTGGTGCAGCCACTTGGTTCTGAGACACATGACAGGGAGTCATATATGTGCAGAGCTTGGTATGGTAGGATAGACAGCTTTCTATCCAGTTTAAGGCTTTACCAAGAGTAAAGCGGATTCCAACCTTTACTACAAGGTTGAGGAAGGCAATCCAATGATACTACTTTTGTATGCGGATAACCTATTTGTTACAGGTGAAGATAGATTGATTGCCAACACGCAGCGGAAGCTTGCTGCCGAGTTCGAGATGAAGAACTTGGGGATGATGCACTATTTGTTTTTGGCATGGAGGTGTGGCAGAGTGCAGATGGAATATTCCTTGGACAAGGGAAGTATGCAGTAGAGATCCTGAAGAGGTTCAGGATGATGGATTGCAAGGCCATGGCCACACCTATGGCATCGAATCTGAAGCTTCTTTGTGATGCTTTATCTGAGCTGGTTGATGTCTCTATGCATCGTCAGATGATTGGGTCCTTGATGTACCTGACGAACACGAGACCAGATATTTGCTTTGCTGTGAACACATTGAGGCAGTTCCTGACGGATCCGAGGAGTGTTCACCTGGTTGCTGTAAAGCATGTTCTGAGGTACCTGAAGGGTACAGTGGATTATGCGATCAAGTATGAAGCGAATCAAAAGTTTAACCTGCAGGGTTATGTTGATTCAGATTGGGCTGGCAGTGATGCAGATAGGAAGAGCACATCTGGATGCTGCTTCAGTATGGGATCAGGTGTGATCTCTTGGTTTAGCAGGAAGCAGTCCTGCGTAGAACTGAGTACAGCTGAGGCAGAGTATGTTGCAGCCTATTTAGCTAGTTGTGAGGCAGTATGGCTATGGAAGCTACTGTCTGAGTTATTTGATCTCCCGTTGAAGGCTACTGGTATCTTCTGTGATAACCAAAGTTGTGTGAATCTGTCTGAGAACCCAGTGTTTCATGACAGGTCGAAACACATAGAGATCAAATATCACTATATCAGGGATATGGTGCAGAGAGGAGCTGTGAAACTCCTGTACATTGCGACGGACGAGCAAATTGCAGATGTGCTGACGAAACCACTAGCCAGGGTGAAGTTTGAATACTTCAGGGAGAGGCTTGGTGTTCTTCAAATTGATGACACTTCGAGGAAGAAGTGATGGACACATTTGCTGAAGCCATTCCAAGGATGTTGGAAGGAGGATCCTTCACATGGCTGTGGATGTAAGCGCTGGATGATGAGCATCAGGATGATGTTCTGGTTTCTGATGGATATGATCAGTTGGATCATTTTTATATGTATGTATGCATCATGGTGGATGCTGGATATGATCAGTTGGATCATTTATATGTATGTACGCATCATGTTGGATGCGGGATATGATCGGTTGGATCATGTGTATGTATTTTTGCATATGCATCATGTTGGATGCTTGGACCATGTATCTGTATTTGTATCAGGTGGATACACTGTATGATCAGGTGGATCATGTATGATGATATGTATCAGGTAGATACTTGGTATGCATCAGGTAGATGCATTATATGATCAGGATGATCATGGATGACGATCTTCAGGATGTTGCTCCAGATGACATGCAGCAGGATGTTGAAGTGATGATTATCAGGATGATCATGTATACATCAGGATGATGTATGGTGAGTATCAGGTTGATAGTCTATGGCCGTGGATCAGGTTGTGCAGATGAGCATATAATTCGTTGCCCTGGGAGATTTGCAAATAGTCTTTTGAGGTTTTTCCTATGGCATGTAATTCGGTGCCCTGGGATATCTGGCAAATGCTCTTTCGAGGTTTTGCTCTGGGAGGACATATAATTCGTTGCCCTGGGAGATCTGCAGATAGTCTTACGAGGTTTTTCCTATGGCATGTAATTCATTGCCCTGGGATATCTGGCAGATGCTCTTTCGAGGTTTTGTCCTATGGCATATAATCTGTCCCTGGGAGATCCGATAGGTTGGGCTGTGTGCCTGTAATCAGTCCTGGGATGCTCTTGTGAGGTTTTTCCATGACCACATGTAATTCATGCCCTAGGAGATCCTATAGGTAGAGCTATGTGCTCGTAATAGCCTGGGATGTTCTTGCGAGGTTTTGTGGTGACCACATGTAATTCATGCCCTGGGAGATCCTATAGGTAGAGCTGCGTGCTCGTAACAGCCCGGGATGCTCTTGTGAGGTTTTGTGGTGAGGTCACATATAATATGGCCCTAGGAGATCCTATAGGTAGAGCCCTGTGCTCGTAACATCCTGGGATGCTCTTTCGAGGTTTTGTGACGCACGTAATAAGTCCTGAGAATTCCACAGTATGGCCAGTGAGGACGAAGACCTGCAGGTGGTGGGCCTACATCCAGTATGAAAAAGGATTGGCTCTGTAGAACTTCCCATGATGAGTAGATTCAGAGATTGATTGAGATAGCAGCAGCAGTGATGATGATGATGACTTGATGACGATTATCCAGTGACGATGATCCAGAGAAGATGACTTGTGCTAGAAGACCTGTGTCGAGAAATACCTTCCTAGTTAAGAGGGAGTGTTGATGTATATGTAACTTCGGAATGTATTTCATATATGTGTGTTGTATGTACTCCTATAGAGATGGTATTATTCCTCTATACGGAATTGTCGTCATTTATATTGTAAGTGTCGTAACTTATACTTGATGGGTTATTAGACCACCTTGTTGGGGTCGGCCCTGTATAAGTCATGTGGGTCGAAGGGTTATTAGACCACCCTATTGGGGGTTGGCCATGTGGGTCGAAGGGTTATTAGACCACCCTATTGGGGGTCGGCCCAGTCAGCATTATGTTATGTGGTTAAGTTCGAGCCTACATGATTTATGTAAAAGGCAAGTCAAGTCAAGTATAAATAGAGTGCGGGAGGCACTCTATTTGATCACTCACTTCTCACTCATGCACTCAAGGAGGAGTGGTGCACTTATGGAGGAGGAGGATCTGCTGCTAAGATATGTCTATCTCTTATGCTTGGTTTGTATCATTGCTCTATCTATCTCTGAGGAAGTTATTGGGGTTTTTCACCTTTATGGTTTTCCCCAAGTAAATCTTTGTGTCTCTTGTGTGCTTGCATTATTGTCTCCATGATTGATATGCTATAGATATGTTGTACATGTTGTTCTCTCAGTTAAGATCCTAGATCAGATGGAAGCAAATTCTAAAAATTTAACAAAAAACCACCTGGTAGGAGGAAGAAACATGGTGGCTCAAATATAGGAATATGTGGCTACAAGCAGGAGATCATAATACAACCTTCTTCCCTAACTAGACTAAAGAAAGTCTGAGTAGAACTGTAATCAAGGAATTAATATATGGCAAAGGAAATCATCTTACAAGATTAGATGCAATGAAAGAGGAGGCCCTCTATTGTAATACAAGGGATTACATTAGGTTACAAGTAGCAATCTAATACATAAGAGCAATTGAGAGCAAGCGTCCACATATTATCATAAGGAAGAATCGTAGAGTAATGGAGACAATAGTAATAGGTATTGCATTTCCAAATAGTCATAGATGTACAAAAGAAAGTATATCTTCACTATGGATCACCAACCTTGTATATACATTTACAAATAGTTATTAAATTATATATTGCTAACTATATAGTCGGTCATCATACCGACATGACCAATAGAGATGAATAGTTGGTTGGGAGGACTTAGTCGGCTGGCCAGCTAGGCTCCTCCAACATCTCACACACTCAAAAAAAATTCTTTATCCCAAAGAGAATAGGGAGATGTTTTCTATACAAACTTATTTGAATTTTTTTATACAAACATGCAAGCTTAAGCATGCTACGGGTTTAGCACTGTGTCAGGTGGAATAAATTCTTCACAAGCTTGGATGATGGTTGGGGAATTCAAGGTGAGTGGTTCATAGAAGAGATCCCATTCTTGGATAACGACTTATATTCTTTCAGTAACAGTCATGAGTTTTGGTAATCGTAAAATATTTTCTTTCATGTGTTGTCTTACTACATTTTGGAGTTGTGGGCCAAAGTTGTTTTGTTGGTTCTAGGAAGATTGCATGCATTGATAAATTGCGGTAGTCAATCGGTGAACTTATTCTTGGGCTCGAGTTGCTTCATTTACCCACTAAAGTTCTTTATTTTTAAGGTATGTATGCTTGATTTTCTCCTTGAAAATCTGTCCTCATATGGCCTGAGCTACTCTGAGATCGGCTAAATTTTGGGTTCTATATAATTCAACTAAAATTGTTTGACCTTGTTGGATATCTAAGTAGATTCTCCCATAGTATGAATACCAATTGTTGAGTACAGTAAATATGGATGCCTTACTTCCATTTACTTATATTTGTCGTAGCCATGCATATAATTGTTCAAAACTACGAAATTGGTCAAGAATTATAATGCCAGTCTCATATTGTTGTATACTTGTGATTTGTTCTTAGTACATTGTAAAATTGAAATAACAAGATGATGCAAATTCCTAGAGTATTATCAGACTGGAGCTCGAATAGTGGTCCAACGATCTATACTAATTTTTATGTGCATATTTTCCATGTTTGTTCTTTTGCATCCTTCATTAATCTCATTCTCTTACTTTCCTCTTCCAATCTCTTCGTTCTTTCTTTTAGTGCTAAATCAATAATGTCTTCCAATTGCTGGTCAAATGATTTCACAAGTTCAAATACTGCTTTTGGAGATGGGGAACTTGATGTTGAATCTACCAGAAGATTAACTTGAGTGGTTTTTTTGGACTTCTTTTTATTTTTCTTGTTAGATTTCTTGGATGGTGACTCCTATGTGGTAACTTGTGTTACAGGTGTTGTGGTTGTTGGTTCTGTTGTAGTAACTAATACACTAGGTTCAATTGGTATATTTTTGGGCGGTGCATAGGTGGTTATCATGATGGAATTCAAAGGGGATACAGGTGGTAGTGAGGACAATGAGAAGAAAAAGGAAGAAGGCGAAAGCATCCTATTCGAAGTTGGAAATGGCGATTCAGGTGGCATTTTATATTGTTGTTGTTTGCGAGATTCCATTTAAGTTATCTTTCAGGTTTTCTTGATGGTCACTTTGCATTGCAAGGGTATTTATACGGATATCAATAGGGGGTAAAGTTGTAGCAATGGTCGAATTGGCGGATTTGGGTATTGGTAAAGAAACAATTAGGGGAATTGCGCTAGTTAATGGCTATGACAGCAATATGTGAATAGGGTTAGTAACACGAGGTTCGATTTGGGTTGTTTGAGGTTGGGTAGTTTGCATCAAGGTTGGATTTGGTAGTGAAGGAAGGGTTTCTACAGGAGTAGTTGTAGCAGGTTGAGATATGATAGATGCAGGGAAGGAAGTAGAAAAAAGAGGTTTAAAAGATGGGAGCTAAACATTTTTCTTCTTGGATGCACTAGATGGGGATTGTAAGGTTAGGGGAGATAATTGGTCATGTTGAATTTGTTTGATTTTTCCTAAGTAATTTTGAATGCCTTGAACATAAGAGGTGATATTGTCATTCCTACATGGTAGTTTTGGGTCTTCTAGTTTGACCTAGACCAGGGTCAGGGGAGGTGATTTATTGGAGATTACAATGTGTTCTTCTTAACAGTGGGGCTTGTAAGGTTCTAATATTTTTATATTTTTAGGTTGCAGAGGAGGTAGAGGGTCTTTATCTCTTTG
Organism: Larix kaempferi; assembly: GCA_027924585.1. NCBI lineage: Eukaryota > Viridiplantae > Streptophyta > Pinopsida > Pinales > Pinaceae > Larix > Larix kaempferi. The sequence continues at coordinate 8,302,915 of BSBM01000939.1, read as the reverse complement.
TGTGACCGACTGCACCAGCTGCTTCTATCCAAACTGATTCCAGATATCTACTTGTAGTGGCATGTTTTTCTTTGCCACTTCCAAAATAACTTGCTTGTCTTGTTCACTCATTTCAGCTAAGTCATCTTCTGAAGTTTCCAAACGGAGTTTCTTATGTTTCTTTACCTTCATCCCTATCGCTTTACCTTTCTCTTGCTTCTGAAATTCAAGTATCATGTGTGATACTTCATTTATTTATTCCTTGAACTGAGGACTTCCAAAATCAGGTTTAGCTATTGTCTTGATCAAAGTTTCTTCTTCATCATCTTCAGTTGTTTTTCCATTTAGTTCCTCAGTCACTTCCTCTATAGTCTTACTAGATTGGTCGACATTTGTTACTATAGAAAAATGATTTTCCTGATGATCATTTGACCCAGAAGTAGTAATGTACAAAGTTGTTTCCCTCTGATCTTGGATTTTCCCATCAATTAATGGTTCTTGAATCTTCCAGTTGGATACATATTCTATGGACAAAATTTTGAGTGTAATATTGGCCTACATGGATAGGTCAGCGAATAATTGTTGTTGGGGTAATAATAAAGATCTGTAGGTTCAATTCCTATTTGAACTTACTTGTACCAAACTTTGGTATATTCAAGTGCTAAGTCGATGTGGTATTATGGAGGAAAACTACATCAGACCTATTGTAGAAATTTCCATCGATCACATGTAGTCTTTATCACATGAAACTAATTTTCTAAGTTGACTATAGCATTGTTGGCTTGCATATTATTTTTAGCATGGAAATATTTATAATTGTTCATCAATGTAATTTATAGCTGTTGAAAGTTGCTTCATCAACTGGGTTGATATCCGACATGGCTATCCATATGAGCAATGATGGGAAGGGTATACCCTGTCTTGATTCTTGGCATCTAACACAATTAATTTTTACTATCTAAGTGACATGCTCAACCAAATTAAAGATTTTTTCCTCATCATTAATGCATTTGATTGATTTGAGAATATCGAGTCATAGGTCTGATGGTTGACCTGATCTTGTTAGACACAAGGAAACTATTATTGCTTCCCACTTAACATCTTCGTACATAATCTTGCTAATTATAAGACCTCGATATTTTTTGTGTTGCTCTGACCATGTGAATCATTTTGCTAGTTCACTTGACCAAAGACGACTTGTACTGAGGGTCCTTTGCTGGAGAGTCCAGTGATTTGACTAATGAGGGAAAATGTGATGGGGATGGGTTGGTCAAGCCAAATTTTCTCGTCATGATATCGAATGACAAGGAATTTAGCTATCTGGTCTTTCAAGTCACTGAGGGGGATAATAAGAGGGGCTCTGAGACAGCCCCTGATTTTGGAAATGGATAATTTGCTTAATGATTTGATCCATTGGTTGTCTCTAAATTCCCATGCTTTAAACTTAGCATAATTTTTTCCCATTTATATTCTTTCGTTTGGGATTTATCTATATTATGCAATCATTGCTCCAAGGGTGTCTTGGTGGATAATTCTTGTAGTTCCCATGATTTTCTAGTAGCTTTCTCTACAGATTTAGATTTGTTGGTTGCAACATTCCTTTTAGGGACCATGGCTAGTTTAGGAGGTTCTTGAATGAGGATCATCAGATCAAACCTTGGATACTGGATGCTGCAAATAGGGAAATCTGGTTCCACATATACAGTATTCGGTTTGGTGTTTTCCTTCTCAATTTCTGCACAAAATTGAATATATGGGTCCCCTAGGTCTGTGGATTTTACAGGGGAGTGCCTTGGTATGCGCTCCACTGGAGTAGGTGAAAGCACTAATGCAAGATTTGTTGTATGAATGAAATTTCTCACACTTGAAGTAGCTTGCTCTTGAATTTTATGTCTCGATCCCATTGGCTTGTTCATCAATTGTTGTTTTCATTCTGAGCTCCATCGGTCCATTGATTCTATTCAGTCATCATAGTGGCTTGATTGTTTGGTCATGACTGAGCTATGTCTATTTGTGTTCTTTCTGTGATAAGGTTCTATTATTTTTCTATCTGGCTTATGTGAACTTATGTCACTTGTTAGCTCCATTTGTGCAATTTGTTCATCTTCTACCCAAGTCTTTGGTCCTCACAATAGTTCTTTATTCCACCCACTTTCCTTCCAAGATTCGCATATAAATTTCCTTATTTATATATTTTTCTATAGTTAGTTATATAACGGTATTTTTTGTTGAAATAGTTAATTATTCCTACTTTAGTGCAAACTTGGTGGTCATGTCGGTTGACTAGTGGTGATACGACCACTAGTCGGCGACATGCCCTTTACTATAGTCGGTGAGATTTTAGTTGGGAACCATTCACAACTTTTTTGAATACCCGGCCCTACAATATTTTTCATCTCACTGTCCCATTGTTGTTTATTTCTTCAATGACATATGGTCCTAGCCATCTAGTCTCCAACTTTTTAGGTTTTCCTTTTATGCGACCGTTGTATAAGAGTACGAGGTCACCTACTAAAATATCCTTTCGTTGAATGTCTCTATCATGCCAAAAAATTTGCTGCTACTTTTGAAATTCCCGATGGTGTATGAAATGTATATGTTTCTCTTCTAACTTTGATAGCTCAAACAATCTATCACTAATGGATTTTGCAACATCTAGGTGTAATACTTGTGTGATCACTAGAGCCCGTTTTTTGAAATGCAGGGGTACAACAACCTCTTGTCCATAAACTAATTTAAACAACATCTATCCTATCTATCTTTTGTAGGATGTCTTGTATTCACATAGTATTGTTGGTATCGTGTCATCTCAGTCACCTTTGTCAATATTACCTATCATAGTTAGACCTTTGGTCAATGTTTTATTATAGGATTCGAAAGCGTCATTATATTGAGGATGGTATGATAAACTCTTATGGTGATATATAATGAATTCCCTTAATAGTATCACGATTTTTTTGTTGATAAAGTGTGTTCCATTGTCATTGATAAGACTAAGTGGGAAACCAAATCTTGTGATGATATTTTCATAAATCAATTTTGTTGCAACCTCGCTTGAGCATGCTTCCTTTGTTCTTCTTCTTCCCACTTAGTTACATACTCGACTATAGTAATAATGTATCAGGCACTCGTCCTCCAATCGGGGTTTGGGAATGGACCAAGAAAGCCTATTTCCCATATTTCAAATGTGTGACTAGGATTTACTGATATGAGTGGTATCTCATGTCTTTTCAACGGTCTACCCATACACTGGCATCTATCACATTTTCTACCATATAATTTTGTAGTATCTATTTAAAGTTGGCCACCATAATCTACATTGTAATATTTTCCTTGCAGTTGTACTTGATTGGTAGTGTCCTCTTGCCGACCTGATCTGAGCATCTTCTATAATTGCTTGTCTTTCATGGTCAAGAACGAACTGATGGAGGACATCATTAGGTCCTAATTTGTATATATATCCATTAATTATGGTATAAGGCACATCTTTGATTGCCAATATTTTCTTATTTTTCTCTGTCGTTTTGGATGTGGCCTATCCTTCTTATAAAAATTATGTTATATTTTCTAGTTATGTTGGTACAGCTTCGACTCTGAATAAGTTTGTGTAAGGAAGATCATCATCTATCCTGCATGGATCTTCACTATTCTATATTCTTAATATATGGTATGGTCTGACACTTATCTTCCTAGGTTGAACTAATATCTCAAATTCAAATTCTTGGAATAATAAAATCAATCTACATATCCAACCATGATGTAGTGGTTTATTGACCAAGTGCTTTACTGCTTGATGGTCTATGAAGAATATAAATGGGTTATCCAATAGATAGTGTCTATATTTTTGCAGGGAAAATATCATTCCTAGCACTTCATGCTCCATCGTGGAGTAGTTTCATTCTACCTTGTTAAGATTTTGACTAGCATAGGAATTTGGGTGATGCATTCCGTTGTCACTAGGTTGTGTGAGTATTGCTCCAATCGCAATTCCTGATGCATCAGTGTGTACATGAATTTTTTTTTACCAATATGGAAATCTTAGGATTGGAGCCTCAACAAACTTTTTTTTAAGTAACTCGAATGATTGTTCACATTTCATGGTCCAATGGAATTAAATATTGAGTTTTAGCAATTCTTCCAATGTGAAGGTCATGCCAGAATAATATATAATGCATTTTCTATATGTATGTCCTAGAAGCATTATGAATTTCTTAGAGTTGACTAGGGGCTTCAGGTAAAGTATTACTTTAATCTTTGCTATATAAACTTTTATTCCCTGTTTGCATACTACATGGCCTAATAATACTCCAGATGGTGCGCCAAATATGCATTTCTTGATATTGAGTGATAATTGTATCTGTCTGCACCTATGAAACATTAAATGAATCCACTACACATGATATTTCAACATTGAGTATATTTTCTTTTCATCAAAGTAAAAAACCATTGTTTTATATAGATATTCTGGGAATTCTTTGATGACAATTCAAGAAAATACTGTAGGGTCATTTTTCAAGCTGAATGGAATAACCTTGTAAGCGAATGATTCGAATTCACATACAAATGTAGTCTTATGTTGATCTTCTTTGGCTATGGGAACCTAGTTGTATCCTGAGTATCCATCAGTGAAGGAGTAACACTCGTTCCCACGGACTTCATTAATAATTTCTTCATAAAATGGTGTCAGGAATAGACCATTCATAGTTACTTTGTTCATTCCTCGGAAGTCTACATAGATTCTTAGTCATTTCGGGTCATGCTTCTTTGGTTGTATGACCGTCGATTTGTCCCATTCCAATTGGTTGACAAGAAATGTAATTCCCATAGTTAACATATTTTTTATTTCCTTTCTAACAATGTCCTTATATTTATGCACTAGCTTATAAGGTCTTTTATCCACAGGATTGGCATCAGGAATAATGTTAATTTTCATTTCTCCCATTTCCTGGACCAAACCTTTCAAGTCCTTATATTCACGAGAAAATATGTCTTGATATTCTTTTAGTATATTAGCAATTTCTGCAATCTTTTTCTCTAACTAATAGTCATTGATTTTATCCATTTTAGGTTTTCCATCATTTGAGATGTCAAATTATTTTATTTTGATTTGTGCGTCCATCCTTTCTGGTGCTTTTGATTTGTCGATTTTTAGTTCCCCTTCTTTAAAATTTGTGAAGGACAAGGGAAAATCTTTATGGTCGTCTTCATCAATCTTTTCTTAAGTTTCAACTTTTAATACTATCGTGATTGATTGTTGCATGCAGGGTGATTTATTTTCCAATGAAATATTTTCCCGACGGTGTTTTCATTTTCCATGTGTAGTCGTGTTGGTTATTAAGTTGATTTATTTTCAATTTTCATGATTATGTTTCACTTTTCACTGCGTCAGTGGGTTTTTTGTTTCACACTAACTAATTTGGCTGGTTTTTTTATGAACTATTATAAATCCTGGACAACTCCTTTCAGGCATTCTTCCACAAGTGAAAAAGAAAAATCCTTAATAAATTTTTCTTTAAGTGTTTTACAACTAATGGTTTCTCCTCATGCTTCTTCCATCTTGTACCATTTATTATCTAGGTCCTCCAATGTACTAGGAAATAAGTGCATCCATATTCTATCATCTCTATACCCCAACCTTTTCCATTATTTCTTACATCTTTTGATGTGCTCTTCAGGGTTTAAGCCTTGCACAAAATTTGGAATCTAAAATCTAATGTAGCATCCCAAGAGTTTTACCCATATGTATATAAATAATTAATCTGCATGTGAATATGTTTTGAGACTTGGAACTATAAATGATGCAAGGAATCATGGACAAATGACACTTTATGAGATTAAAGTGGTTTATTACTTTTATATTATTCTACCTATTTGCTATGGGACTACTTGTTAAATGAGAGACCAAGCTCACTAGGGAATTAGGACTAGAGAGTAATTAAAAATTAAAAAGATGAAAGATAAATAAGATGAGAGAAATAATAATTTCTGATTTTCAAGAATTGAGAGAAAAATAAAATAAACCCTAACTACTCTTTCTTGAGAGGAAGAAACAATAAAAGGGAAAATAATCAAAGGAGAGGTTTCTCTTTGTTCTCTTTTTCTCTTGGAGAATTTCTGAAGCTGCTAAATTCTTGAATCCAAATGAAGAGGAAATCCATTCTTAGAAATGAATTAAGAAGAGGAAAAAAGAAATATAGATAGGGGAGACTGCAGAGGAAGGGATACCCATTTTCCATAGTATAGGTCCATCCTGGTTTCCTAATGAGCTCATTGATTTCTTTTGGTCCAAGCAGAGGTATTGGAGTGTGCACTCCTTAAACAAAAAGAGGGATTTATTTACAGGAACCAGAGAACTGATTAAAGAGATCTTATTGGAAAAGTATACATTAAATAAGATTACACACAAGAAAAACAACCCTAGGTTCTAGTTTCTTTGTGATCTTGGTGTGGCTCGGGGTGATTATCTTCTCAATATGAGAGTTTATGAACAACAACAATAATCTATGGTAGGGAGGAACATGGCAGTTCCATAGCAAGTTGGCAGAAGAAAGGTTTTACAGATAAGTTGTATTAATTTTTTGTTCTATTACAGTTATGTTATTTAATAGCTAGTTAGATCAATGGTTGAGTAAAAGATTAATGTTTTCTATTCAAGTTTGAAAATATTTTCAAGAAAATATTGTAGGGCTCGATATAAATTCTATAGCATTATTATTCTATTTATTAGCAGCTACTAAGTTTGTTCTTATTTAAATTCAAGGCCATAGATAACTTCAAAATATTTAAAGTTAGATTTGATTAACTCATTTAAATTCAGTAATTTGTACAGGTGTATTATTTCTAAGTTTTATTCATGGTTAAATAGATAATTTCATAATAATATTCATTCTATTTACATGAACAGAAAATAAAGGCAATTATATACTACATATCTTATTAATTATAATGGGAAAAAATCATAATTTAACCCTCATCACGATAGACATGGTGTAAACCCTTCGCAAGGTTACCATACCTATGTTCACGATGAGAGCAAGTGAAATCCAGTATTTATATATCCTAAACAAAATATATATATATATATATATATAACATCAAATCCCAAAAACAAGAGCAACGAAATATATATATATATAACATCAAATCCCAAAAACAAGAGCAACGAAACCCTACATGAGGGTGATACAATATAACCATAATACAAATGGAGTAATAACACGGAGTCACAACACATCTATAAATAGATCCTTTATATAAATTTAAAAATTATATCATATAAACCTGAGAACAAGTTGTTACAGCTAAGCTAATTAGCTTCGATAAACTATGTACAATTCGATTAAAAAGAATGAGATGTTTCAGGAGGACAGTGTGCTCATCATTCTCCACGAAAATCTTAAGAGAATAAATAGATGCATGAGATCGAAACCCCTCATTAAACATCCTGTGCATATAAAACGTAATCAAACTCTGTAAAATTAAAACGAGCCACTATAGGAATGATGGTGCCTTTTAATCAACATAAAGATCTCATAAAATATAGTAACACATAATCAATAAATGAATGAAGATTATATAGAATCACGAGGGCCATGATTTTAATATCGATTTCCATGCAAAGGCATAGCTTGGGTCTTTATATAGAACGACAACATTTAATAAATATTTGCTCAAGCAAAGAGGACCGAAGCTATGGCTAGGGAAATGGCCTCACAAGCTTATGGCTAGACTCATAAACAAAAAACTATGGACATTATGATTGAAATATTTGAACTGGCTTAAATAAAAGGTTCAAACACATAGTCACGTTCAAACACATAGTCACGTTCATACTGTAATATATTAGGGTTAAAACCCTTACTACGAAATAACAAATAGAAATGTCTATGGAAGTCATAAACGCCATGATAACAGTGGCTTAAGGACACGAAGGCTTTTCTGCTAGAAAGAAAATTATTATGATAATCGATATGCATAGAGTTGTTGAAATTAAATGTAGAGATTCTGAGCAAAACATAATTCACATTTTTTTATAAAAAGAGCAAAGACCCACAGAGCCAAAATGGGTACAAAAACCATGTTTTCTATTCATTGAAGAACTACGAAAGAAAAATGGTTACAAGGATCAAAGGCCTGATCTCTCATAGAGCAGAGAGAACATTGAATGAAAGCATTAAAATTATGGGTCTCCATTGTTGAATCTCAAGGAAGGGAGGCTTACCCCAGGCGCCCCCTTGATAATCCTCAACTCGGTATGAGATTCATTCATTTAAACGTAACCTGTAAACAATAAAAATAAACAGTCAATACAAGCAATATAAAAAGTAAACTAAAAATATGATGCTAAGAAGAGCTCAGAGGGTACGATACCTTTCATGAATCTCGGAGAAGACTCCTTCATCTCATTGAGGCATAGGTCCAAACGCAGAACTGGTAACCTCTCTCCAAAAGAGTATTAGCAGAAGTATAAACACACGAGACTCCTTCAAATGTGCCTCAGAGCAAGGGTTATCCTAAGCGAGGCTCGAACCCTGCTCAACACTTCAACACAATTGCAGAGAAAATGCTTACCGACAATTACGTAAGAGAATGGGACATCGTGAAGATTCATTGGGAGGTAAAACCTCCATGCTTCCATAGAGGAGATCGTAAAATCTTTAATAGACATGACTGCCAGCTAGAAATTACACCAAGTGATAGAGATTTGAACTCCTAATTGGTTAGAATATTAAATACTATGCTAAGTTTGTAATGCCACGTAGTTTTCAACCTCCACGTTAATGGTTTGGTCATTGGGTTTGTCCAAAGTTAATGTTACAACCCCCTCCATGCTTAAAAACAGAACGATCTACCAAGATCGCCCTTCATGAATAAAGTGTCACCATTCACATTAATAACTAGAACGTTTCCTTAGAGAATTATGATCATCTACATCCATTCCCCCTGGGCTAGTCAAGGAAAGATGTTGAACTAAGAATAGAAAAACATTGTAGGTTTATGTTTGTCGTCAACCAACCTGATATCGCGCTCTGAGGTTCTGCGGTTTAGTTTGGCGGCAAGGATTTTGTATGGCGTCTTTTGGAGGGGTGGATCCCCCTCTGCTGCGCAACACGGGAACACGGGGGTTGGGGAATAGTAAAACAACCACCCAGAGTTGGGTCGCGATGGTATCGAGGGAGGAAGGAAAATAGATTTGGAGCGAAGAAGGAGGCAAAGGGGATATCTACTGATATTTGCATAGAAACCTCCTCTAGAGATTACTTCTGAAAAATTAAGGGAACGAGTGGAGCAATGGAAGGAGAAGGCCCTAATTGGGAATTTCATTTGTATATGGCCAAAGGAGAAGGATCTACTGAAGTGGATCAAGGAAACTTAGAACCCCAGGGGCCATTATGATTTACACTTGTGGTCCAAGGGTTTCTTCACTATCATCTTCTTCAACCAAGAATATAGAGATAGGATACTGCAAGGAGGGCCATCTTTATTCTTTTCTGCTGGGCTATCTGAAAATCGATATATGAGTATAGCCCCAGTTTGGATTAGACGGTAGTCCTTACCTTGTGAATATTGGGAATCACAGATACTGGAATCCATGAGAAATACCCTAGGGAAATTTGTGAAGGATTCTTAACTGACAAAACAACAACAGTACACATCTTTTGCGAGGATCTATTTTTATATGAATCTATCATAGGAACTACCTGAAGCAATCAATCTTAATTAGGAGGATGAACACTGGGTGCAGCCCATTGATTACGAGAAGCTTCCATTTAGGTGTAGACAATGCCATGAATATGGTCATTTGGGAAGAGACTGCCCCCTAAACCAACCAAACCCAAATCCGATCCAATATATCAAGGACAAAGACACAGATGGGGATGGGTTTACTCGGGTGCATAATAAGAGCAGATAAGGACGAAGAATCAATAAATAGCCACATATCAAGCAAAGTATAGAGAAGGAGAAACACAACGAGAATAGGTTTGAAACCCTCAACCAAGTTGAGGAATATTTGGAGGATCTTAATAAGTATAAATCTCAATCTCCTAACCCGGATGGGATGGAAACCTCAACCAATCCGAAGAAAGTACAAATTGATTTGGAATACCAAACTGAAGTTATGGAGGAGGATCTATTGGAGGAATACGAAGATATGGATCTGGGGGAGATAGATATGGATGAAATCGATAAGGAATGCAACAAAAAAGTGAAAGGGTATGTATCAAGAAGATAAATAGAAATATTGCAACAAGCCATCCTCAAAACAAAGGCCTCCCCCAGTTGGGCATAGAAAAATATCCATCGAAGGGGAGCAAGCAGAAACAAACCGAGGAAGGTGAGAAACACGGGATAAATATAAATCGATAGAGAATAGCAGAGGTTGGAACCCAACTAGTGGAATCAGGACAATATCCTAAAATAAAAGTGGCCTTCTCCGAATATAACAACATTCCCCAATGAATATCATAACTTGGAATATATGGGGGGTGAATCACCCACATAAAATAAAGACTCTTAGAAGTAAGTTGAGGATGGAAAAGCCAACAGTTTTTTTTTACAAGAAACAAAATGCAATGAAAGCATGTAGGATATAGGGAGAAAGGCTTGGAGAGGAATTAATATGATAGTTATTGATTCTAGGGGTGCTACGGGAGGATTGGATATTCTCTAGAAACCAGAGGATATCTGTCTGAGCAATTTTCATGCCACTAGGTTTTCTCTATCGACATATTTTCAAATCTACAATAGTGCGGTGAAAGGGATCCTTACCAATGTCTACGGGGCAAGCTTGGTGGCTCAAAACCTGACCTTTCTATCCTTCTTGAAAACAAAAGGGAGAGAGATTGGTAACCAAATCTGGTTGGTGGATGGGGACTTCAATATGATCACTTCTCTAGAATAAAAGAATGGTGGAATGCAGTTAATGGAAGCAACCAATGAAGCTTTCAAATAATTCATAAATGAAAATCCATTGGTGGATGTGGAGACCGGAAACAGATGGTTCAACTGGAACAATCGTTGAGGGGGGGAACACCATGTGGCATCAAGATTAGACAGTTTTTTACTTTTTGAAGAAATGGTCGTTGGAGATGGGGATGTAACATCTATGGTCCTTCCTTCTGCTGGATTTGATCACTGGACCGTGGGCCTTATCTAGGAAGGATGTGACCCTCCAATTAGGAGACCGTTATGGTTTGAACAGTTTTGGCTGGAACACAAGGAATTCAAATCATTAGTCCAACATTGGTGGGAGGAGATGGAATCCCATAGGGGAACAATGATGTACCAACTACATCATAAATTAAAGATGCTAAAATCCCGAATCCATACTTGGAACATAGAATAATTTGGGAACATTTTCTAAGACAAGAAGCTTCTCAGTGCACAGTTGGAAGAGATCCAATGGGAAGGAATGAACTTGGGGTATAGTGAGGAACTGAAGCATAGGGAATGAGATACCTTGGATCAACTCATTTCCCGTGAATGGAAGGAAGAGATTTACTGGAAGCAAAAATTCAGAAATGAGTGAATTCAAGAGGGGGATCGAAATACCAAATTATTTCACCACTCTGTGATCTGGAATTGACAGAAGGAAAAACTCATGAGACTTAAAAAAGAGGATGGTCAGTATGTGGAAACAAGAGAAGAAATGGAGACTGAGCTGGTAAATTACTTTTAAATACTTCTGAAGGAAGATAGAGGGGATAGATCTGAGCACATAATGAAAATCACTAGACACATCCCTAAATTGGTCTCAACGATCCATAATGAAATTCTGATGAAACCTGTTGATTTGCAGGAATTGGAGGAAGCTGTGCATTAGATGGTAGATGGAAAAGCGCATGAACCTGATGGTTTCACAACCAATTTCTTCCACCACTTTTGGGACCTCATTAATATGGATGTGTGGAGAATTTTGGAAGACTCCCCAGTGAACAGAGGAGTGTTGAGGGCCTTCAAATCAACTTTCCTCACCCTCATCCCTAAATAAGAAGGGGTTGAATCTCCAGGTAACTTTAGACCCATATATTTATGCAATGTTATCTATAATATTATTACCAAAGTCATAGCAAACAAGTTGAAACCCATCCTCCCTAATTTGGTCGCTCTGGAACAATTGGGTTTTGTGGAAGGGCGCCAAGTTTTGGATGGAGTCATTCTTGTCCATGAGTTTATTCATTCCTTGAAAGTCTCTAAAATTCCAGGAATGATGCTTAAACTGTATATATCAAAATATTATGATAAACTAAGCTGTCAATTTATGAGAGAAATGCTAGAGGCCTATGGTTTTCATCAGGATTGGACAATTTGGATAATGAACATGACATCTACGACCTTCTTTTCAATCCTTCTAAATGGTACCCCTACAAGAAATTTCATTCCTTATCGGGGCATTAGACAGGGCGATCCTTTGTCTCCATTCATGTTCATTCTTATGGCTGAAGGACTGAGTAGTGTGATCAAATCAATGGTGGATACTAAAGAGATTAGGGGCTTGAACCTTCATACTGGTGCAGATAAATTCACTCATCAACAGTTCGTAGATGACACAATGTTGATGGGTTATCCTTTTGTCCATGAAGCTAGGGATATTAAGAAAGGTTTGACGTTTTTTTCAAATTCTTTAGGTCTGGAAGTCACCAATGATAAATCTCAAGTATTTTTCTTTAACGCCCCTAGGATTTCCCAAAGGAATATTCTACACATTATGGGGTTCCAAGGGAGATCCCTTCCATCCAAATACTTAGGCTCCCCTTTAGCTGAAGGATTAGTTAGGAAAATATCATGGGAAGATTTTTTGGATAGGATGAGGAACAAACTAAATAATTGGGCTTATAGACCTCTTAACATGGCTAGAAGAGTTGTGTTAGTTAAAGTTGTGCTTCAAAAAATGCCCATATATTTATTCTCAACCATGGCGGCTCCAAAAGTTGTCTTGAAGCAAATCAGGACCATTCAATGCCAATTCCTATGGGGTTGTAACCAGGACAAACAAATATGGTATTTGGTGGGGTGGAAGAAGATCTGCAAACCAAAATATCAGGGCGGTCTAGGTCTTCGAGACTCGGAAAACAACATCAAAGTTCTTAGAGACAAAAAATGGTGGCACTGGGTTTCACACAAAGAGGAACCTTGGGAAAAATTATGGCACATCAAGTATGCTAGCAATAGGAAAAAATAGGAACTCATTCGGTTTAATGAGGACATACAAAGTTTGCATATATAGAAGTTTGCTTTTGAAAATAAGAATATAGTTCAGGACCATAGTTTTTGGGAAATATGGGATGTGAAAGATGCAAACTTATGTAATGACTCATGGAAACAGATGCCTAAGATCTTAACTCATTCGAATTTAGAATTATGTCAAAATAGGGCAACGGATATGGGTTTGATAAAGGTTAATTACTTCTAGAGAGAGGATCCAGCTAATGTGGATTTACATGAGTGGTATCCTCAAGAATAGTGGAGCCAAATATTCCCAGTGGAATATATCCCCAAGATTCAAGATATCCTGCAGGTGAGACGCATTAGAATTCAAAGGGGGATAGATAAAATTCAGTGGGGATACAAACCGAAAGGCCACTTCAATACCAGGGAGGATTACGATCTCTGTTTAAAAAATGATGGACCCCAACCCAATGAGAATTTGTAGTAGATATGGAAATTCAACCCATATCCCAAGTTGGAAACCTTTATGTGGTTGGTCTCTTACAAACAAATTCTAACAGGAGAAAACTTGATGAAGCGAGGTGTCCATGGGCCATTCCAATGATTACTGTTTGGTTAGGATGAGGATACCATGAATCATGTACTGGATTCATTCCCCTTCTCTTCAAATTTATGGGATTGTGGAGCTAAGATATTTCGACGAACAAATCGAGTGAGGGGTCAGCTAGATCAAACCTTCAAAAACTGGGATAGGAATGCTTTTTAGAAACCCGTCATTCTCAATATTTGGCTCATGTTTCCAGGTATCCTTATGTGGGAGATATGGAAGGAAAGGAACAAAAAAATATTCAAAGGTAGGATGCGATCGCATCAGCAGGTGTGGAGAAAAGTGAGCAATCATGTCCAAGAAATAATAAAGGTTACTCACTAGCATGAAAAGGATTGGTAAATGGATGATCGCGAGAAAATAATTTTGGCAAGATGGGGCTTAGACATTTCAACCCAAGGATGGATATGGTTTAATCCCAAACATGATTCCCCTAGTAGCCCATATTTCTGGATCCCTCCTTTCCATAGGGACACTTCAAGTTGAATTTTGATGGGGCCTCAAAAGGAAACCCGAGATCTGCTAGCTTTGGGGGGGTAATCATAAATTCAGTGGGGAACATTCTTTGGGTCTATCATGGTTATTTATGCCAAGAAACCAACAATGCCACGAAACTGGAGGGCCTCCTTCACAACCTTAGACTGACTACAAACAAGGGATGGGAGCCAATGGTAGTGGAGGGTGACTCGAACATCATTGTTAAGATGGAAAAGAGGCTCTAAAACGGATAAATGATTTCAAAGGTGGAATATAGCTGGTGCTTGGTGTATACAGTGAAAATTCTTGTGGCATTCCTAATGGAACAACATGCTTGGGTCTTTACCCATGTCAAACGTGAGGGAAATTAGGTGGTCAATATCCTAGCCAATGTGGGGAAAAGTCACAAAGAAGGAATCGTGGAGGCTCAGCTCACCGGATTTAACTAGCTAACGACTGGGTTGATCAATGTGCACATCTGCACATCTGGCATCCCAGGATCTATGACACATGCACGACTCTATGTAGGACACGATGCATGGGGATAATAATTGGGATAGGTCCCACATGGAGGATTTTTCATCCACTTGGAACCATCATGTCCCTCTTCCTTCAGACGGCGTTGGTATAGTCCAATTTAACTCTGGCCTGAGAGAGCATTCAAACCCCTCGTCTGCTAATAATGAGGAGAGGTTATGGCAAGGTACTTGAATGGAGGACACATTATGATGATCTAATGAGGAAATAGGGTGGATCTGCAGCAAGTATCCTGTAATAAAAAATGCAGTACATGCCATTCATTGCGGTGAATTGGAGGTGGATTGGACAACCTTATTTAAATTCGGAGGACACCTCCCAACCCATTGGAAAATCGCTATTACAAACTATTCTTTATTCGCTTGTGCAAGCATGTTCTCTATGTGTTAAAGGTATTTTTTCTCTATTGAGTGAATTAATGGGGCCAAGGAGAAAAAATGAAAGGGGAAGGAAGAATGGGCGAAGTCGTTCTATGAGGGTTACTCAAAGCTCAAAAAAGATGGGCAGGATACCCAGTTCTTTAAGGAGAGAATCCCCTCCATGATTAGAGAGGAGATTAATCAAGTCGAGCAAGACTTATGGGACTAGGTAAAAGCCATGCAAATTGAGGAAGTAAAGGAGGATGTTGCAGAATGGGTCAGTGATCCAGGCTCGACTGCAGGACCACTCTTTTCCTATGATCGCATGATCATGACTTATTCGGTCACGAAAGGTTTGTTGGCTTACCTCCTAATGGAGAGGGAGAATACGTAGGTGGAGGACACTAAACCAGTTAATGCTTGGAAGGATAATTATTACGACAACAAGCTTATGCACAAAAAAATCAACCTTATTTCCATGAATATGGGCATTACGCTCTACCCTCCTATGGATGACAACTCAAAGGAGGCTCCTTCTTCTCTGCAGGGTCATGGAAAGAGTTATGCCCCTGGGACAGGATGCCCTCCAGGTGAACTGGAAAATGTTGATCATCGTTGTATATGTTCTGGTACTCCATGTCACCGAGTTCCTCCTCCGAGTGACGCCATGATAAAAAATAATTAATGTCTCTTTATGCGGGTTCTCATTCTGTCCTTTTCTTTACTAGTCAGAGTATACAATTATGTCCTCAATCTATAGTTTACCGTTTATTATGCCAGCTGTTAGAATTTTGATAATTTCATTAAAATATTATATAGGATCCTACTAAGAGAATAACATGCATAGCATAATAGTCATAGACACAAGAGACACAGAGTTTCCTCGGGGAAAACCAAGAAGGTGAAAAACCCCGCAACTTCCTCATAGATAAAATAAGCACCAATATAAGGATCACAAAGATCAAACCCCAAAATATAGATGTCTTCAGCAGCTACTCCTCCTCCACTTGCGGGCACTCCTCTCTCTCAACTATGCAAGTTGGATGAGTGAGTGAATGAGTAAAATGAGAGAGTCACACTCTCTATTTATACAACAACTTAACCTACCTTTAACCCTAACTGGGACGACTTCCTAAGGAAGCCTAATATCCCATACACATGACTCATACAGGGCTGATGCCACTAAGGTGGTCTAATAACCCATCAAATATAAGTTACAACACTTGCAATGTAACTTGTGACACTTGAAAATACAAATGATGACACTTCCAATCGGAGGAATAATACATCTTCGTTGGGGTTACAATAAAGTACAAATGTAATACATACAATATACAAGTGAATATATTCTGAAGTTACAAATACATCAACACTCCCTCTTAACTAGGAAGGTATTCTCTTGACACAGGTCATCAATACATATAAGCACAAGTCTTCAATACTGGAGTTGGATCATCGTCACTAGATCGCGGAGCATCATCGTCACTACTACTGTACTCTTCATCTCAATCACTGGTGCTATCTCTCAATTCTTCTAGTCATAGGAAGTTCTAAAGAGACAACCCTTTTCATGATGGATGTAGTCCTAGACTCCATGTAGGTCTTCCTCATATCTGCGCATTGCAACCGATGGCATCTCAGGACTGATTATGTGCATCTGCAAAACCTGACAAGAGCATCCTAGGATCCTTTATGTGCCTAGCACGACCAACAAGATCTCCCGGGACTGATTACATGCAACCTTCACAAAACCTTAAAAGAGCATCTTACAACCGGCAAGATCTCTAAAAAGCATCCCAAGACTCATTATGTGCCCAGCACAACCTATTGGATCTCCAGGACTAATTACATGTGAACTTCATAAAACCTTAAAAGAGCATATTGCAACTGGCAAGATCTCTAAAGAGCATCCTAGGACTCGTTACGTGCCTAGCACACCCTATCGAATCTCCAGGACTGATTACATGTGAATAGGAAAAAACTTAAAGGAGCATCTTGCGACCGGAAAGATCTCTAAAGAGCATCCTAGGACTCATTACGTGCCCAGCACAACCTGCAGGATCTCTAGGATTGATTACATGCCTACAAACAAGACCTTGCAAGAGCATCACGGGACTTATTATGTGCCCAACACAACCTATGGGATCTCCCAAGATCCATTACATGTCTAACCAACACAACCTGAAACATATCCACGGCCATGGAGCATCATCCGGATGCTCATGATCATATGGATCACCGCTACTCATGGTCATACGGATAATCATCATACTAAGCATCACCCGGATGCACATCATCATCTCATGATCATATGGATCATCATCATCTGGAACATTGTACAGATGTTCATCATACATAGCATCACCCGGATGCTCATCACTCAACACTTACATCCACAACCATGGGAGGACCTGCCTGCCACCATGTTAGGAATGGCTCCAGCATCTGTGTCCTATCACTTCCTCCTAGAAGTATCCTGAATCTGCAGGACACCGAGCCTCTCTCTGAAGTACTCGAACTTCACTCTAGCTAGTGGCTTGGTCAACACATCTGCTATCTGCTCGTCTGTCACAACATACAGGAGCTTCATTGCTCCTCTCTACACCATATCTAGGATATAGTGATATTTGATCTTGATATGCTTAGACTTTTCATGAAACACTGGGTTATCAGACAACTTCACAGAACTCTGGTTGTCACAGAAGATACAAGTAGCATCCAACTAGAGATCAAATAAATCAGACACTAGCTTCCTAAGCCATATTGCCTCACAACTGGCCAAACAAGCTGCGACATACTCTTCTTTGACTATACTCAGTGCTACGCAGGATTGCTTCCTGCTAAACCAAGAGATCACCCAAGATCCCATAATGAAGTAGCACCCCGAAGTGCTCTTCCTATCTGCAGCACTTCCTGCCCAATCTGAATCAACATAACCCTCTAGGTCAAACTTTTGATTCGCATCATACTTGTGCCCATAATCAATTGTACAAGTACCTCAGAATATTCTTTACCACAATCAAGTGAACATATCTAGGATCCGTCAGGAACTGGCTCAAAGTGTTCACCGCAAAGAAAATATCCAATCTCGTGTTCGTGGCATCAACCGACTCTGATGAAGCATCACTCAATAGCTTTAGGTTCTATGCCATGGGTGTGGCCATGGCCTTACAGTCCATCATCCTGAACCTCTTCGGTATATCTATTGTGTACTTCCCTTGCCCAAGGAAGATTTCATCTGCACTCTGCCACACCTCGATTCCTAGAAAATAATGCATCATACCCAAGTCCTTCATATCGAACTCGACAGCAAGCTTCCCCTTCGTATCGAAAATCAACCTATCCTCACCTGTCACAAGCAGGTCATCCACATATAGTAGGAGTATCACTAGATTTCCTTCCTCAACCTTGTAGTAAAGGTTGGAATCCGCTTTACTCTTAGTAAATCCCAAGTTGGACAGGAAGCTGTCTATCCTTTTGTACCATGTCCTGCGTGCCTATTTCAAACTGTGCAAGGCCTTCTTCAATTTACACACATATGACTCCCTGTCATGTGTCTCATAACTGAGTGGCTGCTCCACATATACTTCCTCTTCGACTACACCATTCAAGAAAGTTGTCTTGACATCCATTTGGTGTATCTTCCAATTCATTACTGCAGCCAGAGCAAGTACCATTCTGATGGAAGTGTATCTGGCTACGGGTGCAAAAGTCTCTTCATAATCAATCCCTTCTTTCTGGGAGAAGCCACGAGCCACAAACCATGCCTTTTATCTTTCTATGCTACCATCTGCATCATGCTTGATCTTATAGATCCATTTGGAAGTCACAACAGACTTCCCCTCTAGTCTTGGGACCACATCCCAAACATCATTCTTCATGATCGACTGGTATTCCTCGACCATGTCATCCTTCCATTCTTTCTTTTATGCCGCTTCTTCATAGCTGGAAGGTTCTTTGTTCATTATGTCACATAGTAAGGCTACATAGCTAGTATGTGACCTTGTCCTTTTTCTTTCTCTGTGTTCCTCCTCTGGAACACCATACCTCTCTACATCTTGAATGAGATCTCTTGCCCATGCTGGTTTCCTCTTGTGAGAATTCTTGTCACGAGGTGGATCTACATGCTCTTGTGGATCTTCTATTTCACGATCTTCTTCTGGAATTGCTTCGTTCATGGTGGTGTCTTGTATCCTGGGTACCCTTAGTTCTTCATTGTCTTCAACAGGTGGCTTCCTCGATTTGATGTATGCTGAGTCATCATCAAAAGTCACATCCTTGCTGATGTCAATCTTCTTGAACCCTGGAGAGTAGATTCTGTATGCCTTCAAGCTTTCACTGTAACCCACAAATATACCCTTGTTTCCAGAAGGATCTAGCTTTGTCCTCTTCTCTTTTGGAATGTGTATGTATACTGGACATCCAAATATTCTGAGATGGCTAACTTCTGGTTTCTTATCAGAGAAAACTTCTTCTGGTGTCTTGTTGTCAGGTATCTTGTGAGGTGTTCTATTTTGCACATATAAAGTTGTCCTTGTTGCTTCTACCCAAAGGTGCATAGGTAGATCTTGGTCATGTAGCATTGCTCGAGTTGCTTCCATGATTGTCTTTTCTTCCTTTCTGCAGCCCCTTTCTGTTGTGGATTGTAAGGAGTGGTCAACTCCCTCTTAATCCATGAATCACTGCATAACTTCTTGAAGTCTCCTAAAGTGAACTCTCCTCCATTGTCGGATCTAAAGGTCTTGATCTTTTTATCAATTTGGTTTTCCATCAAGGCTTTGAATTCCTTGAACTTATCAAACACTTCATCTTTATTCTTCAAGAAATAAACCCAAGTCTTCCTAGAGAAATCATCAATGAAAGAAACATAATATACATACCCACTTAGAGAACTGGATGACATTCGACTACAAACATCGGAGTGGATAATTTCCAAAATTCCTTTTGCCTTGCTTTCACTACTTGGAAATGATTTCTTTGTGTTCTTTCCTTTTGCACATCCTTTGCAAACACCTTCATGCTTTGACTGGATTTCAGGAAGACCTTCTACTGGTTTGCTTGCAATTACTAGTGCTCTATAGTTCACATGTGCAAGCCTTCTGTGCCAAAGTTCACTTGGCTCTATGGATTCATGTACCATGGCTTGTTCAGGTTGTCCCTTCAATATGTACAATCCTCCCTCTTGTTATCCAATCACTACTGCATCATCAATGGTCTTACATTTTGGCCACAAGTACTTGGCCATCCACAAATGCAACTCTCATCCCTTTTGCATCCAAAGATGATATGGAGAGAATATTATTCTTAAGTCCAGGTACATATAGAACATTTTGCATCTTTAAAGACTTCCCAGAGTCTAATTTGTAGGAGGCTTCACCACTTCCTTTTATTGGGTATTGATAGTCATCCCCAAGTTTCACCTTATGAGGTGACTCATGTTCAGATAGGTCCATAACATATTCTTTAAATCCCGTCATATGTTTCGAAGCCCCACTATCAATAAGCCAATCATTACACCCATGTGTAACAGTACTAGTGAGAGCAGAGATTAGAACATACTCTTTGTCACTTGAAGAGTCATCACTTTCCACTCTAGGATTCTTCTTGGGAGGTTCATCATCCTCTGCAGCATGAGCATGATACCTCTTCTTGTTATTCTTCTTGTTGTTGATAGAGCCTTTCTTATTCTTGGGACAATCTCAGGAAAAGTGTCCCTTCTCATCATATCTGAAGCATCTCAGATCTTTCTTCTCCCTTTGATGGTGGTGAGAAGATTTATTGTGATGAGGTTGCTCCCTCTTGAACTTACTCACTTGGTGTGAGCTGTGAGAGCTTGGTCTTCACTTCCCATCTTTTTTTCTCAGGCGACAAGCCATGCTTCTTCTTGTGAGCATTCCTCCCACAGTCTACTGAAAGAGATCAATTTATTTCTTGCACAGATTCCTTGGATGAAGGAGTCCCATGACCTAGGTAGGACATTCAATGTGGTCATCACAATTTCTCCATTCTCCACTACTTCATCCACAGCTTCAAGTTGTTCTTTGATTTGAGAGACCTTAGTAAAGTAGGATTGGATGGTCTCTCCATTATGAATCTTTACACCTTTCAATTGGTTCCGCAGTGTCATCTTCCAATTTATATTCTTTCCTTCAAACAACTTGGTCAAGGAATCGAACATCTCCTTAGGTGTCTTTAGGGAGGACACATGTGGTATGAGATGGTATTTGATAGAATCTGCAATGATTCTCTTAGCTTTGACCAATTTCTTCTTATGTAAGGCCTTAACCTCGTCTCCCTCTGGAACTGGAATCTCTTCACTTATGTAGGCATCCAATTCATTCTCTTCTAGGATTAACCCAATCCTATACTTCCATGCTAGGATTTTATTATCCCCTTCAAGCTTATCCTCAAGCTTGGTGTGGTGAGACATCTTAATGAGAAACTCAAATGGAAATAAAAGATTTCGGTCTTACCACTTGATCTATTGAAGCTGGATCTAGATTAAGGTTTGTTAGAGAAACCCTAAAAATTCAAACTTTGAATTTCAAACTTCTGAATGGATGGAAAGATGTGCCTTGCTGAGTTGATCAAGCTGGTATACTTCAATTTTTAAATCTTCGAATTTTGACCCCTCAAAATTGACTTTGAAACTTTCAGATCTGGAGTTTCTGGTTTTCTAGTAAAAATTCTGAACTAGGGTTTGATAGAGCCCGGGGTTCTGCCCAACCAAAAAGTTTGATCTTGGTCTCTAAACTTTGATTTTTCTGAGGATCATTCAGCCATGGTCTCAAATTCCAAAAATTCCAACTTTCCCAGAAACCCTAATTTCCCGCAGCAGTGACAGGCCAAAAACTGAAAATGCTCAGAATTAAATTATGTCTTGACAGAAATATGCGGCCTTGCTAGGAGAGTCATTCTAGCCTCCTGCCTTTGATGAAATATGGAGAGAAACCAAAAAATCAAGAAGCCCTAGATTCTGTAGCTGCACATTGTCTTCTTCTTAGTCCCGCTCTGATACCATGTTAGAATTTCGATAATTTCATTCAAATATTATCTAGGATCCTACTAAGAGAATAACATGCACAACATAACAATCATAGACACAAGAGACATAGAGTTTCCTCAGGGAAAACCAAGAAGGTGAAAAACCTTGCAACTTCATCAGAGATATAATAAGCACCAATATAAGGATCACAAAGATCAAACCCCAAAAGATAGATGTCTTCAACAACTACTCCTTCTCCACTTGTGCGCACTCCTCTCTCTCAACTATGCGAGTTGGATGAGTGAGTGAATGAGTAAAATGAGAGAGTCACGCTTTCTATTTATACAACAACTTAACTTGCCTTTAACCCTAACTGGTCCGACTTCCTAAGGAAGCCTAATAACCCATCCACATGACTCATACAGGGCCGACCCCACCAAGGTGTTCTAATAACCCATCAAATACAAGTTACGACACTTACAATGTAACTTGTGACACTTGCAAATACAAATGACAACACTTCCAATTGAAGGAATAATACATCTCCATTGGGGATACAATAAAGTACAAATGTAATACATACAATATACAAGTGAAAATCTTTCGAAGTTACAAATACATCAACACCGACTATTAGTAGTTTCTGGAACAATTGGGGTTTTCTGAAGACAATGCTTTGTAATGGGTATGGAAAGGAAATTTTTGTAATAGACTGGGGAAGAAAGTATTTTTTTTTATGTTGGGATAAGGAATGGGGATTACATAAATTTGAGAAGGTTTATCTAGAATCCGTGCAGACTGTAAGCCAATAGGGCCATAAGTTTTGATTTCCCTGTACTGATTGTTTCTATAGTAATATAAAATTTCTTGTTACAAAAACAAAAAAACTAGAACGTTTCCTTAGAATGTTATACAATAATGAAGCATGGCTCATGCAAAGGAAATCCTTCTCTCCATGAATTGGGAGACTCGTGGCATACCTACACAAGATATAGAAGGTTTTAGTGTGATTTAAGTAATCTCCTGTCGTGGAGCATAAATGATGAAGATGCCATGTTTGCATGTTACAATAAGAAAATCAAAAGTAAGATCGAATTCATAAATGAAGTAAGCAAATTCATAGGGTGAATAATGATATTCATTCATATTCCTATGTTACACTATAGACAAACAGAAAATAAATAGAATGCTAACTACATTGAGTGATGATAAGGATGACCATTGGATTATTGTAACACAATCATTGTAAATGCAAGCATATTGGTAAGTTTACGATACAATTCATATTCAAACATGTTTGATGAGATACATGAATAAATGTTTATGTTGTTGTGCAGGCCAACTATGGGATGACAATTAAACATAAGAAATAATGAAATTGGTGTAAATCCAATATTAATTGGCATAAGAGAACATTCTGAAGATTAACATTTTAATAATATGCAAATATTCTCTAATCAAATCTACGTCAATCAGAAATCTTCTGCGTATTGTAAATATACGACAAGGAAGAATCATAATGATAAATAATCTATGAAATTCCTTACGCATGGAATAGTTAACATAGGAGGATCATTCTCATAGTGGAATGGGAAATATTAAACACACACACACACACACACACACACACACACACACACACACATATATATATAAGTATGTGCATAAATGAGGATAAATTATTTGGGGTTTTACATCTAAGATTCACTTGTTAGTTTCTTCCCTCTAAAGCTTTCAATAAAGTATGTTGATGTAGTTGACCATGTTTGCATCTGTGACTCATGTGTACTCCACCATCTAGCCGGTTGGCCCGTAAAGGTTTCAACTAAGATTTTTTGTCTCTCTTGCTCTATCACATTCTTGGATACTTCTTCTATATGCATCACCAGTGATTCTTGTTCTTTATATCATAAAGGAGGAATTTTGGTCGGTTCAAAAGTAGTTAGTACCAAAGTCAAATATTCCCTTGTTCTTCTCTATAAAAAAATTGGTATGATAGATATAGCAAAGAATTTTTTTGTTGCTCGTCATGGAATAAATTCTACCAACCAACACTCTCTTGCATGCACCTCATAGTTTTCTATCTACCATTCATAGAGTTTGGAGTCATATTTTTTTCCAATCGACATAGGTGATCCCAAATGGATCTCCCTATATTCATTTGGTTCAACTGAATATTCATTTTAAGTTACTTGATATAGCCTTCTTATATCTCCATCATTTTCGTTAGGTTCCTCCCAAGGCTTTTTTTGGGATGGATAAATTGACATAATGAATTTCTTACCTTTTCCTTTGAGTTTTATGTTATATTTTTCCAATGAAATAGATGCTTTCATTTGTCGGCCCCAAGGATGTCCAACCAATGTAGGAAAGGATTTTTCTCCTTCCTTTGGATAAATGATTTCAAAGTCAGTTTGAGTTTCTATGCTCATGATGTCAGTGTTAACATTCTTCCAGACTCTGATAGGTTGAATGAGGCCTTGGTCTTCAAGCTTAATGTATATGTCTGAATCCAAGAGAGGGGGCTGACCAAGACGTTCCCAAGTCATCCTAGTCATTATATTTGCTTGTGACCCAAAATCAAGGACGACTTGTGAAATGTCGTGACCGTCGACATTTAGGTCGACAAGAGGGTCGACGTCCATTTTTTCTTTTTGATTAAGTTTGCACAATTTTTTAGGGATATTTTCATTACTTATGCGAGTCCTTATTGTATACATTAAATCAATCAGCCATGTAATGCCTTCTTCTTTTGTTAGAAGTTGAAGCAATTCATTCAAAGTTTTATTTTTTGACATTTGTACTTCTTCTTCTTTAGATAGATCTTCAAAAATTCTTAAATCATTATTGAAATTTTCTTTCTTTCTAATGGGTTTGGGTGTACTTTTTATCTTTATTTTGTAACTTCTTAATTTGAGGGTTATCATAACTAACTTTTGTTCATTATCTTGTAACAATTTGTAAATTCTTTTGATTCAATACTTCATGCTTTGGAACACCATACACAAGGTTATCATTCTTTTTATTGATAATTTTATCAAGCATTATGGGGAAATCTTCTAGAGAATGCTCCCCCACCCCACATCTTGTACAAAATTTGAGATTTGTTCTGTCCTTCCAAGGTAAGTCCGAACTCAAATGTTCTTCACTAAAACAAAAGAAAAATCTTGGTTTAGCATGACCGTGAGGGATGTTCCTGTGATTGTTGTAGTGTTCACGTCCTCGGAATCCTCCTCATCGGTTATATCCATTGTTACACTGGTCATTGTTTTTATTGTTCCCCCGACCTCTTTGATCAACAGTCTTCTTCTGATAAAATATATTGTAATTATTTTTGTTCCTCAGATTCTTTATAATCCACTCGGCTATGCTATGCTGAGTTGTTCGAAACATTCCACACCATTTTGGTACGATGGCATCAGAACTATATGCACATTTATTTTTTGTGGGCGGCTCAAATATTTCACCGATGTTAAGAAGTACATTTTTTGAGCTATTTTGAAAATTTTGTGTCATCTTTCTTCTGGAAAAATCCTTGGTTCTTCATGTAGGTATCCGTGCTCTTTCGAGAACAACCTTCTATCATCCTGATGTTGTCTGCGGCCGTCAAACCGATAGGAATCTTTTGTATGGCCTTCAAATGAACATGTTGTGCAACATATGTCGTTGTGTTGTAATGTGAGTTGTTGTAGTGACTTTTGCATTGTTTCAAGATTCTCTTTAAGTCTTCGGTCAGCCAAGCCGATAGATAAATTTGCATTAGACTCGACTTTTGGTGCTTTCGTAGGGCGTTTTCATAAGTAGTGAACTCATATAAGCTTAGTGGTGTTTTGATTCTTGGCAATAATCCTGCAATAAACCATTGGATACGAATAGATTCCTCCATTTTTTATGGAATTTGGCTGAGCATATCTTTAAGTCTCTTATCATATTCTCATACAGATTCACCCAATCTTTGTGTTATTTCTTCAAGTATTTGAAAAACTAAGTGCTTGATGTATTGAGTATGGGAGAACTCCAAAAAGTTCTTATTGATTTCTTGTTTGGACTTTAGCCCATTCTCTATAAAACTCATGTATCAGGTGAGAGTTGTCTTATGGAGGACACTTGCAAACATTGCTATTTGTATATTCTCATCAATAATAACGTTAGTTTCCCATACAATTTCACATACAAACCAATGTTTTACAGGGTCTTCTTCGCCTTCATAAATCAGACATTATACATGAGTAGAAGCCATATAAAGAAAATTATTGTTTGTATTACCTGAATTTTTATTGTTTGTAATACTTACTGACGATGACAACCTACTGACTGAAGACTTCCTTTGCACTAGCTAGTGACTTCTTTCCGGTGACATCTTAACCTCTTCTTCAGACCTTTCACTGACATGTCAAGATTCCAACTAATTTATGGTTCAATAGATAAGATTCCTAACATGGGCAGTACCTCCAAACATTCTGAGTAGAAGAGGTGAAAACATTTTCTTGCATATTCATGTGTAAAAATTATCAAATTTCTGTTCTATGCTCCGAATACCTTTAGTCAACCAAGAGTACATCCATATGAATCTAGTCAGCTAAAAATAATGATGCCACTAGGTCCAAGGCCCAAGTCACACTCTACAATTTGCTTAACACTAGGGTTAGTCATCATAATCATTGGTACAACATCGACAGGATTCAAAACATCAGGTATCACAATGTGCAATGGCTACGGGGTCAACTCCATTGGTTGCGGCTCAACGATCGGCCTCATCTCCTCACCCTCTTTATCCTCTGGTCAACTTTCCCTCGACTCAGGCAGGTCTTTTGGAAGCTCGAATCTTACTTTTGGTTTCTTCATACTTCTTTTCGCAAGTAACGGACTGTCAATTTTTCTTAGCTCCTCCCTCTCTTTGAATCTTTTATCTCTTTCGAGTTTTTGGATATCTGTCGTTTATTTAAATATCGCTACATTTTTGCTTTGTCGAGGTGGATTTGTTTTCTTGGTGGCCTTCATTCTTAGTTTCTTTTTTCAACTAGAATCATCTCCCTTCTACTCATCTTCATATGGTCAGAGAGGCCCCCATAGACAACCTAAATACTATAGGGAAACTGCTGTGAATTGAGAAAAGTTACTCATTTGTTGAGGAATTAATCCCATTGTCGTTCTTGGAAAAAGTGTTCCTATTTTTTCTACTTTTGTTTCCATTTCACGACAAGAAAATCCATCTTTTAGCACCACAAGTTAGCCCCACTTATAGTTTATGATGTTAAGGTGGTGGTATTAACACCACTTACATTTTGTGGTGTTAAGGTGGTGGTATTAGCACCACATATATTTTGTGGTGTTAAAATGGTGTTAATGTTTATTTGAAATTATGTTTTTACTCATGTATAGTAAGAGAAATGCCATGTTGGCAAGTCCCATAAAGTGGTGCTAATAATTATTTGTCACATGGACATGTACATGTAAGATTATGATTTATGTACATGAGGATTTTCACCATAAATACAACTATTTCACAAATAATCATTTTGTAAATAAGTTAATTTTTATTTATTTATAATTTTTTCATTCAAATAAATGAGCAAGACTAATTTATGAGTTTTTGCACCACAATCTTAACAAATTCAATTTCTTAATTTTACACTTTTTAAACAAATAAATCCAGGTTATTCAATTCAATTCAGTTATTCATTTTTAATAACTTAAAAAACAAATACTTAGCACCCTTAATATTGACAAACAATAAAAATAACCATTTTTTAATTAACATTATAAAGTAGCAATAAAAATGGTTTAAATTGAAATTTGATTATTCAATTGAAATTTTTATGTTGAGTTTATTAAATTTGTTGATGGACATTAGTATTATTATTATTAGGTTTTTAATCACTAACTTAAGTCCATCTTTAGCACACAAGTTAGCCCCACTTATATTATATGGGGATATTATGTAGTGCTCTGGTTTTTACAACAGAGCACTAAGTAAAATTTCTGAGTTTAATTTTCTATGTATTAAACTTTATTCAGGTGTATGGGAGTAAATTTCTAAAAATTTCTATGCTTCTAAATGAAATTTAGTATACTGTCTTGTCTTTATCAACCATACATTCGTATTTTAAAATAAACTAACATATCAATATTTTCTTTTCAACAATTTGTTCCAGCATAAGAATACGTTTCACAGTAGTAAATCAGTAAATAGCAAGTTATATGCATGTTTAAAGTACGTTAATAATCAAATAACGTAATTAACAATGAAATTACCTGATGCTGATGCTAGTAGACCATAGGTTGTAGCAGGCTATGTTTTTATTCTCTTAGTCAGCCAAGATGATGTGTCCACCCTACCGACCAGCTATTATCTTGCTGGCCCTTGGAAATCAAAGGATTTCCAAGCCCCCGAGCTCACAATCTGATAATCCCGAGAGCAGTGTTTACTTAGGTTCTCAAAACCTTTCTCTATTCTCAAACTCTTTTCTGTTCTCCAACCTATCTCCCCACTTCAAGCTCTCCCCCTTACCTTCAACTTTCTCCCCCTCTATATACATTTCCTTCCTCGAGAAGACCTTGGGCTTACTCCACCGCCCCAAACTCCCCCTCTCGAGCCCCTCAAACATTTACTCCTTTCACTAGTTCATTCATACACGTTTCATTATAACAATGTATTTTTCACACTCAATGTACCGAATAATTAATTACACTCATGGTAAATTTATTTGATTTAGATTGACGGTCGTAAGTATTTATTACGGTGGGAATCATTACCCAAAGGTTATCCATTCGGGACAAGGTTTATTAATTACAAGTCTATTCACCACCTTTGTAGTTAATGTTATTAATGTAATTAATAAAATATTATATAAATAGTTGACCCTTTTCAACTTAGACATGGTGTATCTTAATGGTCTACCACATCCGTCAAGATAACTTATCTTGAGATTTAAATTCCAAGATTCGTATTGAATAATTAAATAGTAATAAACCATTTTCCATCACATCACATCCATTCCAAAATTGTTATCCTATTATGTTTAACTTAGTAATGGAAATAATCACACTCTAATCATTTATTAGTCAATATTTACATTTTTACCTATATTGCAATTGTTATGACATGGGTAGTAATATTATTAAAATAACATTAAATAAGTAATAATATTAATTAAATCACCACAAAGTAATAATAAGTGGTGAATTTAATAAAAATGTCTTTTAAATCATTTGTTGATCACATGAGTACCCTAACATCTACATAGTATCGTCGTTCTTCTAAACAAAGCACCCTTAAGTGCTTAAACAATCTTACTAATTAATTAGACAATACCATTACCTTATTTACAACAATTCTCAGATGACAATGTGAACTGACGACACTTGTCTCAATTGTTTATCACAATGTTTACCAACAAGTAATACATAGCTTAATTGACTTGTTTTACACATCTTAAATAACTTTATATTCATTATCTGAATTCGATCAATGCATGATTAACATAATTACTTATGACGACTTATACATTTATTCAATATGTTAAGTGTTTGTATATCGATACTAGTGTACATGTGCAAGGTGTGCATGTGTGGCCAGCGTATGGACAGATCATAAATGTACTATAGACAAACCCCATCCCGCCTATGCATACCTGCTAACTAATAGTACTATTTACCCCCATGTAGAAGAACAAGCATAATATATATAGTACAATTACTTCAACATTCTCAGTTATTTAACAGTTAATTCTTTACGATTTCACATCATTATCTTTATCTTTACATTAGTTTAATCAACCATGTACAAGGAAGGGTACCCACTACCACTAACTCAGAATCAAGGAATACCCAACCCTCAATAGTACTAACTAAAACATCCTCCCATCATAACCTACGTCCTGCATCCTCCCTATCCTTCCTTTGCTAGTACAAAAGTGGATGTCAGACTCACCGATCTGACCACATAGAACTTGAGAGCGATAGCGTCGGCTGAACAGCGGACCTATCCTTCCCTAGCAGGCATCCGACCATCGTCATCACAACAACATGGGGATCGTGTCTCAGCACGGCCCTCCCATGACCTCGGGTCTCATGGAAACATAGGGTGGGAACCACATCCATCCCTCTCAACATACTGGGCCTATTCCCTTATCGACTCATACTTTGCTGCTATCGGGATTATCAGTTTGTGTTATCGTATCATCATTTTGGCTGCAAAGGTTTACTGTACGAACAAGTTTTCTTTGTGTCCCATATATCAGATCAAGTAACTGGCTATCCCATAGCCCTTGTGTCCTGTAGGTTAGTATTTTGCAAAGTACAAATTTATAGAAGCATTTCCCAGTGATCGCCAATTGATCCATGTTATCAAAAATCATTTTATTCCATGTAACCTTTTTAGTTCATCATAGATGCGTATGACATATAACACTTCAATAATTCATATAAGAAGATGGTATCCACGTACCGAATCATATATTTCACATCTTATTAATGAAAACATATAAACATATACTGTAATCGTAAAATAAAGAAATCATATGATAATCATGACATCGTAACCGCATAACATAGTAACATCATAATCATGGTGAAATCATTAAACAAAGTAACATCATATAATGAGGTCCATCATATCGAAATATAGTTTACTCAGTCGAGCTGAGTTCAACAGAATATATAAGAAAATAAAGTATGGTGTGTCTAACTGATAAATATGCCTAATCAAAATATGGGCATTACATACACCCACCCTTCGGGAAACTTCGTCCCGAAGTTATGGTCAAAATAGTGAGGGAAAATCTCGACGCATGGTCTCTGCATCCTCCCAGGTAGTAGACCCTGGGCTATACCTATCCCATTGGACCTTAACTTGGTCCACATGGCGACTACGGAGCTGTCGAACCCTACGATCAAGTATACGTAATGGTTCGACCCTAAAGGTTCCCTCGTCCGAGACCTGCAATTCCTTCCAATTAATTTTGTGAGTCTCGTCAGCTATGTAATGTCGTAATACAGAAACATGAAAAACATTATGAGTTTTATGCAAGTGGGGTGGCAGCGCAAGACGATAAGCAACTGGTCCAATTTTCTCAAGAATATCAAATGGACCTATAAAGCAAGGTGAAAACTTTGTACCCTTCCCAAACAGAATGGTACTTTTATTTGGTATGATGTGAATAAATACATGATCCCCTACTCCATAACTTCTATCTGATCTGTGTGCATCAGCATAACTCTTTTTCCTATCCTGCGCTTCCTTCAACCGCTGCCTAATCTGTAACACTTGTTCCTCCATTTCCTGAATCAATTCAGGCCCAATTAACACTCGATCCTCTAACCTGTCCCAACTGAGTGGCGTCCTGCACGGCCTCCCATACAATGCTTGATATGGCGGCATACCAATGGAGCTGTGATGACTATTGTTGTATGCAAACTCCACTAAAGGAAGATATTTCTCCCACTGTGTCTGTTGATCCATAACATACATCCTAAGCATGTCCTCCATCACTTGATTCACCCTCTTTGTCTGTCCATCTGTATCGGGGTGATAAGCTGAGCTTAAGTTCAACTGTGTCCCCAATGCTGACTGCATGCTTGTCCAAAATATGGAGGTGAACTTAGGGTCTCTGTCAGAGATTATCTTTTTAGGAACTCCATGAAGACGTACAATCTCATTTATGAATACCCTTGCCACATCTGTCACATCATAGGTGTCTCTGACTAGAATGAAGTGAGCGCTTTTGGTCAATTTGTCGACTACCACCAAAATAGAATTATGTCTCATAGATGTGAGTGGTAATCCTACAACGAAGTCCATGGAAATGACTTCCCATTTAGTCATAGGAATATCATGCGGTTGTAGGAGACCGGCCGGGTGACGATGATCTGCCTTAACTTGTTGACACTCAAGGCACTTCGAAACAAAAGCCACTACATCCATCTTCATACCTGGCCAGAAGAAGAGTTTCTTCATATCAGTATACATATTCTTCACCCCTGGGTGCGCACAGTAATGTGATCTATGGGCCTCTCTAAGGATCGTTTCCCTGATATCACCTTCCTTAGGAACATACATCCTTCCCTGATACCGCAACAATCCATCTTCCTCAAGATGGTACCCATCATACTTCAATTCCTGTTCCTTTCCATTCTTAATAGCTGAGGTTACTTTTAGATACCAACTATCACCCAATAGTTTTCCTAGTACTCTTTCTCTCAAGTCAACCTTCAAGGGAATTAAGGAGAAACGTCTCGGTCTTCGGCTTAGAGCGTCTGCCACCACATTCTCCTTTCCTTTGATGTAAGAGATACCAAAGTCATACTCACTCATGAACTCACTCCATCGCCTCTGCCTAGCGTTCAAATCCCTTTGGGTAAAGATGTGCTGCAAGCTCTGATGGTCTGTTTTAAGGGTGAAGCTTCTACCAACTAGGTAGTGCCTCCATAATTTTAGTGCCAACATTACTGCTTCCAATTCTATATCATGCGTGGCATACTGCTCCTCATGATTTTTCAACTTTCGGGATGCATAAGCTATTACCCCACTTTCCTGCATCAACACTGCTCCTAGTCCTTGCTTTGAGGCATCGGTGCATACCATGAAATCTTTATCCATGTCCGGTACCCGCAAGATCGGTGCACTTGTCAACAATCTCTTTAACTCTGTAAAAGCGTCATCGCATTCATCGGTCCATTCATACCGGATTCCCTTGCGTTTCAAGGTGGTAATAGGTTTTGCAATTTTAGAAAATCCTTCCACAAACCTCCGATAATAGCCTGCTAACCCCATGAAGCTACGCACCTCATGAGCATTCCTTGGAATTGGCCAATCTTCAATGGCCTTTACCTTTTCCGGGTCTACAGAGATCCCTTCACCTGAGATGATGTGCCCCAAGTAGTGAATCTCTTTTTGGAAGAAGGAACACTTTGATAATTTACCATAAAGTTTATGTTCCCTTAAGCATGTTAAGACTAACCGCAAGTGTTCCTCATGCTCCTTCTCATTCTTAGAATAGATAAGAATATCATCTAAGAATACCTGAACAAAGCGGTCCAAGTATTTTCGGAAGACACCATTCATGAGGCTCATGAATACAGCTAGAGCATTGGTCAAACAAAATGGTACCACTACAAACTCGTAATGCCCGAATCGAGTTCGAAAGGCAGTCTTAGGAATGTCGCCTTCCTTGATCCTCAACTGGTGATACCCTGATCGTAAATCAATCTTTGAGAAGACTGACGCACCTTTCATTTGATCAAAGAGGTCATAATTCTTGGTATGGGATACCTGTTCTTCACTGTGGCTTTGTTCAAATCTCTGTAATCTATGCACAGTCGCAGAGATCCATCCTTCTTTTTAACGAAGATCACTGGTGCTCCCCACGGCGAGATACTAGGTCTAATCAGTCCCAAATCTAGCAACTCTTTTAACTGGATCTGTAACTCACGGAGCTCTGGAGTTGTCATTCTATAAGGAGTTTTTGAGATAGGCTCTGCACCAGGTTTTAGTTCGATTGTGAAATCGAGCTCTCTTCCTGGAGGTAGTCCTGGAAATTCCTTCGGAAAGACATCCT
This sequence comes from Larix kaempferi, assembly GCA_027924585.1. Classification (NCBI taxonomy): domain Eukaryota; kingdom Viridiplantae; phylum Streptophyta; class Pinopsida; order Pinales; family Pinaceae; genus Larix; species Larix kaempferi. Next base: position 8,269,243 of record BSBM01000939.1, on the reverse strand, counting down.
TGAACTCGGAAAGTACTGGGTAAGAATTCAAGGAAGGTCCTTTACTATCGCTCACGGCCTCCACTATGAAGAACTGGCATCCTTGTCTTAGGCACCGCTTAGCTTTCACCATAGAGATGAAACAGAGGGATACCTTCCTCTTCAAGCCTTGGATTTGCATTGTCCTTCCCTCGTCATCGAGGCACAACACCTTCTTCGCATAGCAGTATAAGAAAGATCTATGGCCTTCTAACCAATCCATGCCAATAATGAGGTCATAAGTATTGGTGACATAAGCATCCAACTTAGTGGTGCACACTCCTAAGTCAACCTCACAACTCCTCACTTTAAGACCTACTGTTTGCTTAGCTCCTGAAGCCATTTCAACCAGTTTGAAATCATTGTGCTCGTAGGCTACCAACCCACATTTATCTAATGCAAATGGTGAAATAAAACTATCAGTTGCTCCCGGATCAAACAAAATTTTAAGTTTGACATTGTTTACTTTACTAGTGGATTCTACTACGGTAGACTGATGTTCTGCTTGGTGGTTATGAACCGCTGCATGAATCCGATGACTGTTACCCGAACTATCCATGGGTGTTTTTCCTTCCCTGTGCCTGCTGCTTGACTGACCCTTGGGACAGTCTCGCTGGAAATGAGGACCTCCGCATCCCCAACAAGAGAGATTGGGAGGGGCTTGCATGTTGCTCGGAGGAATCCTCTAAGATGAGTTCCTTCCCCTGGGTCCTCTAAAACCCCTTGATCCTCTATAGGAACTTCCTTGTGTACGTCCATGGCTTTGGTGTGTTGCGGACGATGCATGCGAGATTGAGTTAACTGAAGTATTACCCCTCGGTGTGAACCTGTTACCGTAAGGAGGAGGTCTAGATTGTCCTCCCCTGAAGTAAGGACGTGATGCCTTCCCTGAAACATACTGATTGGTTCCTGTCAACTTACTACCCCCTTTTCCATCTGACATATCAGCTGCATAACGAGCATACTCAACTACCATGGCAACTGAAGTTGGCTTCCACATCCGCACAGCAGCCCTAATCTTGTAGTTAAGTCCATACACAAAACGCTCTACCTGACAATCATCTGCATCTAGGTAAGGAACATATTTTACTAGTTCCATAAACCGAGATTCATACTCCTCCACCGTCTTGTCTCCCTGTACTAAGGCATGGAGTGCACCTGCCTGTTCTTCCTTGTAATAATTTGGCAAATACTTCTTGTGGAACCTCTCCTCGAACAGTTCCCAAGAAGTTGTAAGAGGAGTAAGGTGCAACTGCTTCTCGAGATCTGACCACCAATTCAAAGCATCACCTTTAAGCTGAAAGACGGCCATCCTAGCCTTGGAACTAAATGTGTACTCATTCAATGCGAAGCATCTCTTCATGCCTTCCATCCATGCTTCGGCATGCTTACCGGGTCGTCCTCCTGAAAACTCTGGAACCTTTATCTTTTGCAACTCCCTCGATATGCCCTGAAGCGGTTCCTGTCCTGGGCCATGTGCCCTTTCAGAGTTCTCTCGACTCACTTGAGTGGTTTCCACCTCGACGGCCCTTTCCAACTGCCTGTTCATCGTGGTCATAATAGCCTCCAAAGACCTCATTATGATCTGCATTTCTGGTGTTGAGGTTGGTTGTGGCGGTGTTGGCGGTGATGACGGTGGCGGAGGTGGCGGTGACGGTGGTCGACCTTGACCCCGACCTCGACCTCTGCGTGTTGTTACCATGATAGTTCTTGAGTTATTGAAATAAAATCATATCCTTAGTTGTTCAATCAAATACATGCGGAACTAAAATGTAGGTATTCATACACTTATACTTGTGCGTAAGGAATAACTTGCATCATGGGATAACAAATTGTCAAGATTAGCGCAGTAAAATATACAATTGTTTTTACTAAACAATTTTGTCATGGTGTTCAGCTCGTCATGCTGATCTTAACGGTGTCTTGTTTTTGAGATTTCGGGTCTCTCTCATCCCTTCAGCTAGGAGTTGAAATCTCGGCAGAAGGAAAAAAAAAATTATTTATTTATTTTTATTTTTTTTAGTCTTACCATTTAGAGTTATGGTTATCATTAATATCTATATTTTAGTTAACTTTAAATGTTACCCCTTAATCTAAATAACCTAATTTACATTAACCTTATTAACATTAATTGTTAACCCTTAACCAATTATAGTTAAGTTTACTACTAAAAATTAAAATTTGTATAAAACATATATTTTAACAACATATGTTATAACAAAAAAATAAAATTAATTTTTATAATACATATAATCTAACAAAATATGAATAAATTTAAATTTTATAAAACATATATTCTATCAAAATATATAGAAATAAATTTAAACTTTAATACAACATATATTATAACCTCCTATATATATATTTCACAAACATATATATATACTTTTACAAACTATATACAATCTAACGTAGATTTACATAACGATTTACATATTCATAAGCAATTATATATATATGAGTTACCAATATTTCATAGCACTCAACACTACGGTCAACCGAAACTACATGTCCTCCACGTGTCAAGTAGCACACCAGTTTGGAGGGCTTGGCTTCACATTTGGATTGTTGAGCTGGAGAACCCCCTTAATGCTTTTGGTTTAAACCTAGCCCTACACCTTCCTATGTCTGAAGGCTTGAATGCCACGCGGCCTCTCACCGCCATGCAAAGAGGGTGGCCTATCCACTTAGATCACCACCATGCAAAGAGTGAGTAAGCATGGAGGGCACGTGGTCTCTCCAAGCAACCCACCGCCATGTGAAAGTGGGGAAACCCTAAATAGGGTCAATCCCCAAGGCGAGGCCATTTCTTCCCCTCTTTTCCAGAGTTGTTCCGCTCTGGGACCATCAGCGAGCGCGACTCCATGGCCGGGGATTCAGGGTTAGTGTATGTCAGCGAGATATGTGCCTGAAGGAGAGGGCGCGACTGGTAAAAATAGAAGAGTATGAAGGTACTTGTGAGGGCCTGTTACTTTCTTTTTCTCAACAAAGCACAAGGTCAAATTCTTTGTAATAGTGGCTTTAGTATCTATATCGAATCTCTCATCTTCCTGTGAACGTTTCCTTGGGTATCCAAGCTTGTGTTTATATATATTTCATAGAAAATTTACTGGAGGCAAATCTGGGTGTTTAGGATTGTTGCTTGGATATCTGTGGCATGCGTGGGTACCCATTCGACTTAGCACTGGCTGCGGGGAATGCTCTCGGTGCTGAGCGATGGGTCCGGGCCCATATACTTTTATAAGTAACGAGAGGAAGGTGAGGCTGTTGGATAAAATCTGTGCTTGGGTGCGTTGTTGTGCGGTGATCCTCATGAACTTGGCATCTTGCGGCATGATTGGCTCTCGGTGTTGAGCAGTAGGACTAGGCCTGCTATAAATATTTTTATAAGCAACGAAAAGGACGAAGTGGTCTGGTGCTTGGTGCTTGGGTGTTGGATAGTGCGTGGGCTCGCCTTGGACTTGCTCTAGTTGGCAACGCTCTCATTGCTAACCGCATGGGTTGGGCCCAATGTATTAATTTTTTTTATAAGGAACAAAGAGGAAGGCATGCACTTGGCCAAGCTCGACGCTTGGGCTGTAGTGGTATGCGTTGGCTCCCATTCGCTTTGGCACTTCGTTGCATGCATAGATCTCTGTGCTAAGCTCGGGCTCGGTCCCATATAATTTTATAAGGAACAAAAGAAAGGACAAAGCCTTCGGCGTTGGCCGCTTGGGCGATGTAGGATACATGGGTCTTCTATGGCGTTGGTTTCCTATGGGTAGTCCTCGGTGTTGGGCGTGAGCGCATGGGTTGGACCAGTCACTTGATAGGCTCTTTTTGTTGAGCGCATGGTTTGGGCCCGATATTCTTTTATTATTTCCTTTCTGAAGCTGAGGAAAAGAAATCTTTGTGGCTTGGCGATTGGTCTGCAGTTGTGGTCTTGGGCCTATCCTCTACCTGCTAACTGGCAACGTTCCGTGTTGAGCACACAGATAGGCCCAATACCCCTTCTGACCTGCGCTAGGGTTCCACCTTTTTCTATTCTGACAATGGCAGATATGCACAAGATATTTTTCGCTCTGACAATAGCGGATATGCACAACCCATGGATATCCACGGCTAAAAAAAAAAATTCAGTTCTAGGTACTGTTAAACTGGTTTTATGGAGAGTTCTTTTTATTTATCAGCCCTAATTTTCTGTCTAGGGTTTAGATTCGTTTTCATACCCCAAGGAGAAGTTCCATGACCGATATGGGCTAATCCATCACAGCTCATCTGCTCTCCTCTGCTACAGCTCAGCTCCTCTAAGCTACCCATCCAACTAGTATTAATTTTTTTTTCCTTTTAAAAAAAATAATTTTATTTCGATGGAGAAAGAAATTACATCTTGCATGTACTCTTCGCATTTATATATTTTCATGATATCATTTTCCTTAGAAGGAGCAGCTGTCGTTTACATTCTTCATTTTCCTTGAAATAAAACTAGTGTCGTTTTCAGAAAATCCTGCTACTACTGCTTACTGGTAATATGGATAAGTAATATAGTCCATAGAGAACGGGTTTGCTACAATAATTTTCCTAATACCTGCTTCGCTGTCAAAGCCCGAACCATCATTTTGAAACTACACACTTATATCACAGAACACCTAGATACTCGCCTTATATCTGCTTTAACTTTGTAATTTGTATAATTTGTGATTGGAATATGACATCTTACAGATTAATTAAAGGGTATTTGACGTGACGTGGAGTCTGGAGCTTGACTTTGGATAGTGATTAACGCTCCAACAACAAAACTCTATGCTTTTGATCAATAGGCATTGAAACTTTTAAAGACAGATTTCTGGAGAAATTTAGCGCTCAGAAATAACAACCAGACAATCTGGGGAAGAAATCACTGAAAGTTGTAAACAGTGTACATTTGATTGTGTCATATTTAGGCTATTTGAAGTTGGGGATCGGTACAGCCAGCCGATCTGTGGAAAACAACAGTCCATACAGACTATGCTCCTTTTACAGTGTAATATTTTTACAGGTATTTGGTGATTCTTTTTCATATTTTATATTGAGGAAAACACCTCTTTTTTTTTCTTGTTGTTTCAAATATATATAGATATGTATTCCTATGGTTTGAAGATTAAAATTTCCTATATACGCATAAAATTATCTTATCTTCTTTTATTTGATAATATATATATGCACTTGGTAATTCCGAAATAAAATAAAAAAATATTTTCACATCATTATTAATTTGCATAATGGAAAGAATATATATATATATATATATATATATATATATATATATATATATATATATATATATATATATATATATATATATATATATATATATATATATATATATTTCCTTTAGCTTACTAATGTAATTTACGTTTGTGTATTTTGCAATCCGTAACTGAGTTTTGGATTGTTGGTGTTCAATTTTCGAGACAAGGTTTTGTCCTAAGTTCCATGTCATTATTTAAGCTTAGACATAGTAAAATTTAGGATAGTTAGGTGTGTAAAGGCCTCTTGAGGTCCGAGTTTTTGATCCAGTGGCTCTGATACCATCTGTAGTGCTCTGGTTTTTACAACAGAGCACTAAGTAAAATTTCTGAGTTTAATTTTCTATGTATTAAACTTTATTCAGGTGTATGGGAGTAAATTTCTAAAAATTTCTATGCTTCTAAATGAAATTTAGTATACTGTCTTGTCTTTATCAACCATACATTCGTATTTTAAAATAAACTAACATATCAATATTTTCTTTTCAACAATTTGTTCCAGCATAAGAATACGTTTCACAGTAGTAAATCAGTAAATAACAAGTTATATGCATGTTTAAAGTACGTTTTAGCATAATAATCAAATAACGTAATTAACAAGGAAATTACCTGACGCTGATGCTAGTAGACCGTAGGTTGTAGCAGGTTATGTTTTTATTCTCTTAGTCAGCCAAAATGATGTGTCCACCCTACCGACCAGCTATTATCTTGTTGGCCCTTGGAAATCAAAGGATTTCCAAGCCCCCGAGCTCACAATCTGATAATCCCGAGAGCAGTGTTTACTTAGGTTCTCAAAACCTTTCTCTGTTCTCAAACTCTTTTCTGTTCTCCAACCTTTCTCCCCACTTCAAGCTCTCCCCCTTACCTTCAACTTTCTCCCCCTCTATATACATTTCCTTCCTCAAGAAGACCTTGGGCTTACTCCACCGCCCCAAACTCCCCCTCTCGAGCCCCTCAAACATTTACTCCTTTCACTAGTTCATTCATACATGTTTCATTATAAAAATGTATTTTTCACACTCAATGTACCGAATAATTAATTACACTCATGGTAAATTTATTTGATTTAGATTGACGGTCATAAGTATTTATTATGGTGGAATCATTACCCAAAGGTTATCCATTCGGGACAAGGTTTACTAATTACAAGTCTATTCACCACCTTTGTAGTTAATGTTATTAATAAAATATTATATAAATAGTTGACCCTTTTCAACTTGGACATGGTGTGTCTTAATGGTCTACCACATCCGTCAAGATAACTTATCTTGAGATTTAAATTCCAAGATTCAGATTGAATAATTAAATAGTAATAAACCATTTTCCATCACATCACATCCATTTCAAAATTGTTATCCTATTATGTTTAACTTAGTAATGGAAATAATCACACTCTAATCATTTATTAGTCAATATTTACATTTTTACCTATATTGTAATTGTTATGACATGGGTAGTAATATTATTAAAATAACATTAATTAAGTAATAATATTATTAAAATAACATTAATTAAGTAATAATATTAAGTAAATCACCACAAAGTAATAATAAGTGGTAAATTTAATAAAAATGTCTTTTAAATCATTTGTTGATCACATGAGTACCCTAACATCTACATAGTATCGCCGTTCTTCTAAACAAAGCACCCTTAAGTGCTTAAACAATCTTACTAATTAATTAGACAGTACCATTACCTTATTTACAACAATTCTCAGATGACAATGTGAACTGACGACACTTGTCTCAATTGTTTATTACAATGTTTACCAACAAGTAAGACATAGCTTAATTGACTTGTTTTACACATCTTAAATAACTTTATATTCATTATCTGAATTTGATCAATGCATGATTAACATAATTACTTATGACGACTTATACATTTATTCAATATGTTAAGTGTTTGTATATCGATACTAGTGTACATGTGCAAGGTGTGCATGCGTGGCCAGCGTATGCACAGATCATAAATGTACTATAGACAAACCCCATCCTGCCTATGCATACCTGCTAACTAATAGTAGTATTTACCCCCATGTAGAAGAACAAGCATAATATATATAGTACAATTACTTCAACATTCTCAGTTATTTAACAGTTAATTCTTTACGATTTCACATCATTATCTTTATCTTTACATTAGTTTAATCAACCATGTACAAGGAAGGGTACCTACTATCACTAACTCAGAATCAAGGAATACCCAACCCTCAACAGTACTAACTAACACATCCTCCCATCATAACCTACGTCTTGCATCCTCCCTATCCTTCCTCTGCTAGTACAAAAGTAGATGTCGGACTCATCGATCTGACCACATAGAACTTGAGAGCGATAGCGTCGGCTGGATAGCGGACCTATCCTCCCCTAGTAGGCATCCGACCATCGTCATCACAACAACATGGGGAGCATGTCTTAGCATGACCCTCCCATGACCTCGGGTCTCATGGAAACATAGGGTGGGAAACACATCCATCCCTCTCAACAAACTGGGCCTACGCCCTTATCGACTCATACTTTGCTGCTATTGGGATTATTAGTTTGTGTTATCGTATCATCATTTTGGCTGCAAAGGTTTACTGTACGAACAAGTTTTCTTTGTGTCCCATTTATCAGATCAAGTAACTGGCTATCCCATAGCCCTTGTGTCCTGTAGGTTAGTATTTCGCAAAGTACAAATTTATAGAAGCATTTCCCATTGATCGCCAATTGATCCATGTTATCAAAAATCATTTTATTCCATGTAACCTTTTTAGTTCATCATAGATGCGTATGACATATAACACTTCAATAATTCATATAAGAAGATGGTATCCACGTACCGAATCATATATTTCACATCTTATTAATGAAAACATATAAACATATACTGTAATCGTAAAATAAAGAAATCACATGATAATCATGGCATCGTAACCGCATAACATAGTAACATCATAATCATGGTGAAATCATTAAACAAAGTAACATCATATAATGAGGTCCATCATATCGAAATATAGTTTACTCAGTCGAGCTGAGTTCAACAAAATATATAAGAAAATAAAGTATGGTGTGTCTAACTAATAAATATGCCTAATCAAAATATGGGCATTACATATTAGCACCACTTACATTATATGGTGTTAAAGTGGTGATAGTATTTGTTAATCTTATTGGAACTGGCTTGCCACATCATATGTGTTAATTAGAGAAGTGGTGTATGATACTTTAATAAATACAATAAGGTGGTGATAAGTCATTTGCCACATTGACACTTACAAATAAATTTTAATTATGAAGATTTGTACCAACCATTAAACAAATTCACAAATAATTATTTTTCTAAATAACCCACTTCAAGGATTTATTTTTTATTTTATTCAAGCAAATAAATGTTTTTAATATCAAACTTTGCACCATATATATATATATATATTCAAATAATTGATTCAATTGTTTATTTTTTATATTATTGTCACTTCAAATAAATAAATATATGCATTCTATAAAATTATTATTGAAAGATGATCAAAGATAATCAATTTTAATTTATTAAGATTATAAAGATGGCGATAAAATTGTTTTGAATTGAAATTTAATTTTGTTTGAATGATAATTTTTTTATTAATAGTAATAATTAATTATCAAATTGTTTGATGGGTATTAGTTCGATTAGGAAGATTTGAGCATTATGTAAGCTCTCACGGCCCTAGACCTAGTTGCGGGAGGAAAATTCTACCTTAAGTCTTATATGAATCTTCTAAATGTATATGGCCGTTAAAAGCGCCTCAAACCACTATACATGGATTTGTGAGGGTATTCTTAGCCCATGTGTGTGGATATCAATACTATTATGAAATTTTGATTGGTACATATGGGACTAGGAGTCATTTACATGGTTAAGGGAGGAAACCAAGCCTTAGGCACTAAACAATGCTTTTAGGCATTCAAGGCTAATAGAGCTTTAGACACCTCCAACCACAAGACATGACTTCTGAAGGGGATCATAGGGCTTAAAATAGGACTAGGTATGGGTCTTGGGGCCCTACAAACGGACAAGGGAGGAAACTTGAACTTTAGATCCTAAATGAACTATTTAGGAATATATGGTCAAGAAAGACACTTCAAATGACTATACACAACCATTTGAGGGTATCCTTGACATATGAGTTGAGATACCAATTCCATTAGGAGGAACTAAGCAATAGACATGGGTCTTGATGCCTTTGACATGGTCAATGGAGGAAACTTAGGCCTTAGGCCCTAAATGCACATTCTATACACCCGAGGCCCATATCAATGGATTGAATCACCATGGCATGACCTATCGAGGGAATCTTTCACCTCTTAGTGGGGATATTAATTACATTCTAAGGCTTTTAATAGTAGATATGGGTCCCAGGATTATGAACATGGTCTAGAAATAAAATATTGGGTTTTCACCCTAAAAGAAACTTTTATGCATAGAGGGCCAAGAACAACACCTCAACCCACCATAAACGACCTCTGAAAGATACCCTTCATCTAATAGTGGGATGTTGATGACATTAAGAAGTTGATCAACATTATGTATGGGTCTCGGATTTGAGAGCAAGGTTGGGGGAGAAAACCTAAAACATAGGACATAAAGGAAGCTTCTAGTTATATAAGGCTTAGAGCAATAACTCAAGCTACAACATAGCACCTCTCAAGGGCATCATTTTCTTTTGAGTGGGGCTAAGGGAGCCATTGGAGTATTTTGAGTAGTAGGTATGGATTTCAAAAAATTTGACATGGTTTGGGGAGGAAATGTGGGGAGATGACTCCAAATAAATATTATAGGTACTCGTGGTCATCAACAATACCTCAAAACACGACCTAATATATCTCAAGGTTATCCTCACCTTCAAGTGGGGATAAAAGTTCCATTAGAACATTTTGGATACTAGGTATGAGTCTCTATGCCTTGAACATGATTACAGAAGGAAAGCTAGGTCTTATTCCATAAAGTAAAGTTATATGCGTTTAGGTTAAAGAATAATGCGTTGATCAACCATACATCAACTTGTTGAGCATATACTTGGCCCAAGTATGTGTCTCAGGGCCTTGGACATGGTTGGTAGACAATGCCTAATACTAATCCACTAAATGCATATTAATGGAATATAGTCCCAATAATGATTCCTTGAGCTAAAACACATGAACTCTCAAGGGGATATTTGACCTCAAAATGGTGATGTGGACACCATTATTAATTTTTGAGCACAAGGTATTGTTCACAAGGCCTTGAACATGGTGGATGGAGGAAACCTAGGCCTTAGGCCCTAAAGGGCTATTTTGTGCTTCCAATGCTAATAACAATGCCTTGAACAAACACAATGGCCTCTAAACCAACAACTTAAACTATCGCACTCGATCTCTTGAGAGTATTGTTTTCCTCCAAGTTGGGATATGGGTAGGTATGGCCAACAACATCACATTGAAACATCACACATGATCTCCTCAGGGTATCCTTGGCCACCATTAGGAGTTTTTGAGCACTAGGTTTAGGTGTTTAGGTATTAACCATGGTTGGATCAGGAATCTCATGCATTGGGATATATAGGAAAATTGTAGGCCTAAATGTATAACAATGATGTCTCCAACCACCAAACCTAACCTCTCAAGGGGATATTTGTCCTTTAGTCAGAATATGGACACTAGTAAGAATTTTTTGAGCATTTAGACATGGTTAAGCAATGGAAATTGGTCCTTAGGACCTAAAGGAAGCTTCTAATATCTATAGCCAAGAATGACATGTTGAACAACTACAGTAGACCTTTCCATGGTATATTTGGGCTCTGGGTGGGGTTTTTTGTGGCACAGAGAGAATTTGAGGCATTTTTTGTGGCGGTGTATCCATGGCAATATCCAACCAAGTCATTGGTAGTTGGGGAATTCCACATGGTCAAGGGAGGAGACCTCAACCTTAGGCCCTAAAGGAATCTTCTATCCATCCAAGGATAAGAAGGATACCTCAACCAACCACACATGGCCTCCTGAAGGTAGCATTAGCTTATGATTGTGGATGTTGGTACAATTAGATGATTTTGAGTAATATCTATGTGTGTCAATGCCTTGGGAGTGATATTCTAGGGGAGAATACTATGTGTTTGTCCCTAAATTAATTCTCAAGGCATTTAGAGCCATAAAAAATGTGTCAAGGCATCATGTATAACTACATAGGGGTATCCATGGCACTATGTATCTAGGTTTTTAGCCTTGGGGCCTTGGACATGGTCAACATAGGACACTTTATCCTCAATCCCTAAAGGAATATTCTATCCATCTAAGGCTAAGGAGGTGGTCTCCACCAACCACACATGACCGCTTGAGTGTATCATTGGCCTATGATTGAAGATGTGAGTGACAACAACTTGTTTTGAGTAGTATTGAGGTATCTCGGGGCCTTAGGAATGATGTTCTAGGGAAGTAGACCATGCCTTTGGACCTAAAGAAATAATTGAGGCATTCAAAGCCATGAACATTTCCTTAAAGCACCATGCATGACTTTAGAGTGGTATCTATGGTACTATGTACTTGGGTCTTGTGTCCCTAGGGGCTTATACATGGTCAGGGGAGGATACCTAAACCTTTGGCTCTAAAGGAATCTTCTAGACATCTAGAACTAAGTAGGTTTCCTCCATCGACCACACATGGCCAATTGATGGTATCACTAGCCTATGCTTTAGGATGTTGGTGCCATTAGGTGGTTTGAGAATTATGAAGATGTCATGGGGCCTTCAAAATGGAATTCTATGGATGAATACCATGCCTTTGGATCTAAAGAAACTATTCAGGTATCTATAGCCACGCACAATGCCTAAACGAACCAAGCGTGACTTTGCATGGGTATCTATGGTGCTATGTATCTAGGTCTTGTGGTCTTAGGTCCCTGGACATGGTAACGGAGGATACCTGCAACACAATCCCTAAATGAGGAATCTTCTAACCATCTAGGGATAAGAAGGTTTCCTCCACCAACAATAGGTGCCCTATGATTGATGATGTTTGTTCCATTAGGTGTTTTTTAGAAATTGTATGTGTCCTAGGGCATCGGGAATGAATTTTTTGGGAAGAAGACCATGCCTTTGGTCCTAAAGAAACCATTGAGGCATCAAGGGATATTCATGCCATTAGGGGATTTCAAACACTAATAATGGGACTCAAGTCCCATGGCATGTTTAAGAAACCAAAACCCCATTATGTAAAGGAAGCTTCTAGTCATCTACGTTCAAGAACAATGACTTTAACAACCACACATGACCTCTTGATGGATTCATTTGCATTTGAGTGGTGATATGGATTCCATTAGAACCTTAGTCCCTAAAGGAAGGTCCTAGGCATCCAATCCAAAGAATGACACCTCAAATTTAACACGCATGGCCTTTGTGTGGGTATATGTATGACATTAGGTGGTTTTTAGTAGTAGGTATCATTTTTGCGGCTTAGAGATGACTAGGGATGAATCCCATGTCTTATATCACAAATGAATTTTCCAAGCATCTAATTCCTAAATGATGCATTGAAGCACCACACTTAACCTCCAACAAAATCCTTTCCCTCCAATTGGGGATGCTAGGTTCATTATAAGATCCACATCATTAGGTATGGATCTTGGGGCCTTGACATTCTTAAGGATGGAAAGCAAATCCATGACCACTAAAAGGATCTTCTAGGCATCCAAGGAGAAATGACACCTTGAACCACCACTCATGATCTCCAAAGAGTGTCTCTAGCCTACAAGCTATAGGGATATCATTTTTATGAGGTTTAACATTAGGCATAGGATTTAGGGCCCTAGATATTCTTAAAAGAGGAAATGTGGGTCATATTCCTTGAAGGAATCTTCTAGGTGCCAAAGGATAAGAAAAAAACCTTGAAGAATAACTCAGGACCTCCTATGATATATCTATTTTTAAGTGGGGAAATGTGTGCCATTAGGAGTTTTTAAGAACTAGGTATGGATGTAAGCACCCTAGATATGGCTAGCAGAGAAAACTCAAGACTTGGGTTTTGAGGGACTTTCCTAAGCATCCTAGTCCATGATCGGTGCCTTAAGGGACCAAAATTGACTTCTCAAGGGTATCCTTTGTCTTTGGTTATGGATCTCCATGCCATTAGTAAGCTATGAGCACAAGGTAGGGTCCTTGGGGCATAAACATAGTAAAGATAGGGATCATAGGGATCATGCCATAAAGAAAGATTACATGCATCTATGACAAAGAATGATGTCTCAAACCACAACACCTCCATATGCTTCCCCCAATGGATGACATCAAGCTAAGGAGATAACTCAGGCCTTAGTTCCTGAAAAATAATAATTCGAGATCAAAGGATAAGAATGACACATTGAACCACCACATATCAAGGGGATATATGGCCTCCATATGAGCATATTCAAACAAAATTAGGAGGTTTTGAACACCCAAGTATGGGTCTTAAGGGCCTATATATTGTTGGGGGGGAAACCATAGCCATAGGCCCTCTAAGTAACTTTGATGACTCAAGGATTATGAATGAGCCCTTTGACCACTACACACATATAGGGAATATTTAGCTTATAAGTTCAGATATAGACACTTTTTGGAGGTTTAGCTTATGGGTTGGGATAGCACGACATGCTCTTTCTCAATGAATGACAAAGGGCTTCTATCATGCTACAAGTGCTAACACAATCCCAATCATGACATTCACAAAGTTTTTTACCCACAACATAATACCAACCTCCAAGAACACCCAACCAAAAAAGTATTCTAACAACAAGAACCGTCTAAAGCTTAGAAATATTATCATATTCAATAACAAGAATATTTATTCGAATTAGATCAAAAATCTGATTATTACCTTGTTTTAAACTTTCAAATTATATCAAGAATCTCATTATTACCTTGTTTTAAACTTTCAAGTTGAATTTCATAACAAATTTAGGTGTTGCCATCTTGCTCACTATGACCACATCGATATTTCACTAACACCTCTACCAACTAATGGATCGATAGATTGAACCTCAAGCCATGGGTAGCCTTAAATGACACCAAAAGACCTTATGACAAGAATGAAGTGTCAATGTTAAAGTGAAAAAGAGAGGTAGTGTAACGACAAAGTCAATAATATATTTTGTGCAAAGGCCATTATAAACTTTACTTAAAATTGTGTTATTTTTATTATGTGCAAAGGCCATTATAAACTTTACTTAAAATTGTTTTATTTTGGTTATTTTAATTTAAGCAAATTCAACGATGTGTAAAGAAATAAAAAATAAAGGAGTTGTTGGGGACCGATTGAGTGACCCTACGATTTCATTGCGCGGGAATTTCCCTTGTTGTTGCGATGCCCGCATTGATGTCTTTTGCTTCATCTTTGATCAAAGAGTTGTTGAGGTTGTGGGTTCGATTCAACCCTCTGGCTCTGTAAGAAAGATGATGATATCGGCTCAGAACAACATTACAAGGAAGCATGATCAGCAGGCCCAGAGGAAGGGTCATGGTTTGGCTGCAGGCTATGCTAGGGAATACATTAAATTTGACAACTACGGAGGAGGATAACAATCTTCATTTTTTCCGCTAGGAACCCAACTGGAATTGATCCTAAATCACCAGCCGCAAACTCAGGCCATGACACCAGAAAAGGTAGGCGCATGCGAAGCTTTCATCTCTGTATTTTTCTCTTTTCTTTTTTTGGACGCGAAGACATGGGATAACAAAAATTTAGCTTCTGTAGAATTCTGAAGACCCCCTGATAATTATTTTTGCTTTTGCGTTAGGTTTCATGGCTAGGGTTTGTAATTACTACCCAGTCTAGCAATTAGCAAAAGCTATTGTTCTTTCCACATTCCCTAGCCAAGCTTAATAGATTAGCAAAAGCTATTGTTCTTCCTTAGTTGCCTCAGCCATGTACTGCCAAGGAATTCTGACAAAATACACATTGATTCGGAAAGTTGGATGTGTTTTGGCACAGAAGCTAAAGCAGGTTCTCCTTTGAAATCCAAAGAAAGTGTTCCTCCTACTGATAAAGTTCTGATTGATGATTTTGGAAATACTCTATTAGCACCTTTTTTCTGGTTGAGGGATCGTGATTCCCAAGATGCTGATGGTTCTCAATTTCCCACTTCACAGCCTACACAGGCATCACCTGTGCGCCCTTCCTTTAGTGATCTAAATGATTCATATGATGAAGGCTTGCATCAACAGCTCCAGAGTGTGATTAGAATTATACCTAATGTCAACGCCTTGTAAAATAAATATATGTTGCATTTTGTCTTACGTTGGATACTATTAATGGAAATGAATCCAAACACACTTGATAGGAAACACTAGATTTATCACTGGAAACACTAGTAGTAAATCACTGGAAACACCAGATTGATCATATTTTAAATTAGCTCCTGCATAATATTATTGGTTTAGACCTGACCAGATGCAGTTTGACCTATACCCTTACCTCATAATGGGGAACACAGAACTGAATGCCATTAGCATGCGAGGGAGAAGGAAAATGCAATTTATTAAGTGGGCGAAAGCATAGTTGCCGAGAGCTAAATATGGAGTAAATAAAAGGGTTTTTAATGAAACAGAAGTTGGTTCCAGATATGCGGTAGAGATCTGCAGAGTCTTTCCAGTTAAGTAAAGCGGGTAGATAGTCCTAGGTATGTCGGGAGAAGGAAAGAAGTGGCTTGCCTGAGGAGAGATCAATTTGCTAAATAAAAATACTTCGAGTTTCGGAAGAAAGAGATTTATTTGCTTAAAGATAAATAAAGAATACTTTTAGCTTCGGCTTGTCCTGGTATGCAATTAAAAAATAAAATTTCATTTGTTTTCCAATTTTTTAGTTGTGAATGTTCAGTTGATTCCAACTTTTGTTTTTTAATAGAAGGCCATTCCAGTGCCCCTTTAGAATGATTTATGTTGACATAGTCTTATGTTGTTTATGTTTATTGCCTCCTTTCAAATTTTGCATGGATTTGCATTCTAATAAAATTACTCGTACTGTTAAAATTTTAACAGAGGAAGTCCATTCCAGCATATCCTTTAGAATGATTATTGTTCACATAGTCTATGTTGTTTATGGCTAATACCTGCTTTGAAATTTAGCATGGATTTTAATTCAATTAAAATTTGGACAAACTTAGGGCACCAGATGTCTATTTCAACGATGATTGTGTGATGAATCTGGAATCCGAGGCTGCAAGAGGCAATAGAATCAAATGCACTATATGTGGAGTCAAGGGGGCTGCTCTGGTTTGTTGTTTCACAAAGTGTTGTAAGAGCTTTCATGTCCTATGTGCCCTTTCTACCCCAGAATGCAGATGGGATGTTGTAAGAATTTGAATCTTCTGAAGAACATTCTTCAGGTTTACAGACAGAAAAATTAAGAGGGGATTGTGCCTTTTAGTTTCCCTTGTTTTTTGCAGGATAATTATGTAATGCTCTGTCCTACTCAGTCATCACGCAAGTCTCCAGATGAAAGGAGATCATGTACAAGTTCAAAGCACAACAGTTCCCTATCAAGAAGGGGGCAACAATTTCCTAATAAGCGAACACCACTTAGGTCATATTGTAAATCTGCTTTAAGTTGTGGGAGTATTTGATTTTTAAATCTCAATACTTTATTGGATTTCACTTATATGTCTCTTTTACCCATTCAACATTTTCAGAGGAGACAAAATCCCAGGTAGACGACAAGCTGATAAAGGTTTCCGGGCAAGTCAGGCTTGTACATGGCCACTGGAACGGCAATGCAGATGGGTTCTATGTGGTTCTGCATTGGATTCTGCTCAGAAGGTATTGCATGTCTCAGCAAGTCTCATTTTCAATGCAGGAGCAACTTAATAATTTTTCAAGACTCACTGGTGCAACAATATAAAAACATGGAGTCCTGTTGTGACCCATGTGGTTGCATCTACCGATGCAGATGTTGCTTGTAGAAGAACACTCAAATTTTTTATGTCAATATTGGAAGGGAAGTGGGTTCTGAAGATAGATTGTAAGTTTATCTGATAGTCTTGGACGATGTCTTCAAATGTCCTTATATATACTTCCTTTTCTTAAATGCTTCTGGTGTATATTCATTCTAAGAATTCCTTCACATTACTAAACATTCATCTTCAGCTAAAGGTCATACTCATTTACAGAAAAAAGTATGATTTCAGGGATTGCTGCATGTATGGAAGCAGGGCATCAAGTAAATGAAGAGCTATTTGAAATAAATCACGATATCCATGGCACCTTTGAGGGACCAAAGCGTGGCCGAGCTCGAGTTGAGAAAAAGGTGTGGCAATATACCAATGAAAAACATTTTACAGTTTCTAGTTGGTAAATTGGCAATGTTTTGACAAATTTACCCCTTGCCAAATTATTGATGGCAGTTCAAATTTTATGTATAAAAATACTGTATAATATTATTATGTTCTCCACAATGTTAGAAATTTTCTATTACATTATTATTTTTGCTATAATATTCACCTTCAAAAGATATTTTTTCATTTCCTAGTGTAGGAAGACTCCCAAATATTTCTGATATTTCGCTATTACAGGCACCAAAGCTGTTTGAAGGGATAAGCTTTTATCTCAGTGATGACTTTGTTTCCTCTTCAAAAGTATACTTGCAAGATTTGGCTTCAGCTGCAGGAGGATTAGTCCTACACCGAAAGCCTATACTGCGCGAGCCAGAGTGCGAGAGTACTATTGTGCTTTACAATGTAGAACTTCCCGAAATAAGTAAACTCAGTGGCAAAGACAAGATAGTTCAGAACATGTTAAAGGAAGTTAGGTCTCTTCAGATGCTACAGGAGCACAATATGCAACTCGTCTGTTTATTTTCTTTATTGATGGAGTAACTTGCAAACGAAACTGGTAGTTAATGTAGTACTTCTTGCCTTATCCAATTGATTTTTAACTCGGGAATAAGACCGACATTCCTATTATTAATGGATTTACACTTGTAATAATTTACTAGTAACTATTTTTCATGTGTGATATTTTTTGTAATTTTAACTATAATAAGAATCCTTGTGTGGTAATGAGATCTTGGGATTTGATTCCCTATTTGTTTAGTTCATTAGTTTGGTAATTGCTACGCACTTACAAGATCGTTCGCCCTTATCTTAATTTACACAAAGCCTGTGTACTGGAATAATAACCTAGTTGATTTTATCAACCATTTATGTATATATCCTTTATTTCATAGACAATGAATTAATAGATCTATCATGATAAACCTGTAGGTGCTTATTTATCCACTCTATTCTTTCAAAGTATAAGACTTGGATATATAAACCATGTTCGCATGCGACTTGGTTATATCAAGCATGTTTACATGCATTTTTACTGTTGTAGGTGCTTATTTATCCACTCAGTAAATCTATGTTGTAATATGATAACATAACAGTTTCCTGTAGGTGCTTATTTATCCACTCTATTCATTCAAAGTATAAGACTTTGATATATAAAGCGACTTGGTTATATCAAGCATGTTTACATGCATTTTTACTGTTGTAATATGATAACAGTTTCCTCTATTGGACACTTGGAACGATCTCTATACACTTTTTATTGATACTCTTTTGTACTTACTCATGTTATTATTACTTCATACGGATATTTTACTGTTTTATGCCTTTTTAATAAACTATAGGAAACTAATTTAATACACATATTTTACATGCATTTTTAATATTGTAAATCTATGTTGTAATATGATAACAGTTTCCTGTAGGTGCTTATTTATCCACTCTATTCTTTCCAAGTATAAGACTTGGATATATAAAGCATGTTTGCATGCGACTTGGTTATATCAAACATGTTTAGATGCATTTTTACTGTTGTAAATCTATATTGTAATATGATAATAGTTTCTTGTAGGTGCTTATTTATCCACTCTATTCATTCAACGTATAAGACTTTGATATATAAAGCGACCTGGTTATATCAAGCATGTTTACATGCATTTTTACTGTTGTAAATCTATGATGTAATATGATAACAGTTTCCTCTATTGGACACTTGGAACGATCTCTATTCACTTTTTATTGATACTCTTTTGTCCTTCTGTTATTATTACTTCATACGGATATTTTACTGTTTTATGCCTTTTTAATAAACTACAGGAAACTATTTTAATACACATATTTTAGCCTTTGTTAATAATAAGTGAGTATATATGTTGTTAATAATAAGTGAGTATATATATGTGAATTTTTTTTTTATGCTTTTTAATAAACTATAGGAAACTATTTTAATACATATATTTTAGTTTTGTTAATAATAAGTAAGTATATATATATATGTGAAAAAAATATAAATCATATATATAATATGATTTATATTTTTTTTCATCATTTATTATTTTATGGTGCTTTACACCACTTGTTATTTTATGGTGCTTTGCACCATATACAAGTTTATGTATATTAAATAATAATAATAATAATAATAATAATAATTTTGGTGTTTTGCATTTGAAAGTCTCAATCCATGTTGGATTGGTTTTGGTGCTTTGCACCACATAATATCAATCCATCTAGGATTGGTTTTGGTGGTTTGCACCATACACCATGGAATGCCATATATTCATTTAACACCAAAATCAACTTTTGTATAAACACCACTTCAACACCATAAATTTTAGCACCACTTGCGTATCCCCACATTATCACCACTTTTGCACCATTATTTGAAAAGTGAGAATTTCTCAAATCGTTTACAAATAGTGGTGCTAATGTGAGGCTAAAATGCCCTTTTTCTTGTAGTGTTTTGAGCTTCCGCCAAGGTAAACGGGTGGTCGTGCTTCCACAATGTGATCGGATCCTCTCTCGATAAAAACTTTAAACAACAATGTTGGTATGGTGACGAAAAATGATTTGTGGAAGTCGTTGTAGAATCCCCTTTTGATTTTGTTGAGCCACGTTCTTTCGTCAATAGCTTGTTCCCCACAGTAATTGTCACATATCTAATAAAACCACTCGTAAAAACAAATTTCAGCCCCCATTATTAAGATTATGCATCAACAATTTTTGATTGGTGGGGTCAATTCTGCGTAATAATTCGATCGATCGGTTTCTTCAGTTCATCAAGAAAAACTTCAATGAGTTTTTCATGTGTCTCGGTGAAGAACTTTTCTCTAGATTTCGCTAACATTAGATTGTTTCTTATGACATAATTTTGGATGTAAACTTCAATGAATTTTTCATGTGTCTCAGTGAAGAACTTTTCTCTGGATTTCGCTAACATTAGATTGTTTCTTATGGCATAATTTTGGATGTAGTTTGCTATCTTCATGTTCCACCACTCTCTAATTTCTTCCTTGCTGGCCATTTATGCGGATGTAATCATCCCTTATACCAAATACTACTACCAGTAATGGAACCAATGTTGTAATATAAGGGATTACATTAGATTACTAGTAGCAGTCTAATACATAAGAACAATTAAGAGAAAGCATCCACATATAATCATAAGAAAGAATCATAGAGTAATGGAGAGTAGCAACAAGTATTACATTAACAAATAGCCATAGATGTACAAAAGAGGATATATCTTCACTCTAGCTCACCAACATTATAAGCAAATCAAAGCACATGTTTTATGATCAAATTATTTTGGAAGGAGGTTAAATGTAAGATGTTTTTGTTTTTTTGGCGGATTTTGGCCGGTTTATTTTTTCTTTGAATTTGATTTTTTCTATAAGTTTTTTTGAGTTTAGAAATAGATTCAGCACTCTCAAAAATCCCTAACTTACTTGAATTATATAAATTTAACAGCTCTTATATGGAATTCCCAAAATTCATTGCCAAATTTAATAACAAAAAATAGCAAAAAATAAAAAAAGAAATAAAACAGCAAAAACATCACCTATTTAGACTATAATTATTTTGGAGTAAGAGAGCCACACTACTCTAATTATTTTGGAGTGAGAGAGCCACGCCTACATTATGAACACGCAACTTTTCAACTAAGCTCTCTTTTAAGCAAGTGGTGAAAGTATTTTTTAAGACGACAACCTGAAGTATATCAAACCTACTTTGTGGAAAAAAGAAAACAATAAAAATCCCTTTGAAGTGGTCTCCAAATTTCAATAAAAAGAGAACTTAAAATCCGTTATGACTAGTCTTCCCTCGCTAAAAGAAGAGCTTAAATTAAATAATTTAGAGAAATAAATGGATCTACTTTCTTTGAACCTAGCAACACGAGTCATAGTAATTATCCCTGCTAGAATTTTTATTAGTCTCTCATCAATGTGCTCAATTGATTAAAATTTGAAAGAAATAATGTTCATTATTTTCAATTATTGTAAGATATAAACTCATCCATTCAAAATATTGTATTTTGCAACAAGCATTTAGAGAAAGTTATTAGAAAATCCTTTATATCAGAGTTCATTGAGAACTTAAATTGTAAGATTCCAAGTGATTGTATGAGAGTAAGTAAAAGTGTCTTCGATTGTGTGGAAATTTCATATTGATTTGTCAATGCCTTCACGATGTAATTTATTCTATAAATGATAATGGATCATGAAACAAATTACCATTTTGACCTTTGAGTTAAAGAAGGTGACATTGCAAGTAAAGACTGGCATATTTGAATGTTTATACCAGACGGTCTAGCTCCTTAGCCAAGGACTCCCAAATAGTTTAGTAGTTATATGTAATATAACGTGGATATAATGTCATAAAAAAATAATTTGAATGATTATAAGCTGGAGTGTTATCTTGATTATTTCCTCAGGTTCTATTTTAATAAAAATGACATATATAAACTTATAAATATGACCTTTTGAATTGGACCCACTTTTTCTTTTAAAAAAATAATATAACGTCTACACAATGACAGCATTATACGGGAGCGAAGGAAAGAGTGAAAACAAATAAAATCATATATTGTGTCAAAAGATTCCCCACCTCAGCGTTGGAAAAGCATAGAGTGCAACTTGCCTTGGCGTGGAGGATCCACATGCTTCTGTCATATCCAGCTTGGACGGGTCACCTTCCACACTCCAATCAAAACTGTGCAGCAATTGAGCCAAGGCAAACTCAATCACCAGAATAGCCATGGCAGCCCCCGGGCATCCTCTTCTTCCGGCAGAGAACGGAAGCATCCTAAAGTCTGACTGGCCTGTTAAATCCATACTATTGTCAGGTCCATCAAATACATCCAGAAATCTCTCAGGCTTAAATTCGGAAGCATCTGCCCCCCACACATTGGGATCCCTTCCTATAGCCCACACATTCACTATTACCGTTGTTTTATTAGGTATATCATACCCGCTTACTGTCACAGCCTTTGTAGATTCATGGGGAATCGCCAGCGGCGCCGGTGGGTATAATCGCAACGTTTCTTTCACAACACATTGGAGGTATTTCATATTTGCCACATCTGACTCGTTTACATTGCGATGTTTTCCGACTATGGATTCGATTTCTTCCTGCAGTCTCTTCATGGCATCGGGGTGTCTGAGCAACTCACTCATTACCCATTCTAAAGTAGATGCCGTCGTCTCCGTTCCAGCTGCGAAAATGTCCTAACACAATTACAAATACAAACACAATTAATCTTCCCAATCGAATTTTAGAAATTAGTCTAATGATGAACTAGTTACAAATAAAATAGCTGAAGCCGAAGCCAGAGACTAGACATACAAGCATAATTGCCTTAATTGTATCCCGTGTGGCTTTGGTGTCTCCCTTTAGATGATCGTTCTCAGCTGTCATCTGTAGCAGCACATCCACGAAGTCTTTAACATCTTCTGCCTGGCCATCAATGGCCGTGTGATCATGAACATGAAGATGGTCCTCTATTATTTTGTCAGCGAATGCATCATATGTTTTGTTGGTCTTCTTCATACGCCGCTTGATGCCTTGCAAGTCCATCCAATCCAAATAAGGAATGAAATCCCCAATGTTAAGCGCTCCCGTCGTAGCTGAAAGCTCTAGAATCAGAGCCTTGAATCCTTTGCCATCGGCACCCAAGTCATTGTCCGAAAATTTCTTCCTTGCCAGCATCCGCCAGATTATATTGGAGGAAAGGGTAGATATGGCCTTGCTCACATTGACCGAGGCTGTGCCGTTCTTGCTCGCCTCCCAAATGGACCTAATCGTCGCATACACTTCTTCCTCTCTCACATGTTTGAAGGATTTCATTCTCTTAGCAGTAAGCAATTCCAACACGCAGAGCTTCCTCATTTGCCTCCAATGGTCTCCATAGGGAGAGAATACCAAACCCTTGAAATTGTAGGATAAGTACTTCCCAGCGGCTGTTGTAGGTCGACTGGAAAATATGGAATCATGAGTTTTCAGAAAGTGTATGGCCATCTCAGAAGAAGAAACGACCACGGTGGGGACAGAACCCAGGCGGAGGAATATAATGGGACCATATTGATGAGCAAGGTCTTTCAGAGAACGGTGAGCAGGTTGTTTCAATTGGTGGAGATTTCCGATGATCGGGCATGGATAGGGTCCTGGAAGCAATCTTCCTCCATTCCTTCGACTCTTATGCAATATGCAGTAGAAGAGGAAGAATACGAGAGTCGCAAATCCAGCAGCTTCTGTTAATGTTGTAGTCACAGGCAGAGATTCAAGCAGCTTATGAAAACCCATATCGAACCTTTCTCGATTGAGTGTGGCACGACTAAGAAAAAAACAGCGTTTTCTATTTAAGACGTGCTGGATGCTTTGAAGTCCATTCATTAAAAAAACGATCGTCATTGTCTCGAGAGTGACTCTTATGGACTAAGTTCAAAGCTCGTGTTTGGAATTTGTTTCCATCGCGTTATGGATGACCTTTCTTGACAGGTGGGATGTTATGTTATTGCTAAATTATTTTCGTTATGTAAGTCTAACCTATCACTAATGTGTGAACCTCGCCGTTAATGGAATATATATTTTTCAAAGATTTCCCAGAGTTATGGGAAGAAAATTCCAAAGCTCGTGCCTGGAAATTCGGCTTGATATACGTGACCCGCTGTTTTTTAAGCCAAACAAATCCGCCTTTGAATATGTAGCACGAATCTTATCAAATCGTCTATCCACTTGTCCTCCCTCGTTTTGACTTTGATATTGAATTTGTTCACGGGACGGGATATATGGTGCCGTAATTGAACCTTCTTTGCCAATGCCGGGCCCTGGCTAGACCATGATGACAAAGGGGGCTCAGTCCCCTCCGCAAATATGCCAAGCACACAACAACAACCACAAACTTGTTAGGCCGAAGGCATATTTTAAGGGGTCGGCTCCCCTCAGGCTTTCGTCGTCTGTGGACGACCTATGGGGAGCTGCCACCTGTTGGAACACATTCCGCGCCCCTCCGTCAAATCCACCGCTGGACACGAGCGCAAAGAAACGAAGATACATACTACCGCAACTTTAACCAAGAACATATATTCCGAGTCTCCGACTGCCAGTTTTAGCAAGAATATATACTCTATGAATATACATCATTAAATATACTCAGTGCATGTCCATCAAGTTTACCCGTTGGAGGCGGCTCGAATTCCAGCAATAAGAAGTCAAATTCAAGTTACCAACTTCACTAAAATCGAGAGCCAGCTTTTAATAAATTAACACGGAAGACACAGCCGGTCACCGAAATTCTAGTAGGGTTCTAACTGCTTCTGCGAAGTGCTAGACTTTTTGCGCTGCTTGTTTGCGGCTGAAGATTTAACAGCTGACTGTATTCGTATTAACTGTATCGCCACCAAACTCTCCACGAGCACCACCACCCAAACCACCTCCGCCTCTAGCGCCATCGCCCAAGACTCCTTCCGCGGCACCTCCGGCCCCTCCGCCCAAGCCGCCGCCTCCTCCTAACCCTCCGCCACCACCGAGTTAGGAGGACTTGTTTACTGTACTCGCTTTTCCTGCAAAATGATCGTAATCATGTAAGGATTGTTGGTCTGCTTCAGTTTCAAGAAGATTATAAGCATCTTCCATACAAAAGGCAATGCGCTTGGAGGTTTCTCCAAAAAGATCGAGAAGTCAAACCCATAGGTAAACAAACTCAAAGAGTATGGTTCAATAATCTCCAATTTATATATTATATAACCTATAAGAGGATTCATACGCATTAAATACCATCAATATCCATGGTTCAGTAGAGAAGGGCCACCCTTGTCTCTCCATATTGACCATAACTGAATTCGAGTACAACAAACAAACCCCAATCAAAATGTAAACAACAATAGCGATTCCTTGCACGAGAAGAGGGCGATTATGGCCATGAGCTTACATGGATACAAACCTATCCCAAACCCTCTGACAGGAAGGGCTGCGACCCCATTTGAACTGGGTGATCCTGTCACAAGTTGCAAACAAAACAAAATAGGTCTTTCCCGATGGAAAAACCCAATAAATTGTATATAAACAGATGCATGCAATTAACTCATCAGCCGTCCATACCTGAGTCCAGACGAACGCATAGTATCTCGCTCCACCACAGTGCCGCTCACTTGACATTAGGAAGGTGAGCAAGCCTTGGTCTAGCTTTTTCCAAGTAAAATGTAATAACATGGCTACGTCACTATTCCATTTGTCTTGAGTTGCATGACAATTATGTTCCATCTGGCCTAATATGCATGCCCACCTTTAAGTGCCTCGTGCATTGCATTGTACATAAGTTTCGTATGTCCGGTACTGATGTTTGTATGGC
Source organism: Larix kaempferi (assembly GCA_027924585.1). Classification (NCBI taxonomy): domain Eukaryota; kingdom Viridiplantae; phylum Streptophyta; class Pinopsida; order Pinales; family Pinaceae; genus Larix; species Larix kaempferi. Next base: position 8,243,317 of record BSBM01000939.1, on the reverse strand, counting down.
CACTTCTTAATTCAAAATATTGCGTGTCATTGCAATAGTACCCATGGAAAATTAAATTCTCGTCCCGTGTTGCTAGCTTGTAAAAGGTAATGTCCCGTGTAATATCCGCATAGTTAGTGTCCCGTGCAATATCCACATACTTAGTGTTGTTCGCTAATCACGACTAGGTGTTATGAATAAGACAACTTTCTCCACCGCCCACGGTGTATAGAAAATTCATAGAAACATCAAAAACATTTCCAGTGCTGGAATTAATATCTCTGACTGCAGCTTCCTTAAATCATTGAATCCTTCACAAATAGCTGATCGCAACATGTCTAGGAAGAATTCATAGTTTCTTGAATATTACACATTTTGAAGGCGTGATTTGAACTACCAATATTACTGCAGCGGTACGGTGTTATCGTTTCATAGTGCTTCACCGCCATTCTTATTTTTTCTTGTATGGTTTTGAGCACACCATTTTGTAAAGGAGGACGAGATTTTGGCCTTGTCTTTAGATTTGTGTCCTGCATTGACATTCGTCCATTAACAAGAACTTCTTTTACAGATGAGTGTTCCGGTCGTTCTTGATTTCATTGTCCGTTCTCCCAGGCAGTCGTCCTGCTATCGGAGACCACCTGCGCGCAGGCGCACATATATATTTATATCTGAGTTAACGCATGAACTTCGTTCTATGTCATTAATAATCTAAATTTGGTGAGTCTAAAATGGGAATCAATGAAAGCTACACATACCGATTGCCAGGAAGTCGATGCATGTGAATAATGAGTTCCTCCTCATCTGGTAAAATATTTCTGCGTTTAATGTCAAGGCAAGATATGGAACAAATAGCGAGCAGATTTCAGAGCAGGAAATTACCTGGGATCTTTCTTCAAAGACTCATTGGCTGAAGCCACCACATTCACCCAAGTCCATCCATGAACATGCAATCAGGCAAGAACATTAACACATCCAAAGTTATTACAATAACAACTATACAGGTGAAAAATAAGAGCTCCTTGTAAAAGTTATACATTTACCACCGACAAAATGATGCAGATATTTTGAGGCACATTGCCACATTTTGAAATAATGAATCTAACTTCAGAAAAAATGATGCAAATAACTATCAGAACTCAACCCCAAATCGTGAAGATTTATTTCATAGTTTACTGGTTTTATTTCATTTGCCCCGCTCCAAGTGGAAATCTTCTCTACATATGTCAACCTCTTTATGAGAAACTAAGACTTTGAGATTATGAGACCCATACATTTACACGTTAATTGCGATATAGTCCTACATTATATAGGTCAGAATTTATCATGATTCACAAATAAATACAATTTTACTCCTTTTTATTAATATTCATTACATATTTTACAAATATGTATAATACATTTTTGTTAAACAATAAATTAGATTAATGTTCATAGTCACAAACACAAAAAAAATAAGTTATGATAAGCTTAGTAATTAATTGTGCAGGGTACAAAACTTTATGATAAGCTTAATGAACAATAAATTAGATTAATGTTCATAGTCACAAACACAAGGAAAAAGTTGTGATAAGCTTAGTAATTAATTGTGCATGGCACAAAACTTTGTGATAGAATCTTAAGGTGAGTTTTGTTTTAAAATGAGTAGCCCTTAGGTGTGTTTTGTTTTCAAATAGTCAACCCAAATAAAAATGTTAGTGAGCATGTACATGAATTAAATCTCAACATCTTATATATATTTTGGATTAGAGGGGGTTTTATTGGAAAGTTCAAAATTATGGATTTTGTTGGAAATGTGGTTAATGGTAATGGTAAATGAATATACATGAATTAGATTTCAATATCTTATATATATATTGGAGTAGAGGGGGTTTTATTAGAAAGTTTAAAATTATAGATTTTTTTGGAAATGTGTTCAATGATAATGGTAAATGAATAGCTGTTAAAAAAATTATGAGATTGGTGTTGATTACAACAAATGTTTGGTGAGATTGTTTTTAATTATAATAAAGGAAATAGATGGTATTAGAATGTCTTAAATACTTTTTATTTGAATGAAGAAAATATGTATGTTTCTTCATATAGGTTTGTTGAAACTTTTGAAACACAGGTTATTGTGGCGGTGGCAATTGGGGGTTAGGATGTTTATCCTACTTATTGAACTTTAACATATTTGCAAAATCTTAGAGATCAATCACTTTTAGTTGGCCATAGTCTTTTTCCCTAATTGCTTTATAAAAGAAAAAATAGAAAAAAGTAAGGTTGTATGATTGTGTTCTTGAATAAAAACCATCACCCTTGTGAAGTTTCACTTGTTAATTGTTTATTATCAAATCTCACTTAAGATGGTTGTGTCTCTATGATTTCAAATATCCATCATACAAGTGGTGTGTTTTTATAAGGTTTCACTTGTAATTTCTCTCTCAAATCTCTCACTTAAGATGGTAGCATCTCTTAGATTTCAAATATTCATCATTTAAGTACCAACCATTTTTAGCAACATTTTACCATCTAAAATAATGTGCATGTGGGCATCTTTCTTCCACATCCAACAAAGATGTAAGTAACAAGTTCCCTCTATATCATAATTTTCATTGCAAATACTCTTTGCACATGGCATTAAGTTATGATCGTGATTTTAAAGTGCTTTATGTGTAAGTTGTGCTAAATCATAGATGGAGGTTATGCTATTATGCACTAAGAGAAAATACCTATGCTTGAAAAATTTAACTAAAAACAATAGATCTAGATCATAGAGGTGATTCCTATTATTTGCCAAAAGTTTATTTTCCCTCGAGAAGGGATTAAAAGAAACGTCGGCTGTTTCATGGGTATAACATATTTTATTGACATCACATGAATTGGAGAACTTAAGCACTTCGAGAATTGGTGATAAGTTTTTTACTATATTCTCATACTTGTATTCATGATACTATATACTTACAAGTATCATACTATATGTTGTAAACATTATACTTGAGTGCATAGAATTTAAGTTTGGTAAACCTTTTATATATGACAAGTTGGTTTACCTATAAGCTCAGTAAATTCATAGTGTATATGACAAGTTTGTTTACCTATAAAATTACTTGGGAAGTATAGTAACTTTTTTTATAAGTGAAGGAATACTTGCAATATACTATATGAAGCTCGTACTTGAATATGAGAGTACTTCAACGCTTGCAATGAATGTAAAATAAGAGAAAGGTACGAGTTTTAAGTAATTTGTAAATTGTATTGTGAGTACTATGTTGCACACAAATATAAAACAAGTGTTATTCACTACGAGGTTACTTTTGACATTATGGTCTGCTCAACTAATACAAAATATCCTACTTCATATGTCATGCTCTAATATCCACTCCTTTTGTATTGCTTAGTTATGGAACATACAATAACATCATCAGAATGGAATCCCTTTTCCTCCTTAGTAGCGCCATTGTATTTAACATAGCTTGATAGTTGTCTAGGTTTAGTTTGTGTTGTGCATGCCTTGTACATTTTGATACATTTAAACTTTTTAAAATATCAAAAAAAAAATTTGAACAAAATCTAATAATCATTGCGAAACATCATTTCAAAATAAAAAGTAACCCTTAATTCATCACTAATATTTTGTCTTGTATATTAAGAGACACCTCACATTCAAAATTGAAGAAAATATGCACATCTTCATTAGTGCAAATAAAAGACACGTGAGACTTAGAAGTAGCCTCAAGTACTAATAGTATTTAATATGGAAACAAACGTGCATTTAACATTATACTCAATCTTGTTAAGGATTATATTATACTATCCATGTCTAACTCAACAAAACAAATGTTGATGTATTTGTAACTTAGGAAGATATTCACTTGTATATTGTATGTATTACAGTTGTACTTTATTGTATCCCCAACAGAGATGTATTATTCCTCCGATTGGAAGTGTCGTCATGTGTACTTGCAAGTGTCGCAAGTTATATTGTAAGTGTCATAACTTATACTTGATGGGTTATTAGACCACCTTGATGGGGCCAACCCTGTATGAGTCATGTGGGTCAAATGGTTAGTAGACCACCCTAGAGGGGTCGGCCTAGTCAGCATTATGTTAAGTGGTTAAGTTGGGGCCGACCTAGTTGAGTAAAGGTCAAGTCAATTTAGTGTATAAATAAAGAGTGTGTCTCTCTCATTTTACACATTCTATCATTCACTCACTTCGCATTAGTGAGAGAGAGGAGGAGTGTGCACAAGTGGAGGAGGAGCATGCTGTTGAAGTTATCTATCTCTTAGGTTCAATCATTGTGATCCTTGTATTGATGCTTATTCTATCTCTGAGGAAGTCATGGGGTTTTTCACCTTCTTGGTTTTCCCCGGTGAAATGTTTTGTGTCTCTTGTCTCTTGTCTCTTATGCTTGATATGCTGTATATGTTATTCGTTTAGTTAAGATCCTAGATATATTGAATTAAATGATGAAAATATAACATGGTATTAGAGCTAGCCTGAAGGAAGGCATGATATGGCATTTATGAGACTTGTTGCACTTGCGACAAATTGGAAGCTAGGGCTTGATATTGCAAAAAGTAGTTGTTGTGAAACTTTCACTATAAATCCATTTTGGCAAATGACCAGGATCTGAAACTTTCACAGGTCGTAGATAACATCCCCATGTACCTTGTGTCCAAAGAAAAAAATCTAATTCGCTGTACTTTCTATTTTATGGTTAGTACAATCTAGTGTTTCTGCCTCTTCCAAATCTTAGTCATAAACAGGGGACCTAGGAAAAAAGGTCACAACTTGGGCTAGGAAGCTCGAAATGAAATTTCGTAAAAAGTGATAGGTAGAGCACGGACTGTAGTTTCTCAGGTAAGTTGTTCAGAGGACTAAGTTGAACTAGTGACACATGTCATTCCGTACAACTTCGCTCTCCTGTTTTATCCCAAAAAAAGGTCACATTGCGACACTTGGCATAACTCTCTCTCAGAGAATCCAATTGAGGTCAGACCTATGGGGTTGGAAGGATGACAGGTCAAGATACCACAGGACAAAGTTTCAAACCCTGTGGATTCGTAATTTTAGATATGCACCAGAAATAATCAGGTGCATATTTCTGTCAAAACAGAATTGGATTTTGAGCACCTTGATTCTTGGCGTGTCACTACTGCGGGAATTTAGAGTTTCAGAGAAAGTTGGAATTCTTGGAATCGAAGACCACGGCTGGATGCTCCTCAGAAAAATCAAAATTTAGAGACCAAGATCGAATTTTTTGGTTGGGTAGAAGGTCGGGCTTGATCAAACCCTAGTTCGGGATTTTGATTAAAAAGGTGGAAAATTAGGGCTTCTGCAAAAGTGGGAATTTTTGAAATATATGAGCACGGCTGGATGCTCCTCAGAAAAATCGAAGTTTAGAGCACAAGATCAAACTTTTTGGTTGGGAAGAAGACCGAGCTTGATCAAACCCATGTTCAGGATCTTGTCCAGAAGATCCGAAAGTTTCAAAGGCAATTTTGAGGGGTCAAATTTTGCAGTTTTCAAAATTGAAGTATACCAGCTTGATCAAGTCAACAAGGTGCATATTTTCATCCTTTTAGAAGTTAGAAATTCAAAGTTTGAATTTTTAGGGTTTCTCTGACAAACCCTAATCAAGCTCTAGATCGAGTTTCAACAAATCAAAGTGGATTGGGTTAATCCTATAAGAGAATGAATTGGACACTTGCATAAGTGAAGAAGTTCCAGTTCCACACGGAGATAAGGCTAAGGCCTTACATAAGAATACTACAAGCAATCTTGACAGGTATGACTTGAGGAAATACAGGTATGTTTTGAAATATGTTCATGATTAAGTTTATGATGTGTTTGTCTTCATATTATTGAGGTTATTACAAATCTTGATTAATTTTAGACTTGTCTTATCACCCTAGTAAAAGCATGAATGCATGTGCATGATAGAATACATTCATTGATTAGGGTTATGACACTTATGATTGTACTAATGTACTGTGGTGTTGAATGAGGATGATATTGTCCGCTAACATGAAAGGTACATTAAGAAAGACAAATCAAGTTCTAGATCAAGAACATATGACCATGGTGACATGAAGACGAAGACTCAGCCATAGTCATGGATCACATAGAAGCTCTACTTATGAGGTATGTATAATTTTGGTTCTACAATGGTTAACTTATGAGTTATGCAGGTTACTAGAACAAGTCTTTGAAGAAGAACAAAAAGACATTATATGGGTATGTTAGACATAACTAAAAAGCATGATAATCTAGGTATGTTTTTCCTATATCAAGATAGAATCCTTGTGTTAGGATCCTATACTTTTGTATGAATGATAATGATTATTCTTGAAGTTAGAAGTTTAAGTAATCAAGGGTTTATGCATATTGTGTTTCTTACATTGATTGATGACATGACTAACCAGAAGAGTCCTATGGTCAAATACGAATATGCATGAGTAAAAGACGTCTTCCCTGAAACCTTGAATACTAACACTTATTACCTATGTATGAAATAATCATGACCATACATGTTAAGTTTATTTAGGATCATAATGTTTTGATAGTATTAAGATTATACTAATGGATGTATGATCATGTATAAGATCTTGAGGATGACACAATGATGACACTAGTGCACACTTAAGAAAGCATAGTGGTCTAGGATGAATATAATTTCAAGGACAAGTAATCCAGGAAGCAAAGATCAAGAGGGAGCACAAACCAGTAGTTCCTGCAAGGAAGCAAAGATTGAGAGGGAGTCCACCCAACAACTAAACAAAGATAAGTATTTGAATTATCATTTCTTATTACTTAATCGATATTGTTCATTCATGTACATACTTATGTTCCTAGATTTAGGATGTACATTTTGCATTTTAGAAAAGTTGCATTAATGAACACGATACTACTAATATGCAAGTAATGGGTAAGTGGCCTATGGTATTGTACAACATTCCATTGCTACTTATCTAGAATGAAACCTCTTTGCTAACATGTTGGGAGTTGTGCACACTCTTAAAAAATGTTCTAGTAGAGATGGAAGGCATCTAGAAAGTTATTGTGTGAATACAGGATATGGATAAATGTTGTATTGAAGCATTGGCTAAGATAATTGCATGACTGTATGACATATGTCTTTATGCATAAGAATTTGTTTATGAAAAACTATGAGAAGTTTCTAATCATGCAATTGAATTTGACTTGTAGGACAGATCGTGTACAATCACCTACAAAAGAAGGACAACAACATTTTTTCCAACAACAAAGTTCAAGAAAACTATGTATTGAAGATATTGAAGAATTTGAAGTTCCCAGGATCAGGGATACAGTAATGGAAGGATTCCATGGTCGAGGAATACCAGTCGATCATGAAGAATGATGTTTGGGATGTGGTCTCAATACCTGAAGGGAAGTCTGTTGTGACTTCCAAGTGGATCTATAAGATCAAGCATGCTGCAGATGGTAGCATAGAGAAATACAAAGCAAGGTTTGTGGCTCGTGGCTTCTCCCAGAAAGAGAGATATATTATGAAGAGACTTTTTCTCTTGTAGCCAGATACACTTCCATCAGAACAGTACTTTCTCTGGCTACACCAAATGGATGTCAAGACATATTTCTTGAATGGTGTAATCGAAGAGGAAGTGTATGTGGAGCAGCCACTCGGTTTTGAGACACATGAAAGGGTGTCACATTTGTGCAGATTGAAGAAATCCTTGTACAGTTTGAAACAAGCACCCAGGACTTGGATATGATGCTTTACTTTCTAGGTATAGAGGTGTGGCAGAGAGCAGATGGATTCTTCCTTGGACAATGGAAGTATGCACTAGAGATCCTGAAGCGATTCGGGATGATGGACTGTAAGGCCATGGCAACACCTATGGCATCGAACCTGAAGCTATTGTGTGATGCTTCATCAGAGATGGTTGATGTCACAGTGTATCATCAGATGATTGGGTCCTTGATTTACCTGATGAACACGAGACTAGATATTTGCTTTACGGTGAACACATTGAGTGAGTTCCTGACGGATCCCAGAAGTGTTCACCTAGTTGTTGTAAAGCATATTCTGAGGTATGGGAAGGGTACAATTGATTATGGTATCAAGTATGATGCGAATCAAAAGTTTAACCTAGAGCGTTATGTTGATTCAGATTGGGCAGGAAGTGCTGCAGATAAGAAGAGCACTTCTGGGTGTTTCTTCAGTATGGGATCACGTGTGATCTCTTGGTTTAGCAAGAAGCAGTCTTGTGTAGCATTGAGTATAGCTGAAGCAGAGCATGTCGCAGCTTGTTCGACTAGTTGTGAGCCAGTATGGATTAGGAAGCTTCTATCTGAGTTATTTCATCTCCTGTTGGATGATACTAGTATCTTTTGTGACAACCATAGTTGTGTGAAGCTGTCTGAGAACCCGGTGTTCCATGACATGTCGAAGCACATTGAGATCAAATATCACTATATCAGGGATATGGTGCAGAGAGGAGCAGTGAAGCTCCTGCATGTTGCGATGGATGAGCAGGTTGCAGATGTGTTGACGAAACCACTAGCCAGAGTGAAGTTTGAGTACTTCAGAGAGAGGCTTGGTGTTCTTCAAATTGAATATACTTTGAGGAAGAAGTGATGGGACACATTTGCAGGAGCCATTCCAAGAATGGTGATAGGAGGATCCTTCCCATGGTTGTGGATGTAAGCACTATGTGATGAGCATCAGAACGATGCTCCAGTTACTGCTATGATGATGATCAGGATGATCATATGTGATGAGTATCAGGATGATACTCCAGGTGATATGCATCAGGTGGATGCTTTACATGATCAGGTGGATCATGTGTGATGATATGCATCAGGTGGATCATGTGTGATGATATGCATCAGGTGGATGCTTTACATGATCAGGTGGATCATGTGTGATGATATGCACCAGGTGGATGCTTTACATGATCAGGTGGATCATGTGTGATGATATGCACCAGGTGGATGCTTTAGATGATTAGGTGGATCATGTGTGATCATATCCATCAGGTGGATGCTTTACATGATCAGGTGGATCATGTGTGATGATATGCATCAGGTGGATGCTTTACATGATCAGGTGGATCATGTGTGATGATATGCATCAGGTGGATGCTTTACACGGTCAGATGGATCATGTGTGATGACGAGTATCAGGATGATGCTCTAGATGACATGCATCGGGATGATCCTATGATGATGTGCATCGGGATGATACACTATATGATGATGATCGGTATGATCATGAGTACCAGGTTGATACTCTATGGCCATGGATAGGTTGTGCATGTAGCATAGAAAAGATCCTGGGAGATTTGATAGGTTGAGCAGTAAGCTCATAAATCAGTCCCAGGATTCTCTTTAGAGTTCTTACAGGAAGTAAGACACTCTTTTAAGGTTTTGTGACAGTCAACATATAAAAGATCCCGGGAGATCCAATAGGTTGAGCGGTAAGCTCATAAATCAGTCCTGAGATGGTCTTTCGAGGTTTTGTTGACGCACATAATTAGTCCTGAGATCCACAGTATGGCTAGAGATGATGAAGACCTACAGGAGGCTAGGCCTACATCTAGCATGAAAAAGGGCTGACTTTGTAGAACTTCCTATGACGAGAAGAATTCAGAGATAGCCCAGTGATTGAGATGTCAAGTACAATAACAGTGATGACGATGATGCTCTGTGATCCAGTGATGACGATCCAAATCCAGAATTGAAGACTTGTGCCTATATGTATTGATGACTTGTGTGAAGAGAATACCTTCCTAGTTAAGAGGGAGTGTTGATGTATTTGTAATTTCAGAAGATATTCACTTGTATATTGTATGTATTACATTTGTACTTTATTGTATCCCCAACGGAGATGTATTATTCCTTCGACTGAAAGTGTCTTCATGTGTACTTGCAAGTGTCGCAAGTTATATTGTAAGTGTCGTAACTTATACTTGATGGGTTATTAGACCACCTTGATGGGGTCGGCCCTATATGAGTCATGTGTGTCAAATGGTTATTATACCACCCTAGAGGGGTTAGCCCGGTCAACATTATGTTAAGTGGTTGAGTTGGGGCCGACCTAGTTGAGTAAAGGTCAAGTAAAGTTAGTATATAAATAGAGAATGTGTCTCTCTCATTTTACACATTCTATTATTCACTCACTTCGCATTAGTGAGAGAGAGGAGGAGTGCGCACAAGTGGAAGAGGAGCATGTTGCTGAAGTTATCTATCTCTTGGGTTTGATCTCTGTGATCCTTGTATTGATGCTTATTCTATCTCTTAGGAAGTTGCCTGGTTTTTCACCTTCTTGGTTTTCCCCAGTGAAATGTTTTGTGTCTCTTGTCTCTTGTCTCTTATGCTTGATATGGTGTACATGTTATTCATTCAGTTAAGATCCTAGATCTATTGAATTAAATGATGAAATATAACAACAAACATATATATCCTTTCATTGTACTTGAACCTACCTTATGAAACAAGTGCATGATCTATTATCCAAAAAAAATCATTAAATAAACTTAATTCTTAATTCACTTGTAAATATATCATTGCACGCTATGGGTGAAGATAGTATTGATCCTTGATATTATCCTTGGTTTTCCAAATATAAGAAACTTCAAACAATTATTTTCTTGGCAGCGATGACATGCTACTTACATAAGGTTTCCATCGATAATACAATCCTTGCAATCATCCTTCTCATCCCAATTTTACATCAATCTTGATCTCAAAGAAACTCAAGATTTGTGAATATGGTTTGAGAAATGAGGAACATGCCTCTAATCCCACTCATTATCTACACATGGTTCTTCAAAAGGTCATCCTTCTATATGAAATAAATTATCTAACACTAAAAATGAAGGAATTGGTTTAGGGCCAGAACCTACATACATTTTAATCAAGACAACTATTGAATTGCAAAAAAAACTCACACTTATTGAGGATGTTGTCTAGAATTTCCAAAGGTGTAATCAACATGTCTATGAATGTGAATACAGGTACATTTTCCAATTCATCATTGAATACCAAACAAACAAAATCAATGTAGTTGCATTACAGGATGTTGCAGAACACCTTATAGGCATACCTTCTAATAAGTTGTCTTAAAGCGCCCATGAGTGTTCAAAATGCATCGCAGAAGCAGGGATACAAGTAAATGTATCATGTCCCCGCTCGAACTTAATCACTACCTAGCCCCTTATTGTTTTACTCACATATGTATACTTTCTCATATGGCAAATTAATGTCCATTTCATTTTACTTGTTGTTGATTAAATGAATTTCTATTTATTGCTTATTAGTACTTCCAAATGAGTTTTCCTTTCAATTACACAGGCTACTATCCCTACCATAAATTAGCTAGTCTTTCTTTCAAACACATAAATTTATATTGTCTATATACATGTACAACTTTCTCTTATTTTACAACATATTGAAGTTTTTCTTGGCATTTCATTAGGATTAGTAAATGTTGCACTTGTATTGGCCATGTAAATTGTATACACACATGGATCTACCCCTCTTAAGTTACCAACCTATGTTGTCATGGCATTTGATAGTTACATTGGGCCTCCATGGGACCAATCTCAACCAAAGCACATACCAATTCCGCCCATAAATTAAAAGTAATAAGAAACAAATCCCCCTAAAGATGGCTTGGGCATTGACTATCCATAAATCCCAATGATTGACATTAACAAGGTCAACCATTGACATTAGTAACAAAGAACGTATGCATTGACCTTCACAGTGAATTCCATGTACTACAACAATAGAAGTCTGATCTTAATTACACCATCGTTCTCCTTAAAATGATATCCAAAGATGAAAGACACTTCATATCTCTCACTTCGGAAAAAGCAAGAGGCATTCCTTCATTCTCTGTCCCTTTCACCCTTAAAATTGCAATCCTCAATCCCTGCACTCCCCCTACCAAATGAAAATACCAAATTTATTTATTTTACTACGCCTTCATTTTGGTATGACAAATTAATGTACAATTCATTTTATTTGCCATATATTACATTGGTTTCTATTTATTGCTTATTAATACTTACAACATAGTTTTCCTTTCAATTCATCAACTACAATCCCAACCATATATTAGCTAGACTTGCTTTCAAACACAAAAAATTATATTATCTAAGTAAACACAACTTTCTCTCATTTTACAGCATATTGAAATTCTTCTGGCGTTTCATTTCCCCGTTTTGGGGGTATGCTAGTATTATCTGATATCAGAAATTCAATACATAGAAACATATAACACAACATAGCACAAGATAGTACAACAAGCTCTAATATTCATAAGATTTTCAAACAACCACACTAAAAAACATAGGGGCGCAATAGGCCCTTGAGTTTAGATTTTAAAACCCAACTATCAATAAACTAGAAGACATAACAGTCCTGAATTGTTTTTATACACTACTGCTCAAAGGGACCACAATTCAAACTCACCAACACATAAATTTTAGTCTTCCATACTAATAGAATATTTTGAATTAAAATCCTATGGCCAATTAGCCTTGCCTTTTTTAAACTTCTGAAAATAAGCTAGCTCTTTCTTTAAGATTTACCACTCGGGTCAAATACCCTTCAACTTTTATAAAAAAAATACACCTACGGTTATCTAAGTCTCAGCTAGACTTACCTTTACTTCTAGAATTGTACAAACAAAATGATTTCACCTAAGTATCCTTGCTTGAAGTTGTTGCTGCCGGGAAGAACATAGTGCTGTCGGGTTTCTCTATGTTCTTCTTTTTTTCTCTATCACATTTCTCGGCTTTTTTTCTCTTCTCTATATTATTTCGCTAGCTATCTTCTCTCTTCTTCATCAGTCAAACCTTCCTCTATTCTTCTCTGAGAACTCCTAATTATTCGAAGGCGGTCTCTCTTCCTTTGTTATACTGCTAACTCCTTATGCTCCCCCTCATACATGGCCACTTCCTCTTCTCAGAACTTGTTTCCTTCTTCAATATCTAGACTATCCTCCTTCATCTTCATTCACCACCTCCTTCCATTTTACCTTGGCCTTCTCAGCTTCAATCATGCTGCCCCTTTTCTTAAAATTTAAGTTTCCACTTTACTTTACCTAGACCTTCCTAAGAACTCTGTGTTCCTTTCCTCCCTTCTTATGTGTAGTACCACTCCTCTTCTCTTTTACGTAGTCCTCCTCTTCTTAAAATCTATTGCCTCTCTAATTTCCTCCTTAGCCTCTTTTGTCATGCAAAGGTCCCAATTGTAAGGAGGAGCAATTTCTCCTTTTGATATATGTAAACAAGTCAATGTGTTATTGATAAAAGTAATCTGCATGATGTACAAGCTCTAATATTAGAAGTGGTAGTTTTAAATACATTTAGGTAGATTAGTTAATGCCAGAAACTTCCCACTCTAGTTCATAATTACTTATATGTATGAAGCATCTTTTTCAGCAGCAGATGTAGAAAGAGTGTTTTGTGCTAATGAAGAATAGCTAGCAAGCTCCTATTGTCCAGTATCAATTAGTTGTGACTGTGTGTCTTTTGTGTTTTGTGTTTGATCTCAGTTCCTATTGTGTCTATGAGATCCCCTCCCTATCCAACACATTGGTATCAAATTAAGTTATTAGTGTTGAGTGTTTCTCCACTGGTTGGAGTGCGTTGCATATTCAGAAGAGATCTACAAAGGTATCTCCCCATGCGTAGAAGGGAAGACTGGAGCCGTAAGAGTTGAGAAAACTAAAGGAGGAGTATGAGGAAGCCGAGTCAAACTCCTTTCAAAAGAATGTAGAGACTCTTGAGTACTTGCGGTTGCCATTGTTTCTATTTTGAAGGAGCTGAGAAGCTTTTGGAAGAAGTGCATCATATTTATCGTGGATATCAAGAGTTAAAAACCACAATACCAGCTTGAATGGGTGACATCATCCAAGGAGGATTGGAACATGTAATTTTTATGAAAGGGAGCTCAATAAATTTCAAGTTCGTAAAAAGTAATAATGCGTCCATAAAAAGTCTTTTCACTCTGACTTGTTGAGAGTGTGTTGGGATGGAATTTAATTTAATTCTTAGTCCTTAAAAAGTGGTAAAGTCCACACTTGTTAAGTGTAGGTTATGTTATAAGCCCATTAAATCTTGGGAATGTTAGTAAAATATTGTAAAAAGGGTATTTTCATACAAGTGAAGGTTTTAAGTTAAAAAGGAGGGCTAATCCTGATTTATTGATACTCTAATCAAGATTTACCAACCCCCTAAACAAGATTTATGGATCTTTGTTGTAAACACAAAAATAATCTTGGTTAAAGGGTGAAAGATGCCTTGCTACTAAATAATAGGGCCTAGAGAATAGGGAAGGCTTTGGTGAGCCTTCCTTGAAAAGATGAATGTTCTTTTGTTTTTGAAAATGAGTAACAATAAAAGTTAAAAATATCCAAGATTTAAGGAAGAGGTTTCTTTTAAAGAAGTGGAGATTTGAAAATGGAGAAAATTTAAAAGAAAATATATATTTCTTTTAAAAAGAAAAAAATGGTGATTTAAGAACTGAGCAAGAAAAGAGGCCAACAGGCTTGGAATTTGGAATTTCAGATTGCATATATGGCATCCAACAACAACCTGGGTCAGTCTCAAGGACCTATTCCAACAGGAAAAAATTATGAGTTTTGGTCAATCAAAATGAAATCATTCTTAAGGTCACATGAATGTTGGGAAACAATTGAAGTTGGGTTCATTAAACTAGATCAGGAAACAATTCAGACCATGACAAATGCACATAGAGCACAATTAAATGAACAAAGGAAGAGAGAATCCAGAGCCCTGTGGCTAATTCAATATGGTACTCATTATTCAATATTTCCACAAATAACAAATGCTTCTACTACAAAGGAAACCTAGGATATTTTGGAGAAATCCTATCAAGGCACAAACAAGGTAAAAAATGTGAAATTGTAGAATCTCAGAACAAAATTTGAAGCTCCGAAGATCAAAGAGTCTAAGACAATAGAACAATTTATGACCAAGGTAATAGTAGTGGTCAATTAGCTAAGGATTCATGGAGAATACATAAAAGATGATAAGGTTGTGCAAAAGGTTCTAAGGATCCTTATTAAGAAATTTGGTATGGTAGTAGTTACCATTGAAGAGTCTAAGGAATTTTCAACATACTTAGTAGATGAGCGTACATGATCAGTATTGTCCTATGAATCAAGAATTAATAGGGAAGAAGAATCACTTGGACATGCTTTCAAGACACAAGCATTTGTCAGCAGAGGCAGATGAAGAAATAGCAGAGGCAGGGGAAGATATAATAACTTCATCTCACAAAGAGAAAACAAGCCAAGTATGGAACAAGAAGACAAGCCACAACACCCTATGTGATCAAGGGGGAGAGACAGAGGGTATCCACCAAACATGAGGTATGAAAAATCTAAAACTCCATGTTATTATTGGAAAAGATTTGGTCATTTAGGCAATGAATGTAGGAAAAAGAAGGAAAACCTAAATAAAAATAGAGCTAATTTTCTAATACATTTGAAATTACCTCAGAGGCCATGTTATTAACCTGTCATGAAGGTCAAGAATGTAATAAATATCTTTGGCTGTTAGACAGTGGTTGTAGAAACCATATGACAGGAGATAAAAGTCTATTTGTGAATGTAGACAATTTAGTCAAGTCTGATGTCATATTAGGAGAAGATAAAATTGTCAATGTAGTTTGTAAAGGGACTGTCGGTTTTCTTACCAAGAAGAACGAGATAAATAATATGTCTGATGTCTATCTAGTCCTTGGACTAAAGCACAATTTGATGAGTGTTGGTCAACTCACTGAGTATGGTTATAAATTCATCTTTACTAATAATGCTTTTATAATCTTGGGCAAATTTTCAAGTAGAAAACTTATTGCCAAAAATAAAACAATCAAGAATAGAATGTTTCTTTAACTTTAAGGAATGTCAATCTATTAGCTTCATGTGTTCACAATGTCACCACTCTAGTTGAGTCTTGGTTATGGCACTTAAGATTTTCTCATCTACACTTTGATGGAATGAATTTATTATAGTAGAAACAAATGGTTAAATGCTTTCCAGTGATACATGAACCAACAAGTTATTGTGAGAGTTGCATATTGGGAAAATAACATAGGGATAGCTTTCCAACTAGTGCATCCTAGAAAGAAAGAGAACCGTTGGAGCTGGTACATATTGATTTATGTGGTCCCATGCAAAAAAAATCCTTAGGAGGACACCCTTGTTTTTTTACTTTTATTGATGATTTGAGTCAGTAGACTTGGGTATATCTCCCAAAGCACAAATTTGAAACTTTTGGCAAGTTCAAGGAGTACAAGGCTTTAGTAGAAAAACAAAGTGGTATATACATTAACCTTTTAAGGTCTAACAGAGGAGGTGAGTATGATTCCAAATTCTTTGCAAATTATTGCAAATATCATAGCATTAAAAGACAACTTACAACCAGATACACTCCTTAGCAAAATGGGATAGCTGAAAGGAAAAGCATAACCATAATGAATATCGCTATAAATATGGTCAAAGAAAAACAACTTGAAAATGAATTTTGGGGTGAAGCAGTTGCATGTTTAGTCTATATTTTGAACAGATCGCCTACAAAGAGTGTCAAAAACAAAGCTCCTCAGAAAGAATGTAGTGGAACAAAGTCAACTATTTCACATCTCAGAGAATTTGGTTGTGTTGGTTATGCACATGTTCCCGAACAACTGAAAAGAAAGTTGGATGATAGAAGTGAAAAATGCATTTTTACAGGGTACAATGAGCACTCAAAATCATATAGGCTGTACAATCCAGTCACAAAGAAATTTATAGTAAGAAGATATGTGGAATCCAAAGAAGCAGAAGCTTGGAATAGTCAAGGTGAACATTCAACTATAGCTAGAAATTTAGCACCCTTATTGCCAGCGGAAAATCAAGTCGAACCAACAAGACAATAAGGATCTCCATCTAGATTACCAAGATTGCAAATTTGTGATACCCCCAAGACATTATTATTTTATTTTGATTTAATATTTGTGAACAATATTTTCAAAGAAAAAAACAATAATTTTTGTAAGAGTTATTTAAAAACTCAGAAACACTCACAAGAGGTGTGGGTGACACTTTGCACAACAAACTATTTTTTTATTATTAACGAAAAAAAGGCACTTGGAGAATTCAACTAAATGAGGTGACACCACCATGACACATAGAACATGTGTAAAGCAAGCAAGGGATATTTTTACCAATCAAATCCAATCTAACATCTCAACTACCAGAAAAAATTATAAATCATAGGGATTGAAGGATTGATTGGGATGGCACATGACCTGGGAAAAACTATATATATTGGTGTACTGAGATAGCACGGGATGTCGTGCTGTGCATTGAGAAATTGTGTTGATTGTTTCTCTCTTTCATAAGTCCATCATTTCTTTTTACAGACTCTATGAGAGAGTGTCGTGTGGAAGTGTTGCTTGGAGTTCTAGTGCATGGTGGTGATCCAACTCGGGGGCGGAGTTGGGAAAACAGTCGAGTTTCTCTCTCCTATGGTTGGGAGGAGATGATTCTCCAAGTAGTCATTTTCATTATTCAAGTAAAAGTGTATTATGATTTTTTTGGATTACTAATTCTAAGTACGGCTGTTTGAGATTTATTTTGTTCTAAAATTTATGATAGAACCATGGCAACATTACTCAGGGTTTTGTATTTTCTTTTATTATATTACAAGACAAGAATGAGTATCAAGTTATTTTGAGTAATATGATGGTCGATTTAAACTTTACTTCCTTTGAATGTTGTAAGAATACATTGTCTCTGTTTTAAATTCTAAAAAAAATGAATTTATCTTGCTTGAATGTGCTTATTTAACAGCTTTATAGAGGATCAAATCCATTATTACCCAGTGCATTTAGAATCTGGATGCTTTATGGGTTTTGTTTTATTATTAACTCTGCATAATGTCAGATCTGAAAATTGAACTAAGGATTTGTTTTACTTGGATGAGTATAATTGAAATAAGGCTCTGGATGAGTATAGATGGCTTTGCGATCTCTCTTTAATAAATATTATTTCGATTTATGTAGAATATATGCTATTTCAATCTCTGTGTAATGATTTTTAACTCGTTTTCCCTGTAACATATATTATTTTGATCTCTACTGATTGAATAATAATCGATTTGGGTTAGACAAAAGGTTAGCTGAACAATTCTTGGGAGGGAGTTAATTTTTGTAAATAGTATGGTTTCATGTGGATGAAGTTAATATCCTTTATGCACTATTTTACTCTTTAGTTAAATCGAACTTTGTGATATATCCCCCTAAATCGGATTTCTTTTCATGACTCAGTGCATGTAATTTGTATGAGGAATGTGTTCCTCTGTGTATCTAATTCAATTTAGATCCCTCTGTGTATATGATTCGATTTAGGATTGAACTTTTCATACTTACCTGGATCGAACCTATTCATCATCGCATGGAAGTCTGTTTTGGTTCTCATTTGGATTCTGGTATTGAGTTTTATATATGATAAAAATGACTTGATTCAGAGATAAAATCTTTGTCACACACTATTCAATTTTTTTTAACTAAAAAGTTTTCTGTTGATGAAGTTCATACAAATTTCGGATCGGGTTCTCCGCTAAAAATGTCATCATTTACCTTCATCTATGATCTATGGGGTAGCACAACTAGTGCGAGCACCGTTATGACCCTGGAAGATGTGTGATTTTGCTTATAATAATTTGTTTAGTATCTTACCTTGTAAGTGATCCGGGTCGTGTCTAGGAAGCACGAAGGGGACAACAGTTCGGCTGAATGAGTCGGCTTTGTTATGGCGAGAGCTTAATAAATCGAATGAGCAAAAGCAGGATTATGCAATACAGATAAACACAAATACACACAGACAATATGCAGGAATGCGAACTGTTCTCTATTACTTGCAAATAGATCAAAACTGATTGATTCTAATACGATGTATGTTACAATAGTTTACATGCTTATAAATAAGTATGAGACACTTGGGTGCCTTCTCGTTATATTCAGTTACAAAGAAGAAGTTAGAGCGGTTTCAACAGTTTAATTGTTATAGTCAACTGGAAGACAAAGAGACAGTCTGTCGAAGTTCGACACTCGTTGGTCACATGTCGACGTTGCTTGTCGATGTCGTGAATTGCAAGATTGTAGATCATGTTGAAGGTGCGGAACATGTCGTAGTATGTCGAAGTCGAGACTCGTCGGAGTTGTGTCTAAATCGAAAACTTGTCAAAGTGCTAAAGTTGTCAAAGTCATGTCACGTCGAAACTTGTCGAAGTTGTATCAACAACAATGAATGGTCGAAGATGTGTCGAAGTTAGCATTTGAAAATAAATGCCAACTACGATGTGGATCATACATCCTTCCTTAAGAAACAATGGACCCCATTGTTTGCTTGTGAAGGTGAGGAAACTTGTCGGTCACTTCAGTGGTAGAGTACCGCTTTTCTTAGGATGGAATTTGGCCAGCTTTGGCAACCTGAAACAAAGGAATTGTGTTCTTCTTTGTAAGGCATACTCGTCGTCCCACAATGGTGTCCTAAGGAAGAGGTTCATGAACATCTAGATGGATGTCTTCCGGTGTTTCTATGGAGAAGTCATTATGTTCCTAAAAATTGGATGAAGAACCAAACAAGCAGGAATGTCGAGCTAGAAAGCGTTTTCGCCAATCTGTCGAAGAATACTGTATGGACCATATCGCAAAGGCGTGAGATTCTTGAAAGGACCAGTGAAGTGCTCCTTCTTATGATGTAGCCAGACCTTATCCCCAATTTGGAATGTATGAGGAATGCGATGCTTGTCATGTCAGGACTTAGCTTTCTCGTTTGCTCTGTGCAACATATCCTGTGCTTTCTTCTGGATGTCGCAAATCTATTCTCGAAACTTAGCTACTTTATCAAATTCTCACTGGCGGTGGCCTGTGTCGGATTCTGGTTGTGTCGAGGAGGTAATCAAGTCAATAGGTGCTGAGGGTTGAAATCCGTAACAGATCTCAAATGGAATATTTCCTGTAGAGCTGTGTTGAGCATGATTGTAGCTGTGATGTATGTATGGAAGACTATCATCCCATGTGCGTCGATGTTGGTGATTGTACATGCGAAGTAGTTGTACTACCAAGAGATTCACAACTTTCGTTTGTCCATTGGTCTGAGGATGGAAAGCTGTTGACAATGAGAGTCGTGTGTCTAGCTGTTTCCACAGGGTCTTCCAAAAGATGCTGACGAATCTGGCATCTCGGTCGGAAATGATGGTTGTTGGTAAACCAAAGTGTTTCCAAACATGTGTAAAGAAGAGCTGAGCGGTCTGCTGCGTTGTCGTGGTCTTCTTACATGGTATGAGAATGGCCATCTTGGAAAATCGGTCGACTACTACTAATATTGCGTCATGCTGATGTCTGGTAGTAGGATAACCCGTCAAGTAGTCAATAGAAATAGATTCCCATGGTCGACTAGGAACTGGTAGAGGTGTATACAATCCCTATCGTCGATTAGGTGACTTAGCAATGGTATAAACCACGATTAATTGAATGTACTTGTTGAATTCATATTTAAGTGTAGGCTAGAAGAAATAATTCTACAGAATAGCAAGTGTCTTTGCTACTCCAAAGTGTCCTGCAGTCTTGCTGTAGTGCGCGTCCCAAATGAGCTACTATCGTTGCTCACCAGTCAGTACACAAAGATGTCCAAGCTTGTAAAGCAAGGTATATTTTAGGAAATAGCCGGAATCTAACGTTGATGACTTGTTAGTTTGTAACTGCTGGTAGACTACCGAGAAGTCGCTGTCATCCTCATACAACTGTTTCCAAGTGGTCATGGCGTATCTCTGCATACTCATCATTGTCAAAAGGAGAGTAATGGGTGGTTGACTGAGGAAATCTGTGGCGACGTTAGCCTTTCCTTTTCGATATTTAATCACCAACTAGAATTGTTGTAGGTAATTAATCCACTTGAGTTGTTGGTTTGTCTGCAACTTTGATTGTGTCGGAGAGAATTGTAGAGGCTTATGATCAGTGAGAATGACCGTTTCCTTGCCAAGGATGTAATGCCTCCATTGCTTGAGAGCTTGCACAGTTTTTTTCGTACGTTGAGTATCTTCTAACTATGTCATTAAAAGTATCGGAATGAAAAGTGACTGGTGACTAGACTAAGTGATCACTGCGCCCAAGGCATAATTCGATGCATCCGTCTCAATCTCAAAGGGCTGATGCAAATTAGGTAACACAAGTACTGGTGCAGTGCAGAGCCTGTGTTTGAGCTATTCAAAAGCTGCTTGATGTGTTCATTGAAAGACATTTTTCCCGTTTCCCTTTGTCAACTGATTCAGGGGAAATTCTACGTGACTGAAGCCAAGTATGAACCATTGATAGAAATTCACCAAACCAAAAAAAATTCTTAGTTCTTGAATTCTTCTAGGAATGGGCCAGTCTTTGAGGACCTGTACTTTGTTTGGATTGACGTGAATGCCTGCAGAGTCAATTACATACCCCAAATATTTGATGTTGGTCATCGCAAAAGAGCATTTGTCCATTTTCATATAGAGCCAATGTTGCTGGAGAGTGTTGAGGTCTTGTTGAAGATGTCTGACATGTTCTTCCCATGATCGACTGAAAATTAATATGTCATCGAGATAGAAAATGACCCATTTGCCAATGAAAGGTCGAAGAAGGTTATCCATATGTTGCATGAAGGTCGCAGGTGTGTTGGTTAAGCCGAAAGGCATGACTAACCATTCAAACAATCCTTCCTTGGTCTTGAAAGCATTTTTCCACACATCTAAGGGCTCGATTGGAATCTGATGGTATCCCGACTTGAGGTCGAGCTTAGTAAATAATTTAGCACCTTTCAGACAGTTGATAAGCTCGTCTATCCGCGGTAGAGGGTACCGATTTTTCATCGATATTTTTTTGAGAGATCTGTAGTCGATGCACATGTGTCGAGCCCCATCTTTCTTCGGAACTAGGATGACTAGACTTCCACAAGGAGAGGATCTGGGTCGGATATGACCTTTGTCGATTAATTCTTTGATTTTTCTGTGAATCTCTTCATTTTCAAGAATGGATCTTCTGTAAACAGATGCATTAGGTAAAGAAGAACCAGGAACAAGTTCAATGGAGTGTTTTACCTTACAATGTTGAGGTACTCCGTCTGGAGCTTGAAAGAGGTTCTGGTACTCATCGAGAATATGATCGATTTGTTGCTTCTGTCGAGAACTGCATTGATTGGTAAGTCAACTTGTGGCTGCAGTCTTCTTAGAATGTGGTGGCTTGATCATGATTAATACAAACGTTTGAGCATGATTGATGATCTACTTTGCCTATTTGGAAGATATCAGTGCAACCGTTGGTGTAGGTTGACGCTCTGGTATGCTGAGCCATTGATTTCAGATTCTGACAATCACCTTCTAAGGTCGTGACTGATAACTTCCATGTCTATCCTAGAGGTAAGGTTTCCCAAACAGTGCATCGGCTATGCAGAGTGGTGCCACGTCACCGAGTACTTCATATTCAAAAGGATTTATGAAGTAGGCGAGTTTGCATTGTCGAGTGATCCGTAGTTCTTGTCCATCCTTCATCCAACCGATGTTGTAAGGATGAGGATGCGGAGTGGTAACAAGACCTAGTTTCTTCATAAGTTCTTCAGAAACAAAGTTCTTTTGGCTCCTGTTGTCCACAATCATATGCAATGGGTTTCTCTAGATCCATATCCGTTTATGGAACAGGAATTCTCGTTCCTCCTCGTCGACGATAGTTGAGGCTGCTGGTGTCATTGAGGTCAAAAGGGTCATTGCATCTGGATCTGATTCTTCCACCGTCTTGTCGAACACGTTGGGGGTCAACACTTTTGTCAGAAATGTCTTCCGAGCTTTGCATTCAGATGTATCATGCCAAGATGAGTAGTGGTAATCACACCATTTTCTGGTCGGTGGTTGTTTGCTACGTTCCCTCTTATGCAAAGGCTTCTTACAGTGCTCTGGCTTTGGCAGTGTCAGTTGAGAAGATTTCAACTTGTCGAAGTTGGCTGGTGCCTTCTTGTCGAATGCTTGTCCTAATGTCGGCTTTGTTGTGAAACGTGCTTTTCCTTTCTGCTTGGTTTCCAGTTTTCTAGTGTAGCGGAAATCATCCGCAAGCATGTTGACAGTAAGAAATTCCATCTCTTGCTGAATGTACTGGGAAAATCCGCTAACGTACTTCAGAACAAGCAATTTCTCCTCTTCTTGGATGCCATGTCTTTCCATGAGTCGATAGAACTCGTCGGTGTAACTCTGTACTGATTGGTCTTTCCATTGCCTTAGCTGCTGCCACTTCTTATACTGCTGCTCGACGTATTTTGGCGGGTAAAATTCCTTTCGGATGTGTTCGACAAATTTATCCCATGTGTCGATGGGTTCTTCGCTTTTCTCCATCTTTGTCGAGAGGTTCTCCCACTAGTAGTGCCATGGGGGCTTCACTCAATAAACCGCTATCATAGCACGTTCGTTCATGGTGTATGAAACAATACCCCTAATTTCACTAAATAGTGGAAAATACCTTCCAAAATCATTTTTTTAACCCCCTCCCAATATGCCTTCCCAATTTAAAAAAACCCCTATTTTCACTAGATATTGTATGTATCAATTTTTTCATTAACACTTTTAATACCCCTTTATATTTCAACCTAGTATATTGATATGATACCCCTCTTATGACCCCACATGCATTCTACAATGCACCTTGCTTCTTTCGATGTATATTGTGGATGCACATTACTTCACCCACAATGCAATTACTCAACCACATATCATTATGATTTGCAACATCTAATGGTCTAATGAAGAGATAGGAGATCACTTCTTGTATGTCACTAGAGACAATGCAAATAGTACAACATTTAGATTGCATGTTGCAGTTCCCCAATCGCTGACTAAGTCTGTTGTGGGCTAGGTATCCAAGCCCACAGGGCATGTAACAAGCTCTAGGAGGCTGACTAAACCTCCCAAGGCCTGTAATAGGCACGAGTGGTTGGGTATTCAAGCCCCCAAGGCCTATCAAGGGCCTATAACAGGCCCTGGAGGCTTAGAGCCTCCCAAGGCTATTGGTAACAACTGGCTGAGTGTTATTGGTAACAATTGGATGTCAGTGACCATTGTTTCTCGAATGGAAACCCAATTCACCATGAAACCCTTGGCCTCAAGCATGCCTCAAGAGGTGATTTCCCTGCGTACTAGTAAGCTCGAGCCTTGCCTTAACCCGATTTCTCATCCGTCCGTGATCCTACCATCTCCATTTGGTGGATATTTGTTAGCCCACCCATATAAAAAAGAGCCCAAAGTATTTTTGTATTGTTACAATAAATAAAAAAATCATTTTCCCCTTAATATATAAGCAATATATTTTTTAGGTTTTCATGAATATTTAATACCGCAATATGAATGAACATGATATTATATTTCCTTCTAGTGAAGCCCCATTGAGTAGTGCATAGAGGTAGACATATTTAAGGATGCAATGGTGATATTTTCAACTTCCGAGAGTTGATTTACAGCGTAATAGGATTCCATTTGTTGCACTCAATTGTTGATGGATTCCACGTCAATCTTACCTTCAAGATTCGGCATGTCCAGATTCATTTGCACTTTGAAGGGGTTGATTTTATCAGAGTGAGTTCTCGTCGAGGATCCTCCAGATGTCGAAGCGAATCGCAAGAGAATCTCGTTGAACTGGGCAAACATTTTAGTCTGTTGTCGAGTCGGAGCTTGCTCAATAAGCTGTGCTATCTCGTCGGCTGCATGTCTGTTGTCTATTTCTTCTGTAATTTCTGGAGATTGCATCTGCTTGGATTGTTGAGATTGCGAGCGAGTTTGAACCGACATAAGTCAGGTAACTTCGAGAGAAGTGTATATGCAAAACTTAAGCATGAACAAAACTGAGTGCTCTGATACCAATGATCCAAGTCGTGTCCAGGAAGGATAAGGGGGCAATAGTTCGACCGAATGAGTCGGCTCTGTTATGGCGCTGTAACATCCCGAAAAAATACCAAAATTAATTTTTTTTTAAAATAGCAATAATTATCAAAGTCATTAAGGCGGAATATATAAATTAATTATATTTCTTAACTAAGATAATTAATAATGATGACATGTCATACTTCTCAAATAGATATGATATTATTGTATTTGCTATTTCAGATTTAAGCGGATGCTAAACTTCTTAACGAAAGATCCTTTTATGATTATGCATACGAATACAATTTACAGATTTGCTAGTTCTAAATATGATTACATGTTGTACATAGTTTTTACTATTACGATGTTCTTGATGAAGTGGTGACAGTTTGTTTGTATGTTGATAAAGGAGTCCTTCGAGGTACCCTGAAGTTTACTTAGCTACGTTTAGCTAAGGAATTTGAATCTTGTTTCCATGTGCAGACCATAGGTTAGAAATTCTACGACAACATTTGTTAAGAGTACATGTGTCTTTCAATTCATCGTCAATGTAAATTAGAATGCTAAATACTTCCTTGCGAAATAAGTTACTGGAGGTATGGATACTTGGTTCTAATACTAGTTTATGTGCTGACTTACAAAGCTCTTTCCTTGTTATAATTACACGTCGTCCAAGTGTTCTGTTATAATGCTACATATATTAGCATATGATTACTGTCATTATTATTAAAACAGTGATACTAATATCTATTGATAATGCTATTAGGAAGCTTGTAGAAAATAGTGTTTATACTTTTCAATTATCATTATGATTTGCATCTACAGTACTTAGACTACTCTAAGTCCTGAATTTATCATTTGAATACACAATGAATAAATGTAAAGTATAGTGACTAGTGCTTGTACTAAGAACTTAGCTTTAGAGTGTATCTCGTCAACACTTAAACTATACCTATGTTGATACCTTGATTAATAGTCTTTGTACTACATGGCTAATCATATGGAATTTATTGTGAATATGGTATTTATGCTATGAACTAGCATTATAAAACTTCGTCCTATTGCTTATATGAAACTATAGAAATGAAATAGAAATATTTTATAGTTACTACACATCTACAATAATACATTGATATGTAATTCAAATATTATGATGCCTAAGTTCAAACTTTGAACTAAATAAAATGTGCACTAATATTTTCAATGATATGATTTACAATATGCAATGATATGATTTGTATTCATTTAAATGATGTAATCAAACCTTAGAAAGCATAAGACTTTAGAAATAGAGTGAACTATGCTTTTCGACCTAGCTCTTGTTCTAATTAGTGATAATATATGTTATTGCATTTCACAACGAACTCGTGATGAGTTGACAGTTATTAAATTTTCTATTGATAGGTTGATAGTGTCCCGTTCAGATATTAATGGTCCTAACCAAATTCCATAGTGGAAAGTGTTGTTGTCAACCCACGTAATCTACCCACTTGAAGTTTGGTTGATAATATAACTAGGAATCCTAGATGTGTATGGTTACCATATCGCTTCTCCTCTGATTTGTACACGGTATTGTTCCTTAGCATGCAGTGTTAGCATCGTTGTGGTTGTTGTAATTAATGAGATATCAATGCAATAGTTTCCCGACTTCCAACATAGCTTGTTGGCATCTTCTTGCTCGTCGATCTCACTAGATCTTGATCATTGAATATGAAACCCTAAACCTTGTTGTATGTAGTGATGGAGAGTTTCCCAGTCTTCATTTTTAGAGTTGGAGTTATGAGGCCGACAGGCTGCTAACATGTAGGGTTGGAGAGAGTATTCCTCGGGAGGTTTCGATCATGTGACTTGTGGGAGGTAGTTTTAAGAGTTACAAGCTTAAGCTCTCTGCACTTAACCCATGATACGCCATAATAGTGATGGGGTTTCTCCAGTCAGTGTATTGAATGTAATTCGATTTGGGTTCGATTCTCCTTTTTGTGAGAATGGCCTTCTATGTTAACTTAGGGTTGCTATCAAATATAAAGATGCTTCATCATTTATTGGTGTACTGCGTCAATGCTCCGAAGTATCATTTTTTTTAAAGGGTAAGTGTTTCGTGACAGTGAAATAATACTATAATGCTTGCTTTGATTCTTGCAATTTTGTTTGGAGAATATGGATTCAAGTAAAATTGAAGAATTGGGACCACTGATGCAGGATCATATAGTTTGATATAGAGCAAGGTGATTAGTCAAAAATATCTTGAAGGTCTTTCTATCATAGCACAAGCTCAATTGTTACATATATTATTGAAGCAAAAATGTGTAAGAGATGCAGATAAATTATTGGGCATTAAAAGTATCAAAGAGGTTAAAACAAATGAGATCGTATCAATAAATGCTATTTCCACCCGAAACACTTGCCAAAAAGTGATCTCGTGTTGTAAAGGCTACTCTTACAGAATTGCTAACAGGTGTTGTTTCAAAAAGAATTGCATCGAGTTGTTTGATGGAAATTACCACAAGAATATTAAAAGCATCAAGAAAAAATTTATTAAAGTATACAAAATTTAGGATTCAATTATATGAGGAAGATAAAGTTGCATGTTGGGTTGTTATCTATAGGAAACCCTATCAGGATAGACTTGCAGGTAATGTGAGGGATAGGGTGAAATAATTTTGGCATTTTAACTCTCGTGTGTTACCAAATGAAAAGGATGTTGTGCGGTGTCGAATATCTAAAGGGGTTTATGAAAATCATGCCAAACACATAACAGAGGTCACCCAAGTAGAAATGTTCAACAATTTTATGGAGAGTAATGTTGATGTGAAAATTGACCTTAGCAAATTTGTGAAACTTAAACCATGGTATGTCAGACCCATGATTGTTAGGGACACATGTTGTTTCCAGTACCACATAGAATTCCAATTATATTATGAGACATTTGTAAATTTTGGCATACAATATTGACCAAATGATCACCCTCCTTCAAGTGTTCATGAATTTCTCTCCAAGATATTATGTGCATGAGAGAATGATCAAGTATTTTATAAGAAAGAATGTGTTGGTGGTAGAAAATGTAATGAATGTGCTCCTTGACACTTTTTGATGCTAAATAACTTATTGATCCAAATGATCCTCGACTATCAAATATCACTGTGAAATGGAAGAGATATGGATACCTTGAGTACACTCTTGTTACAAATTCAGTGAAAAATCCCAAAATATTGATTTTCCTGAAGATGATATTTCAATGACATATTTTATGGAAAAGTTCAGGGAGAAAACATATAGATATATTAAGCTCTACCACACAACACGATCGAAAGATGTTCAGTTCAAACAATCATGAGATGTATTCCCAAAAGGAACAATATTATTAGTGGTTGATTTCATTGAGATTTATACTTTCACTCCAAAAAAGGAAATACAAAGTGAATAGTATCATTAAAACCAAGTGTCTAGACTTGTGCACATTTTTTATAGACATGCAGAGCTCGATGTTGATGGTTTTGATAGCAATGAAAAAAATCATGAAGTGATTAAAGAGTATCATTTCTACTTCAGTAACGACCGTACACATGATACATGTTTCGTTCAACATTGTTTTAATGTGCTTTATAAAGAATTATCAATACGAGGATTTAATTTTAAATAACATTGGGTGTGGTCTGACAATTGTGCTAGTCAGTTTAAATCAACACGATCATTTTATTGGTTGTCTCGCCTTCATAAGACAATGGATATTTACCACACATGGATTTTTTTTGGAACAAGGCATGGAAAAGGAGAGCATGATGGTGCTGGGGCGTACATAAAGTGTGCACTTAGAAGATATCAATTGAGTCACTTAGTTGCTCGATTTTTAAATTCACTCGATGTTTTTAATTGGTGCAAACAAAATTTAATCCATGAATTCAATGAAAGGATAGTTCGCGTGAGAAGGTACAAATGTTTCCATGATGCTTAATTTTTTTAAATGTTTAGTTTATTTTACTAATATGTTGTTTACATTTATATGTATGTGTGTTTTAGAGATATATTGAAAAAAAATATGTATATTTTGTGTGAAATGTGATTTTTTAACAAGTTTTTTGTTTTCCTCGAACAAGTACTTTTGGGATATACCAAAGGGTGATGTTGATAGATCGATTCAATATAATTGTGTTGCAATCCCTAGAACAAGGGGTTTACATACCATTATAATTGAGAAAGCAACAAATATACACTCAATTCAGAAATGAAAGTACTCTTGCTTTTGTCTTAGATGTATTGATAATGGGGAATCCATCGATGAGTGTCAAAATGAAACTAACAATTTTTTCAAACCTTGGGTACATGATGAACTGACATTGTTTCCCCCATTTCCAAGTTTTACTAATGTAGAGTTTGACAATGGAGTGGTCGTGATTGACAAATATTATGATCGTGTTTCCGATATGGTTAGACAAGGCTATGTATTTGTTGTCATTGCACCGGTAGATAATCCAAAACAAATCATTATTACTTATTAAGATGCACTAGGTCAAAAAGCACGTCGATGAAATAATTTATAGATCCATCAAATGATATGTATGCAGTGGGTTCGATGGTTTTAATCGGATATTTCTTTGAATAAGTAAAGAAATGTACTGACTATGTTCATTTTAAAGACTACTAGTCATATGTTATATGTTCCCAATATAGTCATTTCATCATAGCATCTCGATTGCAGTGAATCTAGTGAAGAGTAAGAAAAATTCCAAGTGCTGACAATGGAAGTTGTTGATAAAAGATCATAATTCCATTCTTGAAAATGTGTCACTAGCACATTTCATGTGAATGGAACAAGTTGATTGATAATTTTTTATTTGATTGTAGGGTTAGAACATGGAATTGTTATTGTTGGAATATGTTGTGATTATTTATATGGTATTGTTGACGAACTATGGATTGTGATGCTTATGCGAGGAGGTTGCATGTACTGTGATTTTGGATATTTTTGAACAATTAAAAGATTGAACACATCATGGATGTTTCCCCATTTGGGGTTTTACCATGAAATATGTTGTGTCATTTCTTTTCTCGTCTCTAGCTTGTTTATTATGATTATAAAAATAAAGTATTTCTTAGATTGTATTTAAAATGTTGTTGATAGTGGTGAACTTGAAATTATAAATAGATATTAATATTACACATCATCTACAAAAAGAATAGGCATGGAGAGAAAATGAAACCAACATGTTTCCTCTTCTTGAATGCTCATTGGAATGCATTGGTCTATATCATCTTTAGATAGGGTAAGTAAGTGGGATAGGAAAGAGGGTTTCATACACTTATTTATTACTGATACACTTATTTATTATTTAGATTCTTGTTACTCTTGAAATAAGCTAAGAATGATTGTCCTTTTGAAGGTGATAGTGGATACTATAGAGATTGTTTCTACTACTTTTTTGCTATAGCATTATTTAAGTTGGAAAATTATTTACCAATCAAGTAGTAGCTTTTTCAATAGAATAATATAATTTAAAGGGTATACAAACTCAACTCACCAAAGCATAGTTTTTTTTTTGTAACTAGGGGAATCGACAACTGGGATGGGGATGGTACTCATGTGACACGGGGTCCAGGGGTCCAATCTCATCTGCTACCACTATACCCCTAGTTGCAAGCACAACACCCACCATAATGGAGCACGAGTTATCCAGGATTTGAACCAATGACATCTGTTTCAAGGCTTGCACAAGCTTGCATGTTGGTCTACACCCCAACAGGAACTCTCTAAAGCATAGTTAAACTAGAGAAATAAAAGAGTATTTATTCTATAGAAAGTGTTTCTTTTGAATCTGAAACAACCAACTTAGAGTACATGCATTCTACATTGTCTCCTTCAACACAAAACAAACCTTTCCACATATCCCTCATGTGGTTTCATTGACTAAGGGCATGTATTGTTTCCATCTTTGAGGGTTTAATCATGTAATACACCAATGTACTAATCTTTGATATATTTGTCTGAATAGTTACCTTAAGGTTTTTGACATGTGTAGATTTACCATCTTGATCAAATAGTTATGTTTGTTGTCTTGATTTTCTACCCACTAGTTGGTTCCATTGCTTGTAGTTCTTGCACGTGGCATTTCTCACAATGTTGACTTTATTTTCACATCCTCAATTATTTTTTCACACTGGAAGCATTCCATAACTACTTTCCCCTTCTAGTATTTATAATTCTAGGTTTCTTGCTTATTTGGTCTTGAGCTTAAGGTTTCTCCCCAGTTGAAATTAATAGTTAGTTTCATGTATATTATATATGTGGAAATGGTTCTCAATGTATTGGCTACTTTGTGGCTTATATGGGTTTAAATATGCATGCCTACACTCGTCCTCGACTCCATTTGACTAATGAACTTCCCTCCTGTTAGGGAAATGTGGTTACATGCTTAATATCTTGGCTATGGTTAATATTATGACTCATGTTGTAGGTACAATTAGGTGGGAAATTTGCAAGGAAGAAGTTTCATAGGCATAACTAAGCTTGGTATCATTACATACCCATGGATCTTGATTTGGGTTCTTCCAATTTTTTTGATAGTTTCTATACTAAGTTAAAGGTTTTGTGGTGGGTTCAAGCTTCAATGATTCATTTTCTACTCCTTTGTTGTATGCAAAGTTTCTATGGACCATGCATTTTAGTATTTTGTTAAAGAACTATTCAATCTAGATTTTATTTTATAAGTCTAGACTTTATATTGTTTTGATACCTACGATTATGTACTGAACTAATCACGTTTGGTTTTTTACGATTTACTAGTAAACAATTTTTTTAATAAATGAAGTGTTATTTATTATTGCAAAGATTTAATGGCTTAGAAAATAATTCTCTTATAGGGGTTAACAATTTTATGGTTATATAGCTTTTCTTCCAATGGCATAGGCTAGTTATGTTAGAATGTTATGATGTGATGGTACCACTTGTTGCTCTTGTTAATTTTTTCTTTTCTAGTTACTATTGAGTTGGAATTTGTTTTCTATGTTTTATTCTCATATGATATTGTTTCGGAGGTTGAAATTAAACATTCGACGTTTTACTTGTTTGATGTAAATGTACTATAAGCTAAAAAAAAATATAGGTAAGGTTTTGCATGGATTAGCGCAACGGTGATTCTTCATTTTCTTTTGATACTTAAGCAAAAGGAACACAAAATATTTATAAGAATTAATGTTTTGAAATCAAAATTAGTCAATGAATATTGGCTTGTGATTAGAGTTTATAATGTTTTGAAATCAAAACATAGTAGTCAATGATTATTATGTCATGATTAAATTTTATAGCATGATAGCATAATTTTTTCTACGTTACGCATTAATAGTAAAATTGTTATGCAATTTAATATAGTTCAATGTCTACAATTTATTTAAAAAATGAAAATAATTAAATAATCAAATAAAACTAAGAAGAATTAAATAACTAAATTAATCGAAAAGATTAATAATTTCTTTGTGATAAATCACACTCTTGAGTGTAACACAATAAAAAATATTGAGTTCTTCCTCATAAGTGAGGTTAACATCCCTTATACTTCATATAATATCCAAATTCATCTACTCGTAGAGGTACCTAGAAATGAGAAACTTGCTACTTTGATACCACATTGTAATAGAGCACCCAATATGTACCATCTAGGAGGACACTAACTAATGGACATTCCCTCCATTATATTCTAAGAAATTCAAATACCAAATACTTCAAAGATAAAATGAAATATAATTTAGTGGTAGATTTATCACATACATGAACTTATCTGTAGCCATAATGAAGACCAACTACCGGGGAAAACTAGTGCTAGGACTATCAATGTAAATAAATCACATCCAAGAGTCAATTTGTTACTGCTAATCAACACATATGGAGATACTGCCACATACAAATAAGCTAATTGCAAACGGGTATAAATTTTGATCTATTCCTATATTTCTATTCAAATCAACCATCAAATGCAACTGCTTTCCTCCGTTCTTATTCATCCTTTCAACTAATTAGGCTATATTATAGCCATTGAAAATATAGGGAACATCTTATTGAGCTTTGAAATAGCATAAAGGATAGTTCTTGATACACACCTATGTAATGGGCCAAAGAATACAAAATAAAATAAAAATGCATACAAAGCATTCAGTTGCATGTCTCCTTTAAGTTTAATATTTTTCCAAATATATTTTATAAGAAATCAAAACAAAAATAGTTTTACAAAAAAATAGTATCTTCCCCTAAATAAGGCCAAAAAATCAATGCATGCAGGATTTATGCATTGTCTATTCACACTAACAGGTCATCAATATGATTTATAAACTACACGAAATTGATTTGAGCATTTGTCAATTTGTTAAGCATGGTATGATCATGTTGTGAAACAGAGTATCAATGGAGTGTGTTGTATAGTGTATCGTTATAGGTTTGGTGGATATATTAAAAGCGAGTGTTACCATCAATCTATACAAACATAATTATATTGTTGAAGAGTGTGATTTAGGATGATGTTATCATCTACAAGTAATTACACGGGTTACCAAGATAGTTTTTATGTTATAGGAGTCGATCTCTAGTTTATGCTATACATAGTGGAACCTACAACATATTGAATTGAAATGATGCTACAAGGTAGAGAATTAGAGCTATACTATAGGAAATAAAGCTATTATTAATGCTATATAGAGTGGAATCTATAGGAAGTCAAATTCTAGTCTATGTTGGAAAGTGGTTTGCTCTTTTAGCAACCTACAATCTGGTTACACTATAGGAAAACTATACTCTCAGGTGAAATCAAAATGAGCTTGAGAATTTGTAGATTATAATATATTATTGTTCACATTGTTGGCATGTCTTAAAGTTTCAATGCAAAGGAATACAACTCATCTATGTAGTATGATTAACCAGCTAGTACGTAATCTCATAGATTGCATCAAATTCAAGAAAAAAGAAGGAAATACAAATTAAAGCATAAATTCTTGGGGTGGATGTTGATGACCTAGACTATAAGGAAGGGAATTTATATTTCAATAGGCTTCCAGATTATATTTTTATTTTCGGGGAGTATCCTGAGTTTGAGAATACTATTGCAAATTCACCACTTCAAGAGGATGAATCCAACAAAGTTCTGGCATCTAATTTGAATTCTCAAGATAAATCTCCAATCTAGACAGATGGTTGGGGATGTTCAACATTAAACTCAGAATACAGGGATAAGAGAAGTGCTTGGGATGAAAATCCATGCATCAACATGGATGGATTAAAGATAGATCAAGTGTCAGAAACAAATGGTTGCAACAATACTTCCATGGCAATGTAAAATGGAACAAATTGTGGTAATGGTTGGGTTGAAGAAAAGCGAAGTGAGGAGCATCTTCTAACAAAATTTGCATCTAGTGAAGGGTGGAACACAAACCCCACAACATCAAACATAAAATCAAGTTGGGATGGAAATTACAATACTAGGCAATGTATGGATAGGGAAAATCATAATAGCTAGGGTGAAATTTCCACCAAACAGAAATTATTGAAGACAGTAGCATCAAATAAAGAGGGATGGAAGGGCAGTTGTAATATTGAGCCAATTAATAGAAAGAAAAATAATTCCAATCTTATCTATTTAAATTACAATGGTTAGAACATTGGTTCCAACACAATAGATAAACGATCCATTTGGGGTAATAGATGGCATGAAGTTTCCACCAACTAGGAGTTAATGAGTTAATGAAGAAAGGAGCATCAAATAATGAGGGCTAAAAGGGAAATTAGTACCATGGAAAATAATGCAAGTACTAGATAGTCACATTCCAATGGTTGGAATTCTAGTCAAGGCAGCAGAGAAATGATCAAATTGGGACAATAGATGGGGTGAAACATCCAACAGATGCCATACCATGAAAATTGGAGCATGAAATAATGAGTTTTGGCATTGTATTTTCAATGATAAGTCAACTATTACCATGGAAAATAATTCCAACCTTGCTTAATCACATGCCAATGGTTGGAACGCTAGTTCCATGACTACAGACAAAAACTCATACTGAGGCCATAGATGCGGTGAAATTTCCACCAACTAGGATGTCCTAAAAATAGGAGCATCGAATAATGAAGGTTGGAATAATGATCCAACTATTTCCGTAGAAAATAAGGCCATCCTTAGTCATTCATATACTAGTGGTTGGAAAAATAGTTCAGATACAACAACGTGAGTTTGCTTTGAATTGTTCATGAATATGCTCTACTTCTTTTAGGTCCTAACTGTAGGTTAATATTGCACCATTACTTGGCCTTTGTGACCCTTCTTTCCCCATGAATATTTTGGTTTTCCACATGTGTGTCCAATCTCTGCAATCTCAGGGCATATTAGCACCTTTTTTTTCAAGGACTCGGGCAATCTACCTAAAGCTAAAGACTAAGGACCTAGGACATCTTTTTGACCTTCAAATTCTGACCATTATAAATAGTATATATATTTTTAAAACAATATAATAAATACTAATATAAAATTTATACATATATAGCTCACTAGAAGATATACAAAACCATTATTATGTCTACCCATGAGAGAGAAAGGAAACATGACCCATAAACATGCATTTATTAAACACTAGTCCAACATTAAAAAGTGCATAAAACATGACATATGGAGCCCACACATCATGACATTGAATACTGAGTTAGAGAAAAAAACTCTTAACCTCTCTTTTCAATTCTAAAATTCATCCTTGTATGGAAATTAACATAGCGATGGCTAATAGTTTATAAATAAAGTAAATAAATTCCCCTCAACAATAAAATACAAAAAGACTGAGCATAATAAGTTTATGCCAAGTTCCATGTTTTCATGGATATAATGACAAAATGCACTTCCTTCTTCTCTTGCTTCGAAAT
Source organism: Larix kaempferi (assembly GCA_027924585.1). Taxonomy (NCBI): domain Eukaryota; kingdom Viridiplantae; phylum Streptophyta; class Pinopsida; order Pinales; family Pinaceae; genus Larix; species Larix kaempferi. Next base: position 8,207,533 of record BSBM01000939.1, on the reverse strand, counting down.
TTATTCTTCAAATGCCACATTCAATTCACTAAGTACCTACATGGAGCATCTACTTTGGATCTTTTGGTTGTGCCTCTTTATCTTCAAACTATAAAGAAACTAAGTTCCTGTACATATTCACTTATTCATGAATCATGGCTTCATAGCTGAAAGTCTTATGAAGAATATTTATTTAGAAGTTAAAATCAATGATCTAGGTAACAAACACAGCCTATAGGTAAAGGTACACAGTCCATTGAATACAAACAAGTAACCATAGTGCTAAAGGACCACAGGAACTCAAATATGGGCATTAGAAATCCATAAACTACTTAAGGTTCAATAAATGACAAATGAGAATTGATGAAAAATTTAACATTGACCTTGAGGTTTGGGTTAGATTAAAACCATTTTTATAAAATATATAAACAAATAATTCAATCATTGCAAATTTGTTGAACTCACAAAAATTTTAGGGAATAGCTTTTGCAAGGCTATTTCCTTTGTTTGAAATGTAATTGCAGCTCTAACTCTTCCACCACCTTCAAAGGATATGAGTCTAAGGCAAGATATTAAGGCCCTAAATAAAGCTTTCTTTTTTAGTTCAATATATAATATATACTATGATTATTTTGAATGCATTGACCATCATCCTTCATCAAGGTATGCTTGTCATTGCTAAAAAAAAACTATTTACAACAATAATTGAGAATCTTCTATTGACTACAATGAAAACCCACATTTTTTGGATCTGTGTCTATTGGAATTAGTATTTCATAGGATAGAGGCTAAACATGAATCCAAAGGAAATGAGAGTTAACGAGGCCACAAGTAATTGGTAGTGGTGTAGAAAATTTTTGGTGCTTTGTTCTCTAAAATTAATGATGAATGTTTATGTTGCGAAACCACAATGGTGAAGGGATACATCCATACAATCACAACAACAACAAAATTCATGGGAGAATAAAAAGATGTAAAAACACCAGAATTTTGAATGCAGGAAATCATGTTTCACTGAAAAACAAGTATGCATGTGTGGAGGATTCATATATTTCCCAAACTATATACTCACATATATCTTATCCACATTCCATCCCTTTCCTACAATTTTTTATCACAATATTAATTTTGGATACTTCCAGGTTTGGTTGATGTCCAATTCACCAATGTAAGAATGCAACATGTTGTTTTTGGGTGTTTATTGCACATGATAATGGTCCTAATGAAAAACATGATAATGAGGTAAGGGTTAAATTCCCATAAGGTGGGAGAATGTAGGACTCCCACACTCCCCCATAATGATTGTACTAAACCCATGCTTCCCCATGAGGATTATACTTAGTGCATGATTGCATAACTTCATGTTGTAGACATTCCTGAGAACCAACTTGGATATGAATTTATCATTTGGGATTCCAAGTAAAAGGTGGTGGATGAGCTTCATTTAACTCACATGATGGAAATCCATGGACCATTCAAGTTAAGTACATGGATTTGAGACCCATTCCCATGTTTATCTACCATATGGGTAGATCCAAACTATATGTTTGAAAGACATTTTTGTCATAAAATGGGAATTTGGGTAGTAAAACTACCAAATATTTTAGGTTCTATCCAAGAAAATGGTTTCCTAGAATCAAAGACCATATATATACAATATTTTTAGGTTCATAAAAATATTTATAGACCTAAAGTTAAACGAACCATGAATATTGTTTAGTTCCAATCCTCCATAAATTTTTAAAATTGGCATCTCATATTGTATTGACATACAACACCAATGTCTATCTGTTGACTTATAATTCATGAATAGTTTAGATCTAGTCCACTTCTAATATCCCCCCCATCCTAATGGGTGAGCCACACCATGTCTAATAAACAAATAATTTGTCAAATACTACAACATTAACTCGTTTCTATATCTCCCCTTTAATTTTATTAGTCATACATATATATGTAAATTATATTGATGAACGAAATCCCAATAGTAATGGAAATTGTTAAGTCAAACACCATGCCACTGCAATTTAACTGCAATATTGCTAATACTATGTTACATGGATGGATTAAAGATTGACCAAGAATCACATGCCAATGGTTGGAGAACTACTTCTATGGCAACGTAAAATGGATCCGATTGGGGTAAAGGATGGGGAAGACCATCAAAAAAGAGTCCCACACTTTCTAAAATCTTATTTTGGATTCAACAGATATCTTTGTTCTAACCCCATCCATTTATTTCAATAAATATAGAGTATTAACAACCTACCAACAAGTTTGTTTACATAAATTAACAATACATGTACAACTTGTATATTGCTACAAAGCAGAGGATGAGAAATGTTGATGACAAGAACAATATACACCTCAACAATAACCACATACCTAAAAATAATCATTTGTTTTGGTTTTATTTATACATTTGGTATCAAGGGACATTCTCTACAGGACACAACCTGCCAACATTTTTGTTTATAGAGATTAACAAAACATGTACAACTTGTATATTGCATATGATAGTCTATTTTATAAACATGCTGCAAATACCAAATAATAAATGTACAATACATGACATGAAATAAAATGTTGCAAACTCACATAGCAAACAATGGGCCATAACTTCATTCTATAGTTTGGGCTGACAATAATTCCCAAGTGACACCAACAGTACCATTAGATCTAAATTGTTCCATCCAAGTAGTTCTTGAGTGATGAGATCATTTCCAAAAGTAACATGGTAAAGTATATTATCATAATTAACCATCAACCACACAAATTACATCATTCATAGAAGGAAAATGAGTAATATTGAATTCCTCACTTCAAGACATTCTCTCTGATTGAACAAAGACAAGGACAAACATATTGGAATTCAATACCTTCCATCCACCCGCACATAAATAAACAACTATAAATATGTGTATGTTTGTGATATTGGTCATAATGGGATTCAATACCTTGGAGGAGAGAAATATTGCTCAAGTTGTTGCATACATTAATAATATACACCAACTGCAATGTTAATTAGAGTGACTAGACTTGGAATTTTACACAAAATGAGTTTTCATTTATTTGATATTTCAACCATAGTGGACATACTCATTCATTCGGCATCCATCTAGGAACTTCAAGCAAGTAAATTGAGAAGTGAAACCAAATCAAATGCAAAACCATTCAACTTTGTGGTGCGTATCATTTCAAGAATAATGATCTCATCTGATTGTGATTGTATAAGCATTACACTCTAATTTCACAGTGACAATATATGTTGGCAAGACAAAATATATGAAGGCCTACTATCTATGAATCACATGTTATCAAAGTGGTTGAATCTATGAACTTGAAGAAGCTTCCAACACTTTGAGGAGAAAGCAAGACCCGGTATGAGAAACACACTAGAAAAAGAGAAAGGTTGTAAGACCAAAATCCATTAATGTGTAGATCCAAGAGGAGAATCAACAATTGGTGGAAAAACTATATAGGTTTCAAAGGAGGCTCAGTAGAACTAGAAGAGTGCGTTGAGACTACTAGAAAATTGTTTTTTTTGTTAAAGCAAACACTAGTTAAACGTATAAATTTCTCGCCATTGCTTTGGTAGGCTATAACATGAGCAAAGATCATTTTGCATTTGTTAGATCAACAAGAACCTGTAATTACTCCTTAATCACTATTCTATCTGAGCAAGTTACATAATCCATTCTACTTCTCACCATACTTGATATGATAAGGGATTAGGTTGAGAATGATTTCAGATCTACTGAACTAGATCATCTAATGTAATCTTGAATAGGGATATAATTTGGTACCTACTGAAGTTGTCAAAACTTGATACATAGAGTCTATCTACACATTCTTTAGAAGAGTGGGATGGGAACTACAAGGATAGGCCCTATAGTGGATATTATAGCAGATGCTCCACTCAAAAGAGTCCAAATATCCGTTTATAGGGGACGTCACTAGTGGAGGCGAGTGGCTGAAGGTTTTAGTGGAGTTTTTTTTTTTTTTGGTGCGCTTATTTTAATACAAATGCACCGGTGAGTTTGCAATACCAAACGCACCAGAATCCATATACCATGTTGTACTGCGTCCAAAAATATCATCAAATGCTAAAAAAAAATAAAAAATCTAAATCGGTATGTTAAGTAAACATAAATGCCCTGGTGGGTTTCCTTAAACATAAATGCCCCATACTATATCTTATTAAAAAAATAAAAAATTATTAATTTATTAAAATATTCGTAATATTTTGTTTAGAATCCTATACGTGGTGCATTGTCTAATACCGAATGCCCTGGTGCATTTGTTAGACATGAAAGCACTGTCATATATTTTATTAAAAAAAATATTTTATTTAAAAAGCTAGTTAAATTTGCCATAGGGGGTAGAGAAATTGGTAATGAGTAAATGAGATGAGAAGTTGTAAATGGAAGGTCACAACTTCAAATCCTTGTGGGTACTAGCTTACAAAAAAAAACTAGTTAAATTTATTTAAAACCCTACACTCAATGCATTACCTATCACAACACGCCCCATTGCATGTAAAATTACTGAACACACAGATGCATACACTGTTAAAAAATAAATTATTTTATTAAAAAAATAGTTAAATTTTACTTAAAACCCTACACCGGTGCATTATCTAACAAGACATGCCCCGGTGCATTTCCGTTAACCTAACGCACTGGTATTTATTTCATAAAAAATAAAAAATAAAAAATATTTAAAAAAACTAACAGTGGTGCAGTTATGTTATAAATCGCTCGGTGCGTGACTTTTATCAAGTGCACCGAAATAGGGTCTTATAAAAAAATATAGCACCGTCAAACTCATTTTTGACCTTGTATAGTGCATCTGAGCCATATGCACTAGTGTCATACATCACCCACTAGATGCCCTGCCACTTGTGCTCATTCCTCATTGGCTGCAGACACATTGATGATTCCCATTGGCTGTTGACTCGAATTTGAATTTTTCCAAATGGTGGGAAAAAAATCAAATTCTCCATACATACCCAGGATGCTTCCTTGATGTGCGGTTCAATAAGTAAATTAATTGCTATTTCATAATTTAAATTTTTAGTGGATTGAATTTTGAAATTGAGTTTTTATTTCTTAGTTTTTCCAAAAATTTTAAAATTTTCACGTGGTGCGTTTGAGCCATTCATCCCAAACCGGATGCAGTGCACCCTATAAAAAATTTATGTTGGTCATATGTAACTGATCTAGAGGTTTCCAATGTAGACCTAGGTACTTCGCGGTTCAAGGAACCAACAAAACCCCTATTCACCGGCCCTTTCGGCAATAGACTACGAGTAGCCTGAGGTCTCACCCAAGGTGAAGTTGAGGGGGTGGTTGCAGAATCAGGTTTCCACAACCTGGTGATGCGAGTGTCAAAGAGACGGATGGGGAGCACGGTAAGGGACTCTTGCTGTGGACAAAAGACTGCGCAAAGTCTCTACTTCACGTCGGATACTTCGGAAAGCGGAGGCGCTTACGCAACCAGCGCATCCAAAGACTGCGTGGTATGGGATACTTCTTGCATTGCAACGATAAGATATTAACATCTTACCTCACAGCACTCACCATGGGTCAACGCGTCAACTAGACTGCGCATCCACTTCAGGACTTTATCAACTCTAATCAACCTTACTTAACGATCTTTGTCCATTCAATCAACACTTAGGTTATTAACGTTATGGTATATGTAAATGAATGGAACATACAATACTGCATGCTCCAATGCTACACTCTAATCTAGTGCTTAACTATGTGGTTATCCAACAGATTCATGCATTCAAAGACTTAGAAGTGCAGAATACTCAACATTCATCGACACATGTATTACATAACATATTATTCCCATCATTCCTGCGGCGAATATATATAAAAGCAATCACATAACAGATAACTTGCAGCATTAAACATCCATACTAAGTGTTATAGGTCAAATCTACACCTCTCCGTCCGTGATCACCTTGAGCTGTCGATCACACAAAAGGACAACTTGGATGGAGGAGCATGTTGACCTTAGATGAGACCTTGACTTACTCCACCTCTTTGCAAGCTGACAAAACCCTAAAAAATATCATTTTGAGACATGGGTGCTACTCTATCTCAATATACTAGCGCCTGTACCCTACCCCAGTGTACAATAGAAGCATACACCTCCTCATGGGCGCTACTCCTCTTCAATAGAGTAGCGTACAACATTTAAAAATTGGTGAGCGCTTGTTGTAAAAAACTATAGTAGCGCCCTGGGTGCTACTCCACTGTGAAATAGTAGCGTACACCTCAAAATATGATTAAAAATAATTAATTTCACAAATGAGGATTAGTTGTAGTTGGTTTTCCAACTTCCCCAACTTCCTCTACAACTACCTCTCGACCTGAACTGCCTCCCTTGTCCTATAAATACAAGGAGGAATGAAGAGAGGGGTTAGACATGAGAGCTATAGAAAGACTCTTTCATAAGAAAAGCTTGTATTGGAGGAGGTTATGCTGGAATATTCCCAAGCTAGAGAAGAGTAGGAGCCCAGGATCAGGTTGCATGAGCATGCTGCAAAGTCAGGTATACTTTGTATTACTCATTTGCTTTTGACAATAAAAGGTTGAAACATCTTTCTCATCCCAAATCAAGTACTTATTGAATTATGTGTTTATTTGGATCATGTTGGTTAATGCTTGATGTTTGAATCATTGTTCAATTGCATCATTATTATATTGGCCAAGATACATTGAGAAAGGTACTTGTGTTGCAGGTTTATCGAACATGAGATTGACTTGAGGATCGAGCGCAAGATTGGATAAAAACTAGGATCAAACTTCATTCAAAAGGTATGTCTTCAAGATCCATAATCTATTTCCATTCATAAACATTTCTGTAATGCAATTAATATGCTTACCTGTCACCCCCTTAAGTTGATAATGTCCGTTTCCTCATTATAGGGTAGTATTTCCTGCCAATAGACTGGCGACTCCACTGGGGAAGGTTGTTTTTCTGCTCTAGGAATCCTTTCTTGTTTGTCTTTCTAGAACCTCTTAATCCCTTTAATCTACTGAGAAGCCCTGTAGGTATCCCCTACTTGCTTCTCTCTGCTTCACTCAGTCTTTTTGCATCTTTTCAAAGTTAGTTTTTGGACTCTTTAAGACCTGAGCGCTACTCTGTTATGCATACAGTAGCGCCCATACGTTACTCTGTTATACATACAGTAGCACCCACCTCTCCAGATACGCTAGTTTCCCTACTCCACAGTAGGGTACTTTCCTATAGCCTTATGTTGGTTGGTTGGTTGAGTTTTCTGCCTTTTTGGGTAGGTTTCTAACTTTGTTTTGGGCCTTATTGACTGGTCTTTGAGGTCTACAACTTTTCTTTGAGTCTCAATACCCTTCTTTGAGTCTTTTTGGTCATCTTTAGGTCACTTGTTTGATTTTGAAGTGTTTGGTTCACTTTTTACTCTATTTGGAGACTAAGATTTGTTTCTTAGCGAACACATTTGCTTACCTATACCCTGACATTGTGTTGCTGACCTACAAACCTATATGCTTTGCATTTGTTGTTTGTGGCAACATTTGTTTGCTCTTTAGGCATCTTATCCTTTGTTTTAGGTTTGGTCCATTTTGGAGCCTTTAGGGTGTCTTCCAAGATCTTTTGAGTTCCAACATTTCTTTGAGTTCATTCTCTTTTCTAGTATCAAGTGAGTTTGGAGCACTTTAACTTGCTTCATCTTTTAGTCTTTGTGTTAGTAGGGTGTTTGTTAACTCTCTTTCCTACTGATTGCTTGGCTTAGTGGTCTTATTAGGGTTTGGTGCTTTGGGACATTCCTCTTGAGTTTGATTTCCAGTTTGTAGCATATTTCCTCTTTGTTTTCTATCCGCTTTGTTTCCAAGTGTGAGGGTTTTTTCTCTTGAAAAAACTTGTAGGACAAGCCTTTGTCGAACCATTGTTTTGACAGCTGTGAGCTTAGGACCCTTTTTTCCATACTTACACATCTTGTATAAGTCCTATTTGCTTCATAATTTTAGAGTTCTTTTTCATTCATAATAACAGAAAAAGCAAAATTTGGTAGCTTAAGAATAGTGAGGCTTATATCTTTTGCAAAATAGCATAGTCCATTTTGTTCATAATTTTAAAAAGAAAACAAAAAATAAAATTTGCTTAGATTTGCTCAGTTTCAATTTGGAAAGAACATTAAATGAAAAAATAAAAGTTTTGTTGTTGAAAGTTATAATTTATGCACTTTGCTTTCCTGTTGCAACCACGCCACACAAACGCACCACCTTTTGAGTAATAATAGCCCTAAATTTTTTTAATAAAATTAAATAGCAACAATTTTCTTTTTAGGGATACACTACACCAACTAGTCTTGGTTAGGATCTTGGGTTTAAATCACCTTAAACCACCCAAGGTCACACATTACACAAAAATCGTAGTTCGACTATCACAAGAAAACCCACTTCATTCAAAGCTTGCCTGGGATCTATGCAGTAGGTCTTGTGAGATCACATTGTTGGGAATAGTCCTCCTACTTTCTATTTTGAGCATATACCAGGATTGGATCGTGTTTGGGGACTCTTTTGAGTTTCGGGCTCAGTTACCCTTCCCACGCCTTTCGATTCGACCTGAGACTGTTCCCCCAGGAGTTTTTGGTGTTGTGGTATCCTTAGTATTTGACCATAGGTTCATACACAGGTGACAGCAGAGGGTATATCTGCTGTACCTAGGACAGACGTGGGAGGAAACCCCTTGCAGGTCTTTGGGTGGGCGATTGGGTGATTCCAATGCTTGCACCCTTAGTCATTGTATTGTGGACCTCGGGTAATTATTCTTCATCCTTCATTGATCTGTTCTAGGCCCTCATCATCCCAGACTCTTCTTCGGAAGGCATCTTATTTGCTTGGTTTGCATACTTAGGATTTTTTAGTGGTGTGTTGTTTTCCCCCTAGTCATTAGTGGCCACTAGGTTTTTCTAGCTTTATTTTATATATAATCGTGGAAGACCAAGAACTTCGTAGGTTGAGAAGGTTGCAAAACCATCCTCCACTTAGAACAGAACCACTACCGCCAGCTAGACGATAGAGGGTAGACCCCAGTGTTCCTTTCGAAACCACTAGTGAAATAGAGTTTCCTGAAGAACTACAAACTGCAACAAAAATCCCTGAAATAGAGGTTCCTGAGGAACCACAACCAGGGACTCCAGATCAACAACATTTTAGTTCAGTTGAGATTGAATATCTCACTTCTGGTGAGTTCGGTACTCTGTTTAATCCTCCTCTGAATAATCTTAATATTCCACTTCTGTTACCCATTGGTTTCCAGCAGCCCGATTATAGTGCATACTTGTTCACACCTGGGAATTTTATGACTAATACAGGAGGCGAATAGGGAGTTCCACAGACTCCCACAATAGGTATGAATACAAATACTATAAATGCTCCTCCTACTGCTACACCGAGTTCGACACAAACAACTTCTATTCTGACTCTGTCCTTCAGCTTTAATACTGGTACATTAGGCATGACAAGTTCAACAACTATGGCATTTGCCTCTACACCTACTTTTGGACCTAGCATTACCATGAATCTTGTTCCACCTCCCGTAACTCAACCATCATATCACATACCCAGTGCTTGGATTTCCACACCCGCTGTAGGGCCAAATGCTTCTGCAACTGTGCCTGTCATGAGTACCATGACTGCACCGTCTATGTCAGCTACTACTATTTTTAATACCTTTGCAGGTCCCAACTTGAATCAAGCTAATATGCCTGCAGGAAATGTCCCTTTCTCTCTATTCTTGGGAGGAGGGGGTAACATTTTTAACCAACAATATGGTGGGGTTAACACCCAGCCACAATGGACGAACCCACATAGCCCTAACCCACTTTCATATGGGTTGGGGAATTTCAATAATACTTTCGTGCAACAATAGACGGCAGGGGGAAACCCCTACCAACAAGTGACTGGGGGCAACCCCTACCAGTAGATGGCTGGGGGAAACCCCCACCAGCAGATGGTTGGGGGAAACCCCTACTAGAAAATGCCTGGGGGAAACCCCTACCAGTAGACGGCCGGGGGAAACCCCTACCAGTAGTTCATGGGTCAAAGTATGGGTGGTTCCCCCTTTGCGACCACAGCTTATCAAATACCATCTTACAGGCCTCGTTTACCATTTCTGGCAACTTTAAATTTGCCAGATCTTTCCAAGTTGACAAATGATCCTATGTATCACAATGCCACATGGCCACCAGTTCCTACCAAGTTACCTTCGGACATTCCAAAGTTCGAAGGAAAAAATGGTGAGGATCCTGGTGACCATGTCACTACTTTCCATTTATGGTGTTCCTCCAACTCCTTAAATGAAGATTCTAATAGGTTGAGACTATTATAGAGAACCTTAATCGGTGCTGCAGCTAAATGGTACATTGAGTTACCAGTAGCCACTTTCTTTAACTTTCGGGATCTTGCGACTGTTTTTCTGAACCACTTCTAGCTTCCTGTTCGGTATGATGCTGGAACAGATCTTTTGTCTGCATTTAGAAAAAATAAAGCCACTCACTTATCTGATCACATTCAGGAGTGGCAAAGACTGAAGAGGCTCATTAAAGCCAACATACCTCCAGAATTCCTTCTTGAGTGGTATTTGAAATCACTCATTCCTTATATTTCTAAGGAAGTAGCTACTTCTGGAGTATCTGCTTAGGAAGAAGCCATCTTACGGACCCAGCAGTTAGACCTTGTTTACGCACAATCTGGGTTAGTTTATGAAATTATACCTGATGCACTGCGATCAAATACTGATATGAGTAGACCTAAGCCTAGAACACATGCTGACGGCATAGTGGGTTCAGTTGATTTTGCAGCCTTCGAAGCTTTGACTAAATAGGTTCATGCCTTATCTGTTAAACAATCAACTGCAGAAGTTACTTCCATCACAACCTCTCCTTCTACTTTTGAATCTATCAACCAGGTTCAGAACAATCAAAAGGGCCCTCAGCAGCCCAATAACAAAAAGAAGGGCAAGAAAGGAGAGGGGAACCATCAGAATCCCAAAAGAGAGAATGCCGAGGAGGGTAACAAAGAGAAGAAGAAGGTTAAGTTCCCTTATAAACTTTGCAAGCAGGACCACCTCACTCATCAATGCCTTCTACTCGAAGAAGCCTAGAAGCTGCTTCAAGAGAAGAAACTTGTCGTACTGAAAGATCCATTCCCTAAGGGGCAGGGTTTAGCTTCTGGCACCTCCAATACTGGGGGCACCACACATGCTTCGGTTGATCAAAATTTTATTAACATGGTTAACTCGGATTCACTCTTACAAACGAGAGCCAGGAATTACACCTCGGATGCACAGAAGAAGGATAAGGAGATTCCAGAATCCTCCACTCCACTCCACATACCTGTGGACCCACTGCCCAAGATCCTGAAAGGTGTCTTGAAGCGGGCATCGTACAATCCCAACACTCGAGCTGCTTCCAACTACAATGTGGTTGAAGATCTAGCCTAGACCCTTTGTGCTATGTCTACCTTAGAAGTCTTGCAAAGTTGTCCTTTACAATGAAATGCACTTTTGGAAGCTATTGGAAGTATGGAATCCTCTAACATGTCTGCGCGATTTGATATGGCTGATATCAAATACTGGTTTCTGTACCACGTTTCCCTTCAAATAGAAGTCGTCCATGGCCCAATGACCATTAGACGAGCTATCGTGGATGAGGGCGCGTCGACGTGCGTAATGTCAATTTCCTGTTGGAAAGCTTTGGGTTCTCCCGAGTTAGCCCCTTCTAACACACTACTTACTACATTTGATGGCAGGACTTCCCGCCCACATGGGGTTTTTCCATCATTTGATGTCACGTTGGCTGGTAAGACAATTATTGTAGAAGTAGAAGTTGTGGACGCTCCGCTTGATTACAACATGTTATTAGGCAGGAGATGGACGTATGTCATGCGAGCTATTGCATCAACATTTTTTCGAGTTTTTATGTTCCCCTTTGAAGGTAAGGTCATTACAGTCGATCAAATTTCTTTCACTCAGAGAAACAACCAGACTTCTTCGAAATTCATGATTCCCTTAGTTGATCAAACCGCCCCAGTAAGCGAGAGCTTAGGAGCAGGGATTTACGGTTCGTTAATAGGCACTTTGGACCTTCCCTCCCCTGTTCTTTTTATGCGCTCTGATGTGGGTATTTCTACTGAAACATTCACGGTTGGTTTAAGAACTGATCCGTGGATCCTTCCCACTACATCGGAACCTTCAGTGCCTTTATCCGTTGTAGAAGTAGCCTACATGGAAGCACAACATGCTGCAATGGAACATATCGTGACTCCACCAGTCTCTGCTGAGTCAGATATGGACTATGCTCCGGCATGGTCACTGAATTCTACCCACTCTTTTGATTGTTTAGATACGGTTTTTCCATCCGATGAAGCCATCTTGGAAGCCATGATGCGCCTGGACCAACCATGGGAACATATGCATCACAGGTCCTACCTGCTTCCAGATCTAGACAGGATAGAGAGAGGGGAATTCTTTATGAGACCCGATGGATTTGTTGATTTGTCATTTTTTCCTTCTACTTCGAGAGCTATGTATGATGAGGGAAATATGGCTAATATATCCAGAACAATTCCGATTAAAATTTCCACCAAACACGGGGTCATGGAAAACATTTTTATTGGTGCAGACTGTTCTCCAGAAGAGATCGCTCTGTATACTAAGCTTTTCAAAGAATTCTGCGACATTTTTGCCTAGTCATATGAGGAGATGCCAGGCATTGACCCAGCCATCGTGGAGCATGTCATCACGACATACCCTAACGTAAAACTTGTGAGACAAAAGCTCCGTTCTGTGAATCCTAGAAAAGCGGCCACCATCAAGGCGGAGGTTGAAAAGTTGCTTAAAGCCGGATTCATCTATCCAATTGACATGATGGAATGGGTTTCAAATCCTGTTCCGGTTGATAAGAAGCAAGGTACCATTTGAGTTTGTACTGACTTCTGGGACTTGAACAAAGCTTGTCCGAAATATAACTATCCTACACCGTTTATTGACCAGATCATAGATGCTTATGCGGGACATGAGATGTTCTCTTTCATGGAATGGATTTTCGGGATATAATCAAATACAAATCAAACCCAAAGATCAGCACAAAACAACTTTCATTTTCCTGTGGGGAACCTTTGCTTACCGAAAGATGCCATTTGGATAGAAAAATGCTGGAGATACCTTCTAGCGAGCGATGAATTTCGCTTTTCATGATATCAAACACATAGTGGAACCATACTTGGATGACCTCCCGGCATGAACTCGAAAGAGATGGGATCATCCAGCTCATCTCAGACTGGTGTTTGAAAGATGCAGACAATATAAGATTCGTTTGAATCCTAATAAGTGCATGTTCTGCGTTGAATCAGGACATCTACTAGGCTTCATTGTCTCCACTCGTGGCATAATGGTCGACTCACTAAAAGGAGAGGCGATTGTAAATCTACCTCCTCCTCGCACCTTGCAACAACTCCAAAGTCTGCAAGGCATGTCTAATTTCTTGCGACGGTTTATTATAAACTATAATAAGATCACGAAAGGCTTTATGAGACTACTCAAACAAGACTCCTACTTTGTGTGGGACGAGGCTGCTCAAGCATCATTTGACGCCTTGAAAAAGGCATTACTTTCAGCCCCCTTGTTGAGCCCGCCAGACTACGCAAAAGATTTTCTTTTATATCTGGCAGCGTCTCTTAATACAATTGGCATAGTATTAGTTCAGGAGGATGATACGCTCCAAGAGCATGTTGTCTACTATCTTTCTCGCGCATTGATAGCCCCTAAGGTTAAATATTCGCACATTGAGAAGTTATCACTTGCCGCGGTCTATGCAGGACAGAGGCTTCGTCATTACATAATTGTACGAACAACTACTGTGATAGCAGAAGTCAATCCCTTTCAGCATGTTCTCACTCGACGAATCATCGGTGGGAAATATAACAAATGGATCGTAATCTTACAAGAGTTCGATTTGGTCTTTCAATCGGTCAAGTCAAAGAAATCACTAGTGTTCGCTGAGTTAATCTCAGAGTTTTCGAGTGACTTAGAGCATGTTGAGGAAGAATCATCATTCCCGGATGAACATATCTTCCTCATTGCTTCCTCTGACCCATGGTACAGAGATATCTTAGTGTATCTACAGACTTTGAGGTGTCCTACTACTTTTTCTCGAGAAGAACGACGCAAGATGAAAAGCCATGCGAAGAACTATCTCATCATCTCAGATACTTTGTATCGGCGTGGGGTAGATTCCATATTACGATGTTGCTTAACTCTAGAAGAAGCTGAAGCAGTATTAAATGATGCCCACAGTGGAGCTTGTGGGGGACATCTTTCTGGGTTGGCAACAACTCAGAAGATACTGCGTGCCGGATATTTTTGGCCCACGATCTTTAAAGATTGTGTGGAAGCTGTGAAACACTGTCGTCCGTGTCAGTTTTTCACCAAGAAAATGAGGGCACACCCAACTCCTCTTCATCCTCTGATTACAGCAGGTCCCTTCACAAAATGGGGGGTTGATTACATGACTTACAATCCAGTTTTGGCTGGAGGGCATCATTATATCATCGTTGCCGTCGACTACTTTACCAAGTGGGCAGAGGCAATGCCTACTATCAAGGCAGATGGAGAAACTGCTGCTTATTTCGTGTTTAATCAAATTATTGCACATTTCGGCATACCTAAAGAGATAGTGACTGATCACAGCAATCATTTCCAGAATAGCATGATGACATATTTTTACACAATGTTAGGGTTTCGACAAGAACATTCGTCTTCATATTATGCATAGGCGAATGGATAGGTCGAAGCAGTTAACAAAAATTTAAAGGTTATACTGCAAAGAACTGTTAATTCCAATCGAAATAACTGGCACATCATGTTATATCCGACTCTTTGGGCTTACCGAGCGAATGTAAAGACTGCTACCGGGTTCTCTCCCTTCCAACTTGTGCATGGGATAAAGGCAGTCATTCCAATTGAATGCGAGATTCCTTCATTAAAAATGGATGTTCAATTACTACCGGATACTTCAGTACTAGAAGAACATTTGTTACATTTAGAACATCTAGATGAGCAGTGCCGTGATGCACTCACAACAAACGAGGTTCACAAGAAACAAGTCAAAGGACAGTACGACAAGTCTCTCAAACCTAGGGTTTTCCTTGAGGGAGATCTCGTTTTACTCTGGGATCAAGACAAGGAACCTATAGGACCTGGCAAGTTCAAGTCCATGTGGCTCGGGCCCTACATAATTTCCAAAGTATTGAAGAAGGGTGCCTATGAGCTGGTAGACTATGAGGGTAATAAGTTGGCTGAGCCTAGAAATGGGCTCTACCTGAAGAATTACTATGCTTAGGCCATTGTTCTTTTTCTTGTAACATAGCTGTATATTTTGTAGAGCTAGTTTTTGTTTATGCTTGTTAGTTAATCTTATGTGTGTTTTCGTTTCGTGTACCAGATGTCGACCGAACATTTCTTAGAATTTGCTGATGGCGCCAGTCGCCACACCTGACAGTTAGCTTTAGCATCTTGGGTCATTTATTCACCCGTTGGCCAATTGGTCTCTTCGGGGGGAGTTTGTTTGAGTCCCACTACGAACAATATAGCTGAATACAGTGCAGTTATAGAACTTCTCCGAGATGCCCTTATTCATGGCATTTCACATTTGGAGGTAAGACTTGACTCACAACTAGTTGTTTTTCAGTTTTACCAGATTAGAGATCCTTTGTTGCTTCGTTAGTTTTTGCGAGTTAGACTATTGGAAAGACAGTTTGATTCTATTATATATGAACACATTCCAAGAAATTTAAATGCATTAGCTGATTCATTGGAAAACTATGTTCTAGATTGGCATTTGTATCATATACTTCCATAAACAACATTTCACTCATAAAATTCAAACACATACACATGTAAATAACCGATACTGTATCAAAAAATATATGAGGTTTTGGATCACAAGTCTATCAAGTCATGTCATAAAAGTACAAAACTAGGCACAGTGGCCTCAAAAATA
Organism: Larix kaempferi; assembly: GCA_027924585.1. Lineage (NCBI taxonomy): Eukaryota > Viridiplantae > Streptophyta > Pinopsida > Pinales > Pinaceae > Larix > Larix kaempferi. The sequence continues at coordinate 8,191,497 of BSBM01000939.1, read as the reverse complement.
TACATAGAATGTATTTGTCTCCTATGGAGAAGGAGGGGCCTCGTCATCATCTATTGCATCCTGATAACATATGACTAGCCTATCTATCTTTCGCAGCACTCTAAGCTATGCTGGGGGCACCCCAACTATATCTTCCTACATATCAATAGGTATCTGATCCATACGGCATGCAGGAACATCATGAGTCAACCGACTCACTTTTCTCTCTATGGTCCCCAACATAGCATCTACTGCAACAATATCGGCTGGCCTTACGAAGATAGTGGGATGTCCCTTGGACGTACAGGCCCAATGTATGCATATGACACTTGTTTACTACTTCAAAATTCATTCATAAAAATCAAATACTTGAAAATTTTGAAAAAATTAAATAATTCTCAAAATAAAAAATACCAATAGCTCCCCAGGCTCCACCTGGAGGAAGCACCAGCTCTAGATCATGGCGAAAGTCCAACCCAACATATTTAAACTGCTCGAAGGCGGGCACCTGCCTCTCCCACCACCCCCAGAAATCATCAGTATGATAACAATAGTGACTTTCCCCACCACCCTGGCGGACGAATATGTCACCCCAACGGCCTAGTCTGGGCTCACGGGGGTTAACTTGAGGTAGAGGCATCCCCAAGCTAATAGCAGGTACCCTCTTGAAGAAGAAGGTACATAAGATGATGCCATACCCAAAGTTCTTCATACTCTCGGATTTACAACCCGTGAGTTGAGCTTTCATGTTTTCCAGTAAACTAGTGCACCAATCGTACACATGACCCTGTAAGCATTGTACACCAATATGCATGGAGTGTCTGGAAGCTAAGTGTTGTGAGGCACTACTTGCCACCCAGTTAATCATACTCACAATCACCTTTAGAGGGAGGCCTTCAATGGTAGAAATCAAGATTTGGCTTCCTGATTTCTTAGCTCCAGCCACGCAATATGTATTCAAGTACTCTTGCACCGATGCTATACCCATATTGCGAGAATACCCCTTCAAATTTACTACATCTCCCCTCCTAGAGAGTCCAGTAATGAAGTAAATGTCATCAAATGTAAGCTCCAAATTTTTCCCTCGGATGACAAATGTATTGGTATCCACATCCCAATACTGAACAAGTCTTCGAAACAATCTATTTAGTGCCCTCATATTTATAGTTTGGTAGAACTTCAACAAACTGCATCTTCTGAGAGCTTGGAGAGTGACTGGGTCTTGCATTTCCAACCTATCCATGTCCTCGTGTTCCCTCTCCCTCCAAAGAAGAACCATCCTACACAAAAAATGTAAATTTTTTAGCTCTTGGCACTTGTTTCTCGACTTTCAGGCATGAGCGCTACTGTACATACTAGACAATAACGTATGGGCGCTACTCTATGTGAGCATAGTAGCGCCCATATCCCTGTATACCCTACTATGCTCACTACACAGTAGCACCCGTGCATAAAACGATATGAGCATTGCCTTATAACTGATTTTTGGCTCGAAAATTGAAAAATAAACCATTGAAATGCAAGATGGAAGGATTTACACTTACTTGGTGGAAGAAAAATGCTGATTGGTTGCTCGAATCGATCGCCACGGAGGATTGAAAAATCAAGGTTTGCTCCCAAATGCTTTCCCTACAAAACAAAATGAAATTTGAGTTTAAATATGAAATTACATATATGGAATTTGATTTCAATTTTTACCCACACTTGTTAAAATGTCTATAGTTTCAAAATCTACCATAATGTCCTAATTAATCAATTAATAGAGACACATGGTGCAAAGGTAATTTCACTCATTTGGTTCTCATTTTTCACTAAAACTTTGTAGGATCAATCTTCTAAGACTAAATTTCTCGCTGTTAGACCTTTTTAACTAGCTCATAGTTCAAATTTATGTATCATTTGAGATTTTTTTGTCGCGATTACTAATATTGTTGTTGAAGGCCTAGTTTTGGTAGATTATGAAGTCATGATCCCAAAAGCTGACCTTTAAGTCATTTTAAGCTCTTAATTGGACTATTTAAACCTAAACAAGATTGCTGAGAAAACTTGTCCTTTTAAAGCTCGTTAAAGTAATTGAAGGCTCATCCACTCAGGTATAGAATTACCCCTTTTCCGGGCCTTGGTGGATTAACTATCGAAAAGTTATACTCTAGGTATACTCCTGTATGAGCTAGAAGAGTTCTTCTTCCTTTGTTTTATACTTTTTCAGGGGAGGAGACTAACTGTACGAAAACAGACCTTTTGGAGCCTTTCTTTAGGGTTTTCAGGCTCTCTAAATATGAAAACACCAAGCGAGCATTCACCTACTCAGGCTCGATGTAAAATCCACAAGAGGGTAAGTAGAGGACTGTTTAAGTTTTTCAACTCTATAAACAAGAAAACACCGTCAAGCACAGACCAATCCGGGATTGATATAAAATCCACGGATAGGTGTAAAGAGGATTGTTTAAGTTTTTCAGACTCTATAAACAGGAAAACACCGGCAAGCATTAATCTGCTTGGGCTCGATACTAAAATCCACGAGCAGATATATGGAGTTATTGTTTAAGTTTTTCAGACTCCTTAAAATTGAAAACACCAGCGAGCAGGAACAGATCTCAGCTCAATATTAAAATCCATAGATCAGTAGTATAGAGTAATCTTCTATCTCCTCTTCGAACTCGGTTGTACATGGTTGGATCTATTGAGTTTTCATTCTTTCTTGGACTCATTAAAACAACAAGAAAGATATTCTTTTATCTAAAAAGAATAAGGGATGGGAAAGATGTGTCATATCTTTAATGTCAAAGGAAGTTCAGTCAGTTCTATCCTTAAACACAGCACCTACTTGAGTCCATCATGTCGGTTGGGTTTAGTTTTTGACCTCAGGTTGAACCTGATCTCTGAGTTGTTTACTCCCCCGGTTGGTTATTCTTCCAACCATATGGAGGGTCTGATAATGTCTCCTACATTTTAGGTTTATCATTTGCCCAGTATGTCGAAAAATACCTGAGTCACTTTGTGTCATGCTCACTGTTCAAGGATATACCCTGGGTCGGCCATTCTGCAGTTTACCTTGACCTCATGTGTCGGCCATCCTAGTGTTAGTCTTGTTACATATTACTCCATATCAGCTCATACCAGTTGAGTGTTCCTCGAGTTGGATGATGGAGGATGCCTTAAGGCCTCCTTTCCAATGGACTTCTTCCCATCGACATCAACTCATTTTGATCTGGGAATGAAGTTTAGAGTTTCGGTTAGTACCTTGGAGATTGCAGTCACTAGTGGCAATTTTCCTTGCTGTTCAATGTCAAGAATACATCAATGTCTCTTCTTCAACAAGATCCCCAAGTGTTCGACTCCAAGTCCACTTATTCACACTTGTTGGATCATACTAGGTACCTTGGTCCCCATCATCATTATCGGTGGAAGCCCTTGCGTTTGTTAACAGTATACATCAATGACCGGTAATCAAACGGTACCCCCCATGTTCGACTATCAGCTCATTTATTCACATGGTTAGGGTTTGTACCTCAGGTTGTTTTGGATGGAGACCTTGGGATTTTGGATGACATTACCTCATTATGTTATCACCCAAGTTGCGCAAAACCGAGCCTCACTTATATTTAGCTCTCCATGAGACATAGATCTAGTTTGTTGTTATGGCTATGATCCCTCAGTTTGACATGGATCCACGCTTGTATTCTAAGTGGCCATGCTATATATACATCTCCTTGTTATGTATCGGAGATCATGTTGTATCACACTACACATCTATATGATGACAAGAATGTAATTTCTCGCTGACCTTGATCTTTGTTTCAGGTGTTCTTGTGACTTGCTTCCGCGGTTCCTTGCTCCTCCTCTGGCTTTGGACTGTAATCTATTTCAGCCATCGTTTCCCTATGAACTCACACATTAGGGGGCATCTGTTATAGGTCAAATCTGCACCTCTCCGTCCGTGATCACCTTGAGCTGTCGATCACACAAAAGGACAACTTGGATGGAGGAGCATGTTGACCTTAGATGAGACCTTGACCTACTCCACCTCCTTGCAAGCTGGAAAAACCCTAAAAAATATCATTTTGAGACATGGGTGCTACTCTATCTCAATATACTAGCGCCTATACCCTACTCCAGTGTATAATAGTAGCGTACACCTCCTCATGGGAACTACTCCTCTTCCATAGAGTAGTGTACAACATTTAAAAATTGGTGAGCGCTTGTTGTAAAACACTATAGTAGCACCCTGGGCGCTACTCCACTGTGAAATAATAGCATACACCTCAAAATATGATTAAAAAATAATTAATTTCACAAATGAGGATTAGTTGCAATTGGTTTTCCAACTTCCCCAACTTCCTCTACAACTACCTCTCGACCTGAACTGCCTCCCTTGTCCTATAAATACAAGGAGGAATGAAGAGAGGGGTTAGACATGAGAGCTATAGAAAGACTCTTTCATAAGAAAAGCTTGTATTGGAGGAGGTTATGCTAGAAGATTCCCAAGCCAGAGAAGAGCAGGAGCCTAGGATCAGGTTGCATGAGCATGCTGCAAAGTCAGGTATACTTTGTATTACTCATTTGCTTTTGACAATAAAAGGTTGAAACATCTTTCTCGTCCCAAATCAAGTACTTATTGAATTATGTGTTTATTTGGATCATGTTGGTTAATGCTTGATGTTTGAATCATTGTTCAATTGCATCATTATTATATTGGCCAAGATATACTGAGAAAGGTACTTGTGTTGCAGGTTTATCGAACGGGAGATTGACTTGAGGATCGAGCGCAAGATTGGATAAAAGATAGGATCAAACTTCATTCAAAAGGTATTTCTTCAAGATCCATAATCTATTTCCATTCATAAACATTTCTGTAATGCAATTAATATGCTTACCTGTCACCCCCTTAAGTTGATAGTGTTCATTTCCTCATTATAGGGTAGTATTTCCCACCAACACTAAGAAAATGAACAGTTTCAAAATACAAACGATCACACTACACATAATTTAACGTGGTTCACCCCCTGAATGGAGGCTATGTACATAAGAAATTTTGTTAAATTAGTCTTTGGGAAGGGTACAACAGTTCTTAGTCTACGCACTCAGCTGTAGACTCTCTTCTCTCTTAGATAGGTCTCTGTGCACTCAACTGCAGAGCCTTTACAATAGCACTAATCTTAAAAGATGCAACAATATTCAAGCTTAACAAAATGAAGAGTTAGAGTTAACCCTTTCGCATACAAAATTGCCTTATTTATAGATCATTCCCGTAGTTCATGTCTTTACAATCTGCAGGAAAAACCCTTAGGTTTACAAAACTGTCACGGTTTCCCCAAAACTGGATTTCTGGCTCCTGGTAGTGAATATTCAATCGTGGAGGTCTTCCATGCATGCATCATGTCGCTATCGGCCTTCCTGTTGCACGCATGCCAATAGGCCACTTTCACCAAGCCGTTCTTCCTGTAATGGTCTCGTGCGACTGGTTCAAGTAGTGGCATCTTTCACGTGTGCGACCAGTTGCTTTCTTCCTGATTTGCTCCTGCCCGTCGCTTAGCACTTCTGGAGCATCTTTACAAAAAATAAACCACCAATGGTCGAACCGGAATACGTGCCGTCTTCTATCCAGCACTCTTCTTTGCTAGCATCCCGTGGACTGGACACTTCGTAGCACTGCCTCCTCGCAGTACTGATCCTTGTACCTTCCTCCAACGCTGCGCCACGCGCAACCTCGCAGCATCCAAAAATTATACAAAAAAGTGCTTCAACTAAACTGCGCTTAGCTCTACAGTTCCAAAATGCTTCTTGCACAAAATTGCCCCACTTGGGCCAGGCCCAACAGGCCCCTAACACTTACATGTGGATCGCCCCGGAGCCACCTGCAACTTCAAATTCCCTGAGCCGTCCCATCTCCTGCGGAGCTAGCTTTGCGACAAACTCATTATATGTAGCGATCAACTTCTGGACTATTTGCTTTGTGTCTTGTTAAATTTGGTTGATGGTATCTAGCACCTCAGGTGTGATCTCATTTCCTATCTTTCCTTCAACCTATTCCTAATTCTCACGGAGCTCCTTTAATTTCTCCTCCATCTCCTGCGAGATCGTCCCAAAATCCTCCAACAATGGTTGTGACTTGTCGCCCATTTCAGTCTCTCTTTCCTGTAAGGCCTGCACTTCCTTCTTAAGCACATTGATTTCTCGGTACTTTGCGAGCCTTTCTCTTGGTAGTAGGGCTTTCACTTCTGTATCCAACTCTTCCAGGGCTGCTTGCTTCTCTTTGACAACATTTTTCACTTGCAGCAATCTTGGGTCTTCTTCAAGGGGCGTGAATTCCTTCGATGCATCATCTAATAGACTCTGGCACTTAGCTACTTCGGTAGCAATATTCTCTGCTGTTGCCTTCACTACTTCTGCTCTGAGCTACTGCTCATTCAGTGGGGTCTATGGGTTTATCTGCTCCTTCAAAGCAGCAATGTTAGCCTCATGTACAAACTCCATGTCTTGCATCTCTGTTTTAAGACTAGTGACCAGCTCGCCAATATTAGCAATAGTATCCCAAGGATCTGCCTGGACTTCAAATTCGTCTATATCGTCTGCCACCACAGTGATCGTGGACTCTAGTCTTTTCCGATGATCATGCTCATCCTATAGTTCCATAGCTCTCCGTAAGCTAGCTTCCTGTCAATTAGCTACTTGTAGCTCAGCCTACCCCTTCAGCACGTCAGTGGTTCTCTCATGCATTTCTTCCACACACTGCAGATGTAAATAATGTAGGCTCGACAGTGGCATTTCTTCCAAGTCAAGCTTCACATGGTGGACATCCTTTGTATCCAACATTAGTTTCTCTGGCATAGGTAAGATTACTGTTATCGGGTCTAGGTGGACGATACAGGACTTCGTAGGAATGACCATGGCTAATTGCAGTGTTCTCTGCTGTGAAGTTCCTCCCTAATTCCCTTCGGACTCTGAGTCGTGTGCTAGGGGTAATCTCTTGTGTACTTTTTGAATTTTCAGTTTAATCCCCTGCAATGCAGTTAGATTCTTTTGCAGACTCTCCAGTATTTCCTTATTCTTTTTCTCTTTGTCAGACATCAGATCTTCCATCTGCTCTGTGAACTTTACCCCGATTAGTTCATAATCATCACTCTTGAGTACTATGTCCAATTTTCCCTTATCAGCTTTCTGCTTCTTCCTTGCCCCCTTTTTCTGTCCTAGGATTTTAGCTTCCTTTATTTTTCCCATCTCCTTCTCTTCAGTAATAGGACATGGAATAGGCTCATCCTCATCGGAGTCACTTTTGATGTCTACACTTTCCACTCGGAACGTGGCAGGCCATTCCTTCATGATAGTGTCAATATCCTCCTAGTACATAGGGTAGTTCCCTGGGAACCATTCCACCTTCTTCTTCTGTGCCTTGGCTGAAGTATAAATGTTATGCATGTTAGCATAAAAATTTACAATGCGGATATACCTATTGGTTACCTGCTTTGTTATCTGCTGCGTCAATATGATTGCTGTGCACAACTGGTCGTAATACTAGTAGAAGATCTCAGTTGTCGCATGTTGTCTTTGTGAGTTTAGATTTGCCCAGAGATTTGAGTAACGCGGTCCTCTACACTCGTTGGTATCAGTGATTACACCAATGTAATCCTTCGGCTCCTTCCAGCTGACAAAAGGGATCAACACGATGAGCCAAGTATAATGGAAATACCCTTTGTTGAGCTGCGTGTCATTGAGCTCTTCCATGAACTCATTTAGTAAGTACTGAGACCAGTTAAATTATTCTCCTTCCGTTTCCATGACGCCAAGTAGTACTGTGCCTACGCTTACCTAGAGAGGCTTTCATGTGTAGAGAATATTTCCTGCGAATAGTTGCATGACAAATCTTGTTGCTTTATCATCTATTTCTTCTGTTTGGAAGCTCGTCTTCTGTTTGACAACCGTCTGAGTTTTCTTCATCTTTGCTACAACTTCTTTGTCCTTGATATTTGCTTGGAAAAATTGCTTGGGGTCCTTACCCCTTTTACTCAACACGGTAATGCGATGGATGATGTCAATATCTAAGTCAAAATTGTGGTTGAGCCACAGATAAACCTGGTGAATGTGTGCCATCAACGTGCACACTACTACATTCAACTATGGTGACCTATCGAAATGCGGAAGTTTGAGTAGATTTAGCAGTCCGGACTAGACTACTTCAGATAGCCAACTTTGGGCGATCAGGTTAAGCTCACCTTTTGTGTCCTTCTTCCAGCACATTATTGGTCCAGTTGGAACTGTAGGAACTTCGGTTCATTGGGGTCCTCCTTCTACATTGCAAGCAGATCACAATATTCCCATCTACATTCTAGGATTTTACCCAGCAAGTTTTTCTCCACCTTGACATGCTTTGAGATTGGAAATAGCAGGATGTTGTATTTGGCATTCTTCAACAACTTGAAGATCGGTGCATCTAGAGCACGCGGTGAAATATAGTATGGGGTTAATTTCAAAGGTATCTCTTTATCCGCTAGCAGCGGTTTCTGCACTATTGACGCCATCTTAGGTACCTTCGTTCTTGGTGCTACTTGGTTTTTTCCTTTATCTTCCATCACTGGACCGTGTCTTGGTGATCGTCTTGATGCCTGACCTGGTTTGAAGACAACCTTCTTAGCTGGGGTTCTCATTAACCCTTCGACCCCCCCCCCCCATATGGGAATACTTTCACAGTCTCTTGGACAATGAACTCTTCTTTAATGGAAGACCACTCAGACATCCACTGGGAAACTCTCACAGGTTTCCAGATTGCTTACTAAAAATAACTCACACAGTAGTACTTTGCAAGAAAATTCTAAGTGTTTGGTAATGCCCGCGAGTCTGAATGCAGCGTTACTTATAGGTGCAGCAGACCCTCATCCACGCCCCTCAACGACTAGATAAGCATTAATTGCTGTATATGTTGGCCAAATCTGGTGGATCCTTCAGTCCTTTCCATCATAAACTCGCTCAGAATGGCTATCTATACGTTAAATGCCCAAGCGGTTACTGGTAACGGCTATATAACAGCTATATTCTTCGACCGACATTGTAACGACTATTTTTCGGAGTGTTGCGTCGAACTGTGCAACAGGTCCTGATGGCTCCCACACGGTATCTTTGCGGTGCCTGATTTATTTCTTTTGAACTAAGGCTTTTTTCTTATTTAACTTGGTCTTTGCAATTTCCCTATGGGGTTCGCAACTGCACCGTTCCTCTTTTCTTTTCTCTTTTCTTCTTCTTTTTTTTTTTTTTCCCCTCTACGCAACTTCAACAGTGCTGTGCAGTATGTCTCCCTTGATCATATAGGATTCTGCGAAGCCAGAATATTGTGGTAAAGCTTTAGTTTGCTTCCATTTATCAAACTTGGTAGGGTATCTCCAGCTAAGGTAGCTAACTCAACTGTGCCACCATTAGTAACATGCATTACAGTATATGGGCCATGCCAATGTATCTTAAACTTTCCAGGAAATTTCATGAATTTTCTATCATATAGGAGGACGAGATCACCTATATGGAAAGACTTGTTCTTGATGTGGCAATCATGCCATGCTTTTTCACGCTCTTTCTATACTTGTTGGTGGAAGCCCGCAACAAAGCGATCCTCCTCCAGCCCAACCAAGTGTAGGAGCCATTCTTCTAGCACTGTGCGATCTTCCATCCCCGTAAACACTGCTATCCTCAAGCTTGGAACAATGTATTCCATGGGAAGTATTGCCTCTTGCCCATAAGCTAGTTTGAAAGGTGTATGTCCTGTCAGTTTCTTGCATGTAGTCCTGTGTGCCCATAATACAGATGGAATGTGCAGGTCCCAATCATCATGATTGATGTTGCATATCTTGGTTAGCGCATTCTCCAGCACTTTGTTGAATGCTTCAACAGTTCCATTCTCCTGTGGATGATAAGGCGTGTTGCACTGATGATGAACGTGGAACTCTTCGGTTAAAGCTTCGATGGTTATGCTCAGAAAATGAGTGCCTTGATCACCCATCAAAATATTTGGGCATCCGAACCTTGTAAGGATATTTTCGAAAATGAACTCCACGGCTATAGCTGTGCTACAATCTTTCACTGGTTTCGCTTTGGCCCATTTGGTGGGGTAATCAGTAGAAGTAATGATGTACCTCGCACCAGTTCTTTTCCTTGGTGAGTTAATAGGTCCCACAAAATCAATGGCCCATTTCTTAAAGGCCTGCAATGTCAACTGTGGATTTAATGGCATTTCATCTCTTCGCAATGTCTTTCTGGTCCTCTAACATACATCGCATCTTTGGCAATGTTCCTTTGCATCTTTATGGATTGTAGGCCACCATAGACATGTGCACAATATCTTCTACGTAGTCGCTCTCCCTGCGTAGTAACCTCCCACGACTCCTGAATGTGCATCAGCTAATATGAATGGTTTCTCATGCTCTAGTACACATCTGTGCAGTACTTCATCGGTTCCCAACTTGTATAGCTAGCCTGCAATAATGGTGAAGTCTGTGACTCGTACTACCAGCTGCTTCTTTTGCTGTGTAGTGAATTCTGTGGGTTCGAACCCAGTAGTCAAAAATTCAATGATGTCCTTATAATAATCATCGGAAACCTATATAGAAAACAACTGCACATTAGAAAGGTTGTCTTCCAGGTTCGTAGGTTCCTCTCCTGACTCAATCCTTGAGAGATGATCAGGTCCTAAATTCAACCTGCTTGGCTTAACAACAATTTCAAAATCATACTCCTGAAAGAGTAGTAACCATATGCATATTCGCCCCCCTAACACTGGATTATTGACCATGTATGTCAAAGCATAATGATCAGTGAACATAGATAAGTGCACACCACGTAAGTAATGCCTGAACTTCTGCAGTGCATATACCATCACGATTCCTTCTCTCTCAGTAGTGGTATAATTATTCTCAGTGGAGGATAACTTTCTGCTGGAAAATGAAATGGTATGATCAATACCTCCCTCTCCTGGCTGAGCAAGAAGAACGCCTAATGCTATACATGAAGCATAAACATGGACATGAAATGGCTTCTCCCAGTCTGGAAAATCTAGGGTCGGCGCGGTGACCATCTTCTCTTTGAATGTGTCAAAGCCTTGATCGCATTCTTCATTCTAGATGAACGACACATCTTTCTTTAACAACTTCTCCTTAGCTGCGGTTATTTGCACATACCCCTTTATGAACTTCCTGTAATAACTGGTATGCCCTAATGTAGTGCGCAACTGCTTGACTGAGTTTGGTGTGGGAAAGTTTACAATGACTGCGATCTTCGTAGGATCAACCATCAAGCCCTATTTGCACACAATGTGTCCCAACAAAGTTCCATAGGGAACACAAAAAACACATTTCTTCAGATTTAATGAAATTTGATGTTGTCTGCATTTTTCCAACATCATTCTGAGGTTCATGGCATGGTTCTTGAGTAAGCTGAAAATAGTCCAATCATCAAAATAAACCTCTAAGAACTTATGTATAAAATCTTTATATGCTGCGACTACTACTCTAGAAAATATGGCAGGTGCGTTCTTCAGACCAAAAGGCATCACTGTGTACTGGAACGACCCCCATTCTGTAGCAAAAGTAGTCTTGTGCCTATTTGTGAGATCAATCCTGATCTGATGATAACCAGAGAACCCATCAGTAAAAGAATATGTCTCATTCCCTCCAACATTATCAAGTACTTCATCTGTGAAAGGGGTAGGAAATGGGTCATGCATTGAAGCATCATTCATCTTTCTGAGATCCACACAGATCTTGATCTCACCCTTTGTTTTCTTATCCTGGATAACCATCGGGCTTATCCATTCAGATTCTTCAACCGGCTCAGTGATCCCAATGAGAGTTGGTATTCTTCGTCACACATTACTTTCCAAACACACTATTGCATCACTGAGTTTTAGCATGGAAACAGAACCATTTGTTGGTTGTATGTAACTGATCTAGAGGTTTCGAATGTAGACCCAAGTACTTGGCGGTTCGAGGAACCAACAAAAACCCTATTCACCGACCCTTTCGGCAACAGACTGCGAGCAGCCTGAGGTCTCACTCGAGGCGAAGCTGAGGGGGTGGTTGCAGAATCAGGTTTCCACAACCTAGTGATGCGAGTTTCAAAGAGATGGATGGGAAGCATGGTAATGGACTCTTGTTGCAGACAAAAGATTGCGCGAAGTCTCTATTTTGCGTCAGATACTTCGGCAAGCAAAGGCGCTTGCGCAACCAACACATCCAAAGACTATGCGGTATGGGATACTTCCCGAGTTACGATGATAAGCTATTAACAGCTTACCTTGTAGCACTCACCATGGGTCAGCGCATCAACTAGACCATGCATCCACTTCAGGACTTGATCAACTCCAATCAACCTTACTTAACGATCTTTATCCATCCAATCTACACTTAGGTTATTAATGTTATGGTATATGTAAATGAATGGAACATACAATACTGCGTGCTCCAACACTACATTCGAATCCAATGCTTAACTATGTGGTTATCCAACAGATTCATGCATTCAAAGACTTAGAAGTGCAGAATACTCAACATTCATCCACACATGTATTACTTAACATATTATTCCCATCATTCCTGCGGTGAATACATATAAAAACAATCACATAACAGATAACTTGCAGCATTAAACATCCATACTAAGCAAATGAACAGTTGCAAAATACAAACAATCACACTACACAAAATTTAATGTGGTTCACCCCCCGAATGGAGGCTACGTCCACAAGAACTGTTGTTAAATTAGTCTTTGGGAAGGGTACAACTGTTCTTAGTCTACGCACTCAGCTGCACACTCTCTTCTCTCTTAGATAGGTCTCTGCGCACTCAGTTGCGGAGCCTTTACAATAGCACCAAGCTTAAAAGATGCAAAAATATTCAAAGCTTAACAAAATGAAGAGTTAGAGTTAACCCTTTCCCATACAAAATTTCCTTATTTATAGATCATGCCCATAGGTCATGTCTTTACAATCTGCAGCCAAAACCCTTAGGTTTACAGAACTGTCACGGTTTCCCCAAAACCGGACTTCTGGCTCCTGGTAGCGAATATTCCATCGTGGCGGTCTTCGACACATGCATCACGTCACTATCGGCCTTCCTGTTTCGCGCATATCAATAGGTCGCTTTCACCAAGCCGTTATTCCTTTAATGGTCTCGTGCGACTGGATCAAGTAGTGGCATCTTTCGCATGTCCAACCAATCGCTTTCTTCCCGATTTTCCCCTACCCACCACTTAGCACTCCTGGATCATTTACCAAAAATAGACCATTGATGGTCTAACCGGAATATGTGCCATCTTCCATCCAGCACGCTGCTTTGCTAGCATCTCATGGATTGGACACTTCGTAGCACTTCCTCCTCGTAGCTTCCTCCAACGCTACGCTGCACGCAACTTCGCAGCATCCAAAAATTATACAAAAGAGTACTTCAACTGAACTACGCTCAACTCCACAGTTCCAAAATCCTTCTTGCACAAAATTGCCCCACTTGGGCCAGACCCAACAATTTATAGGGAGCATTTCTTGTGGGGTGAGCCAAATGGATTTAAAGCACCACTTAAATGGTGTGCTCTAATTTTGTAGCACACAAAAGAAAAACTAATTTCATTTTAATAATAATGAACTAATTAGTGGTGGCTTCATATCAATGGAACACACCAGCCTTCGGTGCCCCCATCGATGAATATTAACAAAACAAATTAAAATAAAAGAAATGGTGCTTTTAATTCAATACTACGCACTGTGACCGGTGCGTTAATGTGAATGTAACACACTGCTCTAGATAATTTAGCATTTACATGCCCTAAACAAACCCAATTCAATAGTTCTTTTAGTGCACTCCGACGCACCTGTTGTTCGTTCTTTGATGTGTAGTGGGTGCAACGTGGACACATTCCATATCAACCTTAAAATGGCGTAAACAATGGTGCTTTTGGTTATAGTAAGCGCACCGGTTATGGTGCATTCAAAAACCAAATTTTGGAAATCCACCGGTGCGTTTTGAATTGGATGCACCTGCTTGACAATCGAAATTTATAAAACTATACAAATATCTTAGTGGTTTGCTACATTTCAGTACCTGCACCCATTTAGATAGTGTGCTTAATTCTAACGGACACACCGTTAAATTTAAAACCTTTGTACAAACATTGACGATGCACGCATTAAGCATAATCGCACTGCAACTCATCCTCCCCATTTACGGGGCAATGATCTATCCACAATACATCGACACTATGGTTTTAACGTTATCTAATTGCAAACAGTGTGCTATGTTATAGTATCCACACCGAATCACCTAGTGCATTTATCTGTAAATGGAGCACCGATAATGCATGAAATTGAAAAACACTCAATACATTGACAGTGTGGTTAATAAACAGTGACACGATGTTTATGGTGCATTCATGTTTAAGGGACGCACCCTAATGAAAATTTTAGAATGTTAAAATTTCCAAGGGCCCCTTGTTTATGAGGCATGTGTAGGTAAAAAGCATCATTGGAGATGCATATTTTATATAAAATGTAGCGTGGATGGTGCAGTTGGTATATAAAAGCACCGTTGGCAGTGCACCTATGTTATTTAAGTGCACTGCACCTAAAAAATTATAATTTCGAGAGAGAAATATATTATTGATGTTATTAAATAATATGTTAATGGAATGAAATATTACATGTTTTTATATATCTATTTATGACATTGATTCATGTTATATGTGAAATAGAGACGTGATTAGCGACAAGCTGCTTGGCAGGAGTGTGCACAGGTGGATCAGTTCAACATGGTAAAAGAATTGAAGGCTAGGGAAAGGGAGAGGTATTTATACCCTCTCCCCATTACTAATTAGAATCGAGAACTCTTGATAGCTATCGGCTTCCAGAAGTTCTATTAGGAGGCTACATCCCTCAAGTGTAACTCTTCAATGTTGTGTCAGTTCATCTACCACTAGGATCATCATAGGAAAGCATTACGTGTTGGTGCCAGTCAGTAGTTTCATCCCACTAAGGAGGACATCTATGTCATCAATGGGTTATCCAGGAGAGGGAAATATTTTTCTAGTTCCCCGATTTCACAGCTGATTTTGTAGTAGAGAGTTAGCTAGATTACTCTATGAGATATATCAATGTTGAGGTCGTCCATCCATCTGATTTTCATGTGAATAGCTTAGGATCTCTGCTTTTGGTCAAGAGGAGGTTAAGTTCCTCTCTTTTTTTCTTGCTGCGTTGGCACACTCCACCAGCAGTGGGAAGTGCATTAGGTTCCCTCTATTGTATTATGCTAACTCTTTAGTGCAGAGACCTAGATGCATTAGGTGGTATGCCATTTCTTTGCGATAGTTTTGTTATGATTTGGATAGATGTCTTGTAGTGATTGATGGGAGGTCCAACTTCCCTTTCTGTTAAGAGATTTTTGTCTATATTTTGAGAGGTTTCCATCCACCAGACCATCATTTTAGTGCCTCCGTTAAAATCCAATGGCAGAGGTGCATATGCACATGTTGGGGTAGATGATGCCCAAGAGGGGACATCCTAATTTCTTGGCTAGGATCATGTCATATGTGCTCAAGATGATATGAATTGAGGAGGACCATGCACTAAACATTGTTCTATATCCATACGTGTGCTTGGACTAGAGTGCTAGGATATTTTAATAATCCATCCTTGTCCTACTTGAATTATTTACCATTTGCTAGCAATTAGTGATGTTCTTTCCCCCCTAGTGGTGTGTAGATGTCAAACAGGACTTGGTATCCACCTAATGTGCCCTACATGCATGATTTTAGGACCACTAGAGGTAGTTCCACACATTTTAGGATTCGACTCAGTGTTCTAGTTCAGTCCACCTGAGTTATCTGACTCTTGTGGGGGGATTATGCTCCGAATGCCACTGATTGTGGCCTCATGCACTCTTTTCTAAGCGATTTGCATGTCAAACTCACTGATGTGCCCTCCTTGGTCATTTAAATGATGGTGTCTTCAATTAACTTAGTTTTGGTTGAGTTTAACTGAGTTTGTGAGCTCTGGAGCATTGATAGAGGTGACAATTACTATGGTAGATCAACTGAGACTCGAATTCTCCTAGGTGACTCGAATTATCTCCATTGTAATATCATTACTCATTATACTTATTATTGGATCATGTGAAATTATTCTGTTCCTATCTTATTTCTCAAGCATGATTAATTTTCTGCTCATTTTTACTGCACTTTTCACTGTAATTCATCTTTTCTACTCATTCTTTCTCTGTGAGGTATACTCAGCTCCATGATCTGCTGTGAATTAGAATTTCACATGGAATTATATCCATTGAGTGTAGCTTGAGCATCTACTTTCAGTAGTGCACTAGAAGCCTCTGGATTTCCACAACAAATCCTGGTGCCATTGCATTGAATTCATTGGTTAAATCCTTTGAGGTCTAGCAAGGTGTGAAGGATATAGAAAAGTGTGCCGATTGTACTAAAGTAGTGCTCAGTAGTAGTATATATGCAAAATTTAGATTTTTTTGTAGGTTATTGAAAGTGCAATAGTTGTAGTAGTAGCAACAGTCAACCGCTGTAGCAGTAGCAACAATACCACCTTGTATTGGCTCTAGCAATTCTAATGGAGAATTCGAACTCTCCTCTCTCTCCCAGGATCCTCAAACCATTCAATTACCTTGATTGGAGGGATAACATGTAGATGGTCTTGTGCAACAAGTCATTGTACAGGGTAAAAATGGGAAAGGTGGTCAAACCTCAAGTAGTTGTGGAGAAGGCCAAGTATCTAAATAGATTGGATGAAGCATTTGGTTTCACGTGTCTTCATATTTCTAGATATATACTCTTCCACCTCGATCAATTTAAGAATCCAAGAGAGTTATGGTTGAATTTAGAGACCCTCTTTGGCAAGAAAGATGAGCTAAGGAGCCATATTATAGAGAATGAGTTGATTGCTCTTCAACCGAGTAGTTTCGATACCACCCAACAATTCTTTTCCAAATTCAAATCTTTGGTCATGCAATGCAAGCAGTGTGGCATTGAGAAGAAGGATGAGCAATTGGTACTATCCATTTTGAGCAAGCTAGGTCCTGAGTTCTCCATCTTTGTCTCTACCTTCCATTCATGGAGAATTTCAATTCTTGGCTGGAATATGCCATACTTAGATGTTTTCATTGGATATCTCTTCAAAGAACAAGACAAATTGATCTAGATGGGTGCCTTGAAGGCCTATAAAAATCAAACTCTTGTGGCTGGAGAAGAAAAAATTGTGGATAGAAAGGGGAAGCACAAGGGAAAGGAGAAGAGGAAATGTGAAACCAAGTAGAATTCCAAGTCTAGTCCATATAAAGGAGCCACCATCTCCAACAAGGACAAACAAAAGGGATTTGAGAAATCCAAGTGTTCCTATTGAAAGAAAGGAAACCACCTAGAGAGATATTGCATGTATAAGAAGATAGATCAGATGACCAAACTTCTTGAACAACACAACATTTCCCTCCCATAAGGCGTAGTAGAGACTGATTCTGTAAGTGAGTCTGATGGTCATGAGAGATGTCAGGCATTGAAGGTTGGATTTTCAAAATCATAGGCATTACTCATAGATTCAGGAGCCTCCAACGACATGGTTTCTTACAAATAATCATTTTCTTCTCTAGATCTCAATGATGGCACGATTATTCATATGGGAGATAACTCTCACATCTCTTCTGAAGGGAATGGCACAACACATCTGGAGCATGGAAGGTTCAAAAATGTTATATTTGTGCCTTCTTTGTCAACAAATTTGTTGTATGTCTATTAGATGAATCACACAAGTTCACTCAAGAAAGTGGTCTTTAGTCTTGGTAGAGTTGAGATTGCAGATATCTCTATTGGGAAGTTTATAGCAAAAGGGTTTGCAAACCATGCCTCCAAGGCATATGATTCTCTCACTTTTTTCCATACTTTCTTCCTAATCCATCGGCATATGATGAAGATCATAGTGATATATCTTCTAGTGAATATGCATATGAAGATATTGATGTTGAGAATAAAGTTCAAGTAGATCTAGATCCAGATACAACACATGCTCCCAATCCATGGCCAAGGCCAATATGGGCTCACAAAGTCCTTGTAGCTGCTCGGAACATAGTTGGGGATCCCTCTGACCATAGAACCAACATATATCAGTATCATGCAAACATTTCACTATGTTATGCAGATCCACTTCTCTCAGAGAGGTGCTACATGATGGTCGAGCTTGATCCACAATCCCTTGAAGAAACTTTCCATGGGGGATCTACAACCAAGTACAAATATCAGTTGGTTGAAAAAGGGTACTCAAAGGTTCATTATTTGGAATACAATGAGCCATTCTCTCTAGTAGAAAGAAGGGTTCCTAAAAGACTTGATTTGGAAAGTACAACTTCGTCACAGTGGGAGGTACATCATAGGAGAAGATCCAGATCCAGATCTAGATCTAGCACCGACATTTCTATCCTACATAGGAGCATATTGCCTATATTTTTGCAAACTCTTTCACTCAGGAATTTGTTTTCCTTATCTGCATAGTATGAATTTTATTTGAGTTCCCTACCATTGTTCCTTTTTGAGGGGAGGTATTTTTCCCATGAGGTTTTCCCCAATTTCCTTGGTTCATGGACAATTATTTTATTTTTCATAATTTATTTGATTGTATGGGTGGCTGTTGGTCTTAGTAACCAGGGCCTAGGTCAACCTGTCGACTAGGCCCTCCACCCGACCATTCTGAAGTATATGTCGACAAGTTGCGTCGACTAGTATAGGTCGGTTCGATCGGTTAGACCTTCAAACAGTTATGTAACTGTATTGAAAGATATGTATATATAGGTTGTTGAGTCGATGTACTAGTTAGATTGGTTATATGTTGTATTCTGCTCTTGTTGGTTAATACAAAGGCTTGTGCTTCTCTCCATTGTCTCATCTCTTGTATGTGCATCATTGTGCATGCATGCTTATAATATATAATGTATCTCTGGTAACCACGTGACCCTCGGGACTACAACATCTGGTTTCGTTGTCGATTGATGCATTAAGAAATAAGATCATGACATATGATTTCAGAACAGGATATTAAGGACTGGTGGAAGAGGAAAATTGCGAATTATCTACAGAATTATGCGCGGTGAAACAAGATGAGGATTATCCAAGTAATGGAACAATTATTCTTCGAGACCCATGAAAAATTTGTAGAGTCCGTGTCGACCGCCTTGAAGAAGATTCTGGATGAGAAGACTAGTTGATGAAGCATAGAGGAAGTTGTTGTCGAAGCTAATCAGCGGAGGACATATGAACCTGTTGGAGTGGTGTGAAAATATCGCAGATGAATTTTGTGAAGAGCAAGCAATTGAAGACTGCATCTCTATAGATGAAGTAAGAAAAAAGTTCTTCACCGACCTAGCTGATCAATTCCTGTGTTCTCTATCGACCTTGTTGTTCAATTTTTTTATCGACAAAGGCATTGCACATATCGTCGAGACACGACCATTGCTGATCCTGCCCCTTCCCAACTCTAAGTGGGAGGTGAAAGAACGAGAGTGGGAAATATTTGTAAAGGAGCATGAATGGGAATTCTTTTTGAACAAATGACAGTCTGTACTTCCCCAGTGATCTAGAAAAATTCGGGCTGGCATTGGGGGGGTGGAAAAGCATGTTCTGATGTATTGCGTTTGATGAAAAACGACATATGAAAAGGTGACATGAACAACAGTGGATGTAAATCCAATAAATAAATACTAATGAGTCATAAAAGCACCCCGGATATCCAGAAAATAGAAAGAGAAAAAAGGAGACAGCGGCATGAAGAGCTGAGGGAGAAGGCAATTGTGCTCTGGAGGATGTGAGGATTAAGTGTCGCGACAGATGTAAAGGAAAATCTGCAAGAGTTAAGTTGAGCTTGCGATGATCGGGGTGTTGAAGAAGACATGTCACTGATGGATAAAGACTTGTGGATAGAGCATGGTAGAGCTCTCCAAGTTCAAATACCTGAGACGGTAAAACCTTCTTCTCCATTTCATTTAACACAAAGTGTCCGAGTCCAATAAATTGTCGAGGAAAATCTTGGTCTCCATGCTAGTCAGTCAGGAATCTAGAGTCGTCGAAGTGAAGAAGGTGATGATATAAATAGATTATTGATTCATCAACTGGAGGAAGGAAATTGGGTGTCCATTCAACCCGAATTTTCGAATAGAAGCTTTCATCCAGTGTACCCAGAACATGAAGAAGAACCCCCCCTGCCAATACCAAATTTGAGTGACTCGTTGAGTACGTCGGATAATCCAAAGTTTAGCGAAATCCCATTCGAACAGAACTTTAATTGGATTTCGACAGAAGTATTAGAAGAAGACAGACATAGCGAAACATAAGCAGTTCTAGATACTAGTTCTGAAGATAGAGATGTTAAATTTTCAGAATTTACTTCAATCTGATCTAGGATCTTAACTGAGAGAACAACATGTACAGCATATCTACAGCATATCAATCATGGAGACAATAATGCAAGCACACAAGAGACACAAATATTTACTTGGGGAAAACCATAAAGGTGAAAAACCCCAATAACTTCCTCAGAGATAGATAGAGCAATGATACAACCAACCAAGAGAGATAGCCATAACCTAGCAGTAGATCCTCCTCCTCCATAAGTGCGCCACTCCTCCTTGAGTGCATGTGTGAGAAGTGAGTGAACAAATAGAGTGCCTCCCGCACTCTATTTATACTTGACTTGACTTGCCTTTTTACCTAACTCATGTAGGCTCGAACTTAACCACATAATATAATGCTGACTGGGCCGACCCCCAATAGGGTGGTCTAATAACCCTTCGACCCACATGGCCGACCCCCAATAGGGTGGTCTAATAACCCTTTGACCCACATGACTTATACAAGGCCGACCCCAACAAGGTGGTCTAATAACCCATCAAGTATAAGTTACGACACTTACAATATAAATGACGACACTTCCGTATAGAGGAATAAAACCATCTCTATAGGAGTACATACAACATATATGAAATACATTCCGAAGTTACATATACATCAACACTCCCTCTTAACTAGGAAGGTATTTCTCAGCACAGTTCTTCTAGCACAAGTCATCTTCTCTGGATCATCGTTACTGGATAATCGTCATCGAGTCATCATCATCGTCACTGCTGCTGCTATCTCAATCAATCTCTGAATCTACTCGTCATAGGAAGTTCTACAGAGCCAGTCCTTTTTCATACTGGATGTAGGCCCACCACCTGCAGGTCTTCATCATCACTGGCCATACTGTGGAATCCTCAGGACTTATTACGTGCGTCACAAAACCTCGAAAGAGCATCCCAGGCTGTTACGAGCACACGACTCTACCTATAGGATCTCCCAGGGCACAAATTACATGTGACCTCACCACAAAACCTCGAAAGAGAATCCCAAGACTGATTACGAGCACAAGGCTCAACCTATCGGATCTCCCAGAGCACAAATTACATGTGGTCACCACAAAACCTCGAAAGAGCATCCCAGGACTGATTACGAGCACACAGCTCAACCTATCGGATCTCCCAAGGAACAAATTACATGTGGTCATGGCAAAACCTCGAAAGAGCATCTCAGGATGTTACGGGTACACAACTCCAACCTGAAATCTCCCAGGGCACAAATTACATGCCATAGGACAAAACCTCGAAAGAGCATCTGCCAGATATCCCAGGGCACAAATTACATGCCATAGGCAAAACCTCGAAAGACTATCTGCAGATCTCCCAGGGCACAAATTATATGTCCTCCCAAGCAAAACCTCGAAAGAGCATTTGCCAGATGTCCCAGGGCACAAATTACATGCCATAGGAAAAACCTCGAAAGACCATCTGCAAATCTCCCAGGGCACAAATTACATGCTTATCTGCACAACCTGATCCACAGCCACAGAGTATCAAACTGATACTCACCATACATCATCCTGATGTATCCATGATCATCCTGATCATCATCACTGCAACATCCTGCTGCATGTCATCTGGAGCAACATCCTGAAGCTCGTCATCTATGATCATCCTGATCATCACTGCAACATCCTGCTGCATGTCATCTGGAGAAACATCCTGAAGCTCATCATCTATGATCATCCTGATCATCACTGCAACATCCTGCTGCATGTCATCTGGAGCAACATCCTGAAGCTCATCATCTATGATCATCCTGATCATCACTGCAACATCCTGCTGCATGATCCACCTGATCATCAATGCATCTACCTGATGCATACCAAGTATCTACTTGATACATATCATCATACATGATCCTCCTGATCATCAATGCATATACCTGATGCATACCAAGTATCTACCTGATACATATCATCATACATGATCCTCCTGATCATCAATGTATCCTCCTGATACAAATACAAATACATGATACATATCACCATACATGATCCACCTGATCATCAATGCATCTACCTGATGCATATACAGATACATGGTCCAAGCATCCAACATGATGCATATACAAAATACGTACACATGATCCAACTGATCATATCCAGCATCCAACATGATGCATTCATACATAAATGATCCAACTGATCATATCCAGCATCCAACATGATGCGTACATAAAAATGATCCAACTGATCATATCCAGCATCCAACATGATGCGTACATACATACATAAAAATGATCCAACTGATCATATCAAGCAGAAACCAGAACATCATCCTGATGCTCATCATCCAGCGCTTACATCCACAGCCATGTGAAGGATCCTCCTTCCAACATGCTTGGAATGGCTTCAACAAATGTGTCCATCACTTCTTCCTTGAAGTGTCCTCGATCTGAAGAACGCCAAGCCTCTCTCTGAAGTACTCGAACTTCACTCTGGCTAGTGGCTTCGTCAACACATCTGCAATCTGACTGTCTGTTGCAACATATAGGAGCTTCACAGCTCCTCTCTGCACCATATCCCTGATATAGTGATATTTGATCTCTATGAAACACTGGGTTCTCGGACAGCTTCACACAACTCTGGTTATCACAGAAGATACCAGTAGCTTCCAATGGGAGATCAAATAACTTAGACAGTAGCTTTCGTAGCCATACTGCCTCACAACTAGCTGAACAGGCTGCAACATACTCTGCCTCAGCTGTACTCAGTGCTACGCAAGACTGCTTCCTGCTAAACCAAGAGATCACACCTGATCCCATACTGAAGCAACACCCAGATGTGCTCTTCCTATCTGCAGCACTGCCAGCTCAATCTGAATCAACATAACCCTGCAGGTTAAAACTTTTGATTCGCCTCATACCTGAGCCCATAATCCACTGTACCCTTCAGGTACCTTAGAACATGCTTTACAGCAACCAGGTGGACACTCCTCGGATCCGTCAGGAACTGGCTCAATGTGGTCACAGCAAAGGAAATGTTTGGTCTTGTGTTCGTTAGGTACACCAAGGACCCAATCATCTGGCGATCAACCGGCTCAGATGAAGCATCACATAGAAGCTTCAGATTCGATGCCATAGGTGTGGCCATATTCTTGCAGTCCATCATCCCGAACCTCTTCAAGATCTCTACTACATACTTCCCTTGTCCAGGGAAGATTCCATATGCACTCTGCCACACCTCCATGCCAAAAACAAATAGTGCATCATCCCCAAGTTCTTCATCTAGAACTTGGAAGAAAGCTTCCGCTGCGTGTCGGCAATCAATCTATCTTTACCTGTAACAAACAGGTTATCTTCATACAAAAAGTAGTATCACTGGATTGCCTTCTTCAACCTTGTAGAAAAGGTTGGAATCTGCTTTACTCTTGGTAATGCCCAAACTGGATAGAAAGCTGTCTATCCTACCATACCAAGTTCTGCACACATATATGACTACACCATGTTGTCTTGAGATCCATCTGGTGCATCTTCTATTTCATCACTTTTATATTTCTCAATGCTGCCATCTGCAACATGCTTGATCTGATAGTTCCATTTGGAAGTCATAACAAACTTCCCTTCACATCTTGGGACTACATCCCAAACATCATTCTTCATGATCGATGGATCATGGCATTCCATTTCTTCATCCCAGATCCTGGGAACTTCAATATCTTCAATAAATAAATTTGTTGCTGAACAAATGTTGTAGTTCTTCTTTTGTAGGAGATGGCATACGATCTTTCCTACACAACAGGTTAAATTGCATGATTAGAAAACATCTCATAGTTTTCAGAACAAATTCTTACACATAAATAAATATGTCATACAGTCATGCAATTATCTTAGCCAATGCTTCAATACAACATTTATCCATATTCCGTAACTTTCTAGATGCCTTCCAATCTCTACCAGAACATTGTTAAGAGTGTGCACAACTCCCAACATGTCAGCAAAGAGGTTTCATTCTAGATAAGTAGCAATGGAATGTTGTACAGTGCCATAGGCCACTTACCCATGCATATTAGGAGTATACTGTTCATCAATGCAATTATTCTAATATGCATAATACACAACCTAATTCTAGGAACATCAGTATATACATTATTGAACAGTATTATTTAAGAAATGACAATTCAAATACTTATCTTTGTTTGTTCGTTGGGTGGACTCCCTCTGAGTCTTCACTTCCTTGCAGTAGCTGCTGGAGTCCTAATCTGAAGTAGCTTCTTCTACACCTTTCTGTTGTGGGATGTAGAGAGATGGTCAACTCCCTCTGAATATCTGCATCCTTGCATAAACCACTGGAGTGTACTCCCTCTTGATCTTTGCTTCCTGGATTACCTGTTCTTGAACTCATATTCATCCTTTGTCCCTATGCATGTTTATTAGTATCATGAATGTGGTATCCTTGTGATCTCATATAAAATCATACATTCATTAGTATACTATTAAAACACAATAATCTCAAGCATGTATAGTCATGATCATTTCAAACAGAAATAATAAGCATTAGCATTCAAGGTTTATGTAGGATTCTTATGGTTAGTCAAATCATAAGAAACATAACATGTCTAAACCTGTAATTACTCAAACCTATGACTCTTCGGGTTAGTTGAATCATCAAACAAGATAGGAGATATAATATTCATAAAACTTGTGATTATTCAAACCTATACCTTCATGATTCTTTTGGTTAGTCATATCATCAATGATGGCAAGAAACATAATATGCATACAACCATGATTATTCAAACCTATGACTCTTCAGGAATAATCATTATCATCAACAGTATAAGATCCTAACATAAGGTAGGATTCTATCTTGATATAGGAAAAACATACCTAGATTAGCATGCTAGCTATTTATGTCTAACATACTCACATGATGTCTTCTTGTTCTTCTTCAATGACTTGTGCTAGTAACCTGTATATCTCATAGGTTAGCCATTATAAAACCAAGTTATACATACCTTGTAAATGAATCTTTTATGAGATCCATGACAATGGATGAGTCTTTATCCTCATGTCATCATGATCATATGTTCTTGAACTGGAACATGATTTGTCTTTCTTGGTGTACCTTTCATGTTAGTAGACAACATAAATCTCATACAACACCATAATGCATTAGTACAATCATAAGTGTCAACACCCCAATCAATGAATATCTTCTATCATGCATTCATAATTTTGTTAAGGTGCTATGACAAATCTAAAATCAAGATTGTACTAACCGTAATAACATAAAGACAATCATACCATAAACTTAATCATGAACAAATATCGAAACATACCTCGATGAGTCATACCTATCGAGATCGCTTGTAATCTTCTTATATAAGGCCTTAGCCTCATCTCCCTCTGAAACAGGAACTTCTTCACTCATGCAGATGATCAATCCATCTTCTTTTAGGATTAACCCAATCCACTTGATTTGCAAGAACTGGACCTGGAGCCGGATATGGGTTTGTCAGAGAAACCCCAAAAATTCAAACTTTGAATTTCAAACTTCCGAAAGGATAGAAATATGCGCCTTGATGAGCTTATCAAACTGGTATATTCAGAATTTGAAAACTGCAAAGTTTCACTCCTCAATTTTTCCTTTGAAACTTCCGGATTCACTGGACGTGACCCTGAACTGGGGTTTGATGAAGCCCACTCTTTTGCCCCATCAAAATTTTTGATCCAAAGCTCTAAGATTCTATTTTTCTGAGGAGCTTCCAGCCGTGGTCACAGATTTCAAAAATTCCCATTTTTACAGAAGCCCTAATTTTCCACTTTTCTGATCAAAGTCCCGAACTAGGGTCTAATCAAGCCCGGCCTTCTTCCCAACCAAAAATTCTGATATTGGTCTCTAAATTTCTATTTTGATGAGTAGCATCCAGCCGTGGTCTCCGATTACGAAAATTCCAACTTTCTCCAAAGCCCTAAATTCCGGAAGCCATGAATGAAGGTACCAAAAAAATAATTCTTTTTTGACAGAAATATGTACCTGAATGTTTCTGGTTTAACTCCGAAATTTTTGATCCACAGGGTCTGAAAAAGTTTTCTGAGATAGCCTCACCTGTTATATTTCCATCCTGACAGGTCTGACCTCAATTGGATTCTCTGAGAGAGAGTTATGCCAAATGTCGCAACGTGACCTGTTTTGGGATAAAACAGGAGAGCGAACTTGTACTGCGTGCCACGTGTCACTGTTTTAACTTCGCCCTCTAAAAACGTTTTTTGAGATATATCGGCCTGTTAAATTTCCATCCTGACAGGTCTGACCTCAATTGGACTCTCTGAGAGAGAGTTATGCCAAATGTCGCAATGTGACCTGTTTATGGGATAATACAGGAGAGCGCACGTGTATGGAGTGCCACGTGTCACTGGTTCAACTTCGGCCTCTGAAAATTTTTTCTGAGATAGTACAGATTGTGTACTACCTGTCACTTTTTACGAAATTTCATTTGGAGCTTCCTAGCCCAAGATATGACCTTTTTCCCAAGGTCACCTGATTTTGACTCAGATCTGGAAGAGGCAGAAACCCTATATTGTACAGATCATAAATCACAAAGTACAACGAATTAGAGGTTGTCCTTTGGACAAAAGATACCTGGAGATCTTAGATTCGGCCTGTAACAATATCAGATCCGAAAAATTCGCCAAAACGGATTTATAGCGAAAGTGATACAATGACTGGTTTTTTCTATATCAAGCCCTAGCATCGTAAGTGCAACAAGTGTCATACATGCCATATCATGCCTTCTTTCAGGCTAGCTCTAATACCATGTTAAATTTTCAGAATTTACTTCAATCTGATCTAGGATCTTAAATGAGAGAACAACATGTATAGCATATCTACAGCATATCAATCATGGAGACAATAATGCAAGCACACAAGAGACACAAAGATTTACTTGGGGAAAACCATAAAGGTGAAAAACCCCAATAACTTCCTCAGAGATAGATAGAGCAATGATACAACCAACCAAGAGAGATAGCCATAACCTAGCAGTAGATCCTCCTCCTCCATAAGTGCGCCACTCCTCCTTGAGTGCATGTGTGAGAAGTGAGTGAACAAATAGAGTGCCTCCCGCACTCTATTTATACTTGACTTGACTTGCCTTTTTACCTAACTCATGTAGGCTCGAACTTAACCACATAATATAATGCTAACTGGGACGACCCCCAATAGGGTGGTCTAATAACCCTTCGACCCACATGGCCGACCCCCAATAGGGTGGTCTAATAACCCTTTGACCCACATGACTTATACAAGGCCGACCCCAACAAGGTGGTCTAATAACCCATCAAGTATAAGTTACGACACTTACAATATAAATGACGACACTTTCGTATAGAGGAATAAAACCATCTCTATAGGAGTACATACAACATATATGAAATACATTCCGAAGTTACATATACATCAACAAGAGAACCTAGTCCGGATAGACAGCTAGTTCAAGCAAAAGAAGCACCAAGTTCTAGTTGTGGAAGTAATCTACGTACACCACCATCTAGTTCTCAAATCGATACACCAGCAAACATGTCGCACTCAACAACACACCTTCCATTCTATGAAGGTGATGAAGATCTTATACGACATTCGTTTGTGTGCGAATCGATATGGATGGCAAACCAACTCACCAGTGGAGAACGACATATGGCTAAGTTTGCTAGTTCGCTGAGAAAACGTGCACTGACATGGTACATGGGATACATTGCAAAGACACCGAATGCAACCAAGGCACAAATTAAACAAAGATTTCTGGCATTTTTCATGATAGAAGATGCAACATACTTGGTGACCGAACGACTAAAGACAATAGTCTAGAAGCCGACAGAGATAGTCAAGGAGTATGATAAGAGGTTCAAAGACCTCCTGAGCAAACTGGACCATGAAATCAAAGAAAAGTTATTAATTAAATGGTTTATTTCCGGTCTCATAGGTAAAATCAAAATACATGTATGTCGACAAAGTGCCAATACTTATGCAGAAGAATTAAAAGTAGCGTTGGAGATTGAAATGGATGATGAATACCCTGTAGTCTCCATGGACAGACATGTTGACGAATGCCTTAAAAGTATGGAGCAAGCAATCCGAAGTATGACTTTGAAAGGGCCAGAATTATGGTGTACCACATGTAGAACTACAAGGCATACCAAAGACTCTTTTTGAATTGAGGATCAGCGACAAGAAGTTAAACTCATTCAAACCATATTCTTTTTCAATATGTGCAAAGAATATGACTCGCATACCACAAACGATTGTCCATACAATCTGAAAAACAAGAAAGTAAAATTGTGTCAAATATGCGAATTCAATACACATGCGATTGAAGAATGTCATCTGAATTTGAAAAATTGACAAAATTACCATTCAGTGTACCAGACAAACTCTGTTGAGCAGCATCACGACAGAAACATAGGAAACGATAGGTTTAAAAGAAATGATGGAAGGAATAACTGGTACAATCAAAACAGGAATGACAAATACCCGAGGTATAATGACCATTGATATGATCGGTGATACGATGGTTTCAACAGGAATGGAGGGTACTAGAGTCGTGGTCGTGGCGGTGGTGGGAGTGGTGTTTGACCTAATCAGCTTGGTTTATGTTTCACATGTTTCAGCGAGGATCATCGGCATACAAAATGCCCTTATTAAGAAAGAACTGATCTTAAATTTTGTACAAAGTGCAGGGTAGGCGATCACTTCTTAGAGGATTTCCCTACCACGATTGAGAAAATAAATAATAAAAAGAATGTTCATGTCTTATCTTGTGTATCCAAAAATTATGTGCTTTGTACTAAAAACTTGCAAATTGTAACTAGGCAAGGTACCCACATTGGTTAAGATAAGCCACAAATAAGTAAAATTGTAGATAAAGAGGATTATCCAAATCCTATGAACAAAAATCTGTGTACAAAAATGCATCCGACATATTTTATGAATTGGCAACCCATGAAGATATTGAAGAAAACCGATAGGAAGCTCTCAATGAGTTGTTCAGATTAATTTCAAATGATGAAGCTGTAGGAAAATTGATTGACCTATTGCACAAATTGAAATATAAACATGCCGAGCAAAGACAAACCAAAACATTTTCTGACTAAATCAAAAGGAGAAAAATGATGCTAACCCATTGGTTGACCTCGACATAAATGGATATCATGTATGACAAGTCGTACTAGACTTTGGTTCCCAAGTGAATATCATGACTCGTGATACCAAGGACCAGCTCGGTCGACCACAATTGCAGGAATCGAGCATTTATCTAAAGCTCGCAGATCAAGGATTAATTGAGCCGATTGGAGTATGGAAAGGAGTCAAAACTTCCATAAAGGGCATCTCGACAAAAGTCGATTTTGAAATCATCATTCCTAAAGATGATGCAAGTTATTTCCTAGCCTTGGTCGGTCGACCTTGGGGGCGAAAGATGAAAGATTCAATTTCCTTAGACAAAAGTCACATCAAGTTGAAATCGAGCATTTATCTAAAGCTCACAGATCAAGGATTAATTGAGCCGATTGGAGTATGGAAAGGAGTCAAAACTTCCATAAAGGGCATCTCGACAAAAGTCGATTTTGAAATCATCATTCCTAAAGATGATGCAAGTTATTTCCTAGCCTTGGTTGGTCGACCTTGGGGGCGAAAGATGAAAGATTCAATTTCCTTAGACAAAAGTCACATCAAGTTGAAAGGCAACAGGAAAAAGGTTATTGTACCAATATTCCCATCTCAGGGAGAACCATGGTCAGAACCTGCAGAAGTAGATAATGATATTCAACAACTTTATGGAATAGACAATAATGAAGATCAAATTGAACCAAATGCCCAAGGAGAACATCACCTTGGAGATCCTGTTTCACTCGGATATAATTCTAATGCAGATCTCTACGAGTGGTAGATAGAGAACTATGATTTGCATGTGAAAGAATGTTGGATGGTGGAATCCATCTCAAAGAAGAAATGAAGAAGTGTCTCTCAATTTCATATACACCAAAGATATTTGAGCGAAAAATGTGAGCGTATCTAACGCTTGTTCCAGACAGAACTTCACAAACATGTAATCCAGCATTGAGGTACAAAGAATGTGATTCACCTGCTATACATGTTGAGCAGGTATCAAAACCTGTCAAAGAACAAGGCCGCCTACAACGTCTGGTTGAGACATTTACTGGTCAAGCCGCGAGATGGTGGGACACCCATTAGTCGAAACTCCAAACATGGAACACCACATCGACATTTTTTGTAGAAAGGTTTGGAGGAATGAAGCTGACGACTCAGGCTGACATCCCTATGTTCACATAGGGACAAAATCCTAAAGTCCACATCGACTGTTGCGAAAGAGAATGGAGAAAATTGGGCTATAAAGATGAAAGGGCATGGCCTCACCTCTTCCCTAGAACACTTGATTATTTACCTAATAAATGGTATAAAATGGAAGAGGCGAGAGGGGAAACTTTCAGTTGGAAAGAATTGAAAGAAAATTTCATCAAGGATTTCCATTTTTCTCCAAATGACGAGAAGTTGGTCGAAGCGAGTAAAACTATCATACAATTTCTGTAGCCAACAAACAATTCAGCACTTGCAAAAAAGCAGTGTATTACTTGCTATCCTACCATTTTCTATAGCATAACGTCGATAGAAAGCCAACATTCGACAAGATTAATATTAGAAATGGAGAAATCAGTCGGGAAGAGTTTTGAATGGAGACAGGATCACCCCAATACGTCAAAGCATTTAAAAACAATCTTTGGCAGAGAGATTGTCGAGAAGGACGAACCTGAAAGGTTGTCAGAAAAAGACTTTCCACCAGCATTCATGTAAATTAAAGAAGGTGAAAGACCGATAATTGAAAGTCATGCGCCATAATGGATGGACACGAAGATTAAAACAAAAGAAGTATATATTTCAAATGATGACTGACCGAAAATGGAAAAAATTGGCGATTACTGGAAGGAAGAACAAATGACAGAAATCACTAGTCTCCTGAAGGAATTTCAAGATGTATTTGCTCGGGATTACAAAGACTTGAAAGGACTTGTGTAGGAGATGGGCGAGATGAAAATTGACATCAAGCGAGACGCCAGACCAGACAAGAAAAGACCATATAAGCTTGCTCACAAGTACAAATATATTGTTAAAAAGGAGATCAATAGAATGCTCGAAGCAAGAATTATATATCCTATCGACCAGTCGGAGTGGGAGAGCCCGATGGTCATTCAGCTGAAAAAACAAGTTCCGACATGACTGAGAATCTGTGTTAACTTTCGCGAGCTGAACAAGGTAAAACTCACAGACCCCTTTCCAACCCCTTTTGTAGATGAAATTATTAATGAAGTTGCAGGGCATGAGTGCTATTCCTTCACGGATGGATTCTATGGGTACACTCAAGTACCTATTGCAAAAGAAGATCATAAAAAGACGACATTCGTGTGTGAGTTTGGGTCATTCACGTACAAAGTCATGCCCTTCATTCTAAAGAATGCACCAGCGGTCTTTTCCCGGATTGTCGTCAAGGCATTTCAAGAATACATATACAAAACCATGGCTATCTACTTTGATGACTGGACAATCTATACAATGCTAAGAGATCATTGCAAATGGCTTCGACTAATGTTGGAACGTTGTCGGAAAATTAAGTTGTCGCTGAACATTAGAAAGTGCATTTTTGTGACACCTATCGGCATATTGTTGGACCATGTAGTATGCAAGGAGGGAATAAAGGTCGACTATGCCAAGATAAAAATTATTCTTGACCTAAAACCTCCAGTAAATTTGAAGCAAGTTCAGATCCTGTTAGGTCATACAGGGTATTATAGGAAGTTTATCAAACATTACTCCGAAACAACCTATCCTCTCGAAGAGTTATTAAAAGAAGATCAAGATTACCAGTGGATGGAGGAATGTGATGCTTGACCTAAAACCTCCAGTAAATTTGAAGCAAGTTCGGATCCTGTTAGGTCATACAGGGTATTACAGGAAGTTTATCAGACATTACTCTGAAACAACCTATCCTCTCGAAGAGTTATTAAAAGAAGATCAAGATTACTGGTGGATGGAGGAATGTGATGCTTCATTCAATAATTTTAAAAGAAAAATGGTCGAAGCACCTTTCCTCTGATTTTCAAACTGGTTGAAAAAATTTCATGTGCATATTGACGCATCTGGAATAGCAGTTGGCGCTATTTTAACACAACCAAGAGAAGATGGAATGGATTATCCTGATGCATTCAACAGTCAGAAGTTGAACAAGGATGAAAGAAATTACTCTACGATGGAAAGAGAAGCATTAGGTATGGTATTTTCATTGCAGAAATACTATCATTATTTATTGGCTAATCCTTTCGTATTTTATACAGATCATCAAGCTTTAAAATACTTAGTCAATAAACCATTGCACCATGGGAGGTTGTGTCATTGGCTTCTACTATTTCAGGAGTTTGAATTTGAAGTAATTATCTGACCTGGAAAGGCTAATGTCGGACATGACCACCTATCGAGAGTCGACATTGGGGAGGATCCGATGGGAATTGAAGATGATTTTCCGGTTGGACACTTGTTTCGTATTGAAGTAGTCCCTTCAGAACTTGCAGTAATTGCACAATTTCTCGAGGATGGACAAGCTCTTGAAGGAATGCATGAGAAAAAGAGGAAGATACTTGCTATGAAAGCAACACCTTACACTTTGATCAACGGCTTCGTCTATAAAATTGGCTTGGATGATATATTACATCGATGTGCACTTGAGCATGAATGACAGAATATACTTTCAGAAGCTCATTTTGGACTGGAGAGAGGACACTATCATGTAGACATAACAACGAGGAAAATTCTGCAAGATGGACTTTGGTGGCCTACAGTTCATAAAGACTGTCGAGAGTTTGTATCTAAGTGTGATAGATGTCAGCATATGGGTCGACCACTGCCCAGAACAAAAATGCCTTTGGTTCCAATTAATCTTAGCCGAACCTTTTAAATTTGGGCGATTGATTTTATTGGATCAATTCCAGTGATTGGCAGACGGACAGGTGCACGATATCTTATCACTACTGTGGAATATGTCACCAAGTGGGAAGAAGAAGAATCGGTTGAAACATGTTTGAGAAAAATCGCTGCCAATTTTATCTATGAAAATATCATAACACATTTTGAATGCCCCTTAACATTGATAAGCGACCAAGGTACACATTTTGTTTGTAAAACCATTGAAGCATTAACTAACAAATTTGCATTCGATCACAGAATAAGCACAACATACCATCCACAATCTAATGGCACCGTAGAATCATTCAATAAAGCACTCACAAAAGTATGTAATATGGAGAAGGACGACTGGGATGACAAATTACCTGCTGTTCTCTGGGCATATAGAACAAGATACAAAAGAACGACAGGGAACACACCTTTTTCACTTGTCTATGGGCAAGAAGCAACAGTCCTGTTACATTTTTGTCAACAAGCACCGACTATTGCAGCAGTCTTACACATTGATGTCGAAGATGCTCGACAAGAACAACTATTATAACTGTCGAAACTAGATGAAACTCGACAGATGGCAATGGAACGTCAACAAGTCCAAAAACATCAATTTGTATGACAGAAATATCAAACAGAAGACTCTGTCAGTTGAAGACTTGGCACTTCTCTATAATAGCCATGTAAAAGGGAAACCAAAGAAATTGCATAGAGAGTGGATGGGAACCTATATTGTCAAAATGATAAATCCCAACTGATCAGTCCGACTAAAAACATTACAAGGTAGTGTTTTCAAGAAAATGGTAAATGGCACCTGACTTAAGTGGTACAAGTCGTGAATATTCTCTTAAAAAAAAAGGGTTAGAAATAACCGAATGAGAGAAAGTACTATAAGCAATCAAGCAAACAACAAAGCATGTCAAAAGCAAAATGGCGAGAGATTGGAAAAATAAGGATGGAAAAGTCAAAGAGAAAATCTCCGTGCATATTTGTCGGTATTATAGACATCGACAAGATCATTGACGAGTGGTTGAGGAAAACCAAACACGACAGAAACAATGGAGCACAAAATGACATAACTCACCTAAAGTAGTCCATTGACATGACAAATCAAATGAGGTGTCGCGGCATCATCATGGCAAAGAAGTAATGGATAAAATTTGTTGCGATGCAAGAAGTAATGCACCTGGCAGGGCGTTGATAGCTTGTCAGCTCAATTTAATACCTCCATCAAATCATCCATCAATACAAGCTTCTACGTCCCATTCACCCGTGCCAAGCAGCTCCACCATAAATCCCGAGCTCGAGGATTCTTGGGCACTCTTTTGTTGAGAACTTTAACTCCAAGAAACATAGCTCCCTGACCTTGTTGAAGCAACTTTTGCATTCTCAAACTCTGAATCCACCATGGCTCCAAGAAAAACCCTAACGGCAACCAGCGTCGTTGCGAAAACCGTCAGAGAGATGGAAAAAAAGAAATCGCCATTGGAAACAAGATTACAGATGATTCAAAACGCAAAATATTTAGAAACAAGTTGGAAGAGAGCCTGGAAATATATTGAAGATTGGGGGAAGGAATCAGACCATTGCTGGAGGGAGGAAGCACAGTGGCTGCAGACTGCTACAATTCTGCATTACATGAAGGCACCTCTGTTGGATAGTTTTAGAGGAGTTAAAGAAATCATTGCACAATTTATTGTTAGCAGGTATCACAATGGCAAGTTCTACTTTGATGTTCAAGTCGACATTTATGGAGCACTTATCCACAAAATAACTAGACTGTCACATAAAGGAGAGGCTGTACCGATAAGTTCAGGTGTGGACTTGATCGATGAATTTGTCACTACTGCTACTGGAAAGAACTCATGAGGCATAGACGTCAGTTAGATCAGATATGGTAATTATAAAACTGCTACCAAGATTGTGTTGCATACACTATCACATACAGGAAGAGGATCAGACATGAAGACCGACATACTGGAAGCTCTTAAAAATATGGCTATGCGCGGTAAAATTTACAAGTGGGCATATTTCTTGGCCAACATAATCAAACACACATGCTATAAGTGCCAAGACGAAGGGACTAGCATCCGATACCCATCTGTAATCATATGGATTTCCATGACCCACATCTGGCCGTGAGGGAACAAGGATTTTGCTCAAGAACGAAATTTCTTTATGGAGAATTTCCGTTGTTTCGCACCAGGAGCAAGTTGACATGGTCCATTAACAGTTAAACTCTGGTTGGAATCATGGTTCATGGATTTCAAAACAAAGGCGACAAGATGGAGAGTACCTCAGAACATTCAATGGATTTTACCTCCAAAAGTGCACATCCAACTCTCTTTGGATGATACAGTGGTTTGGTATCTGGAAGGAGCAGCAGGCACAACAAAGCGCCTCGACTAATATCCATCAGTAAATGAAATTTTCATAGATTTAAGTCAACAATCAAATGAAGTATTGGACATTCCTCCCCAAGCAAGAAAAGTTGACTTCACTATTGTCTATTCATTGACAGATGTAGAACATGAAGAAGCGTATGAAAGTCGGCTATATGTGAAAAATTTCATGTATTAGCCTGAACTGGTACCTAATCCCAATGTACTGGCACTTACACACACTCCACATGAAGATTTAGCAAAATCCGCGGAACAGTCAAATAACAGTACAGATTTCGACAATCCAGAGCATCTCTTAACGGATGAAAATATCCAAAGGGTAGCAGGTGAACTGCTTATAGCTCGATAGAACAAAGTGATGCTGACACAAGGGAAGGGAAAAAGAAATGTAACTTTTCAGAAGCCTATAGAAGAAGATGAAATTGAGCTGTACGATATTGCCACCCAGATTCTTGAAGAAGCAACCAAGAATAAGTTTCCTGTAGAGGAGAAATTCGGGAAGTTTGTAGAAATAGATAAGCGCAAGACACCCAGAATTCTTTCCAAGAAACCAAAGATTCCGATCAAACCTCATGTTGACCTGACTGTTACTACTCCCCCTTCTTCCCCAAACCTTATTAGAGGAAGAAAATACCCCTTTAGCATTACCTACCCCTATTAACCCAGTAGATGCTGCTCTTAGTCAGTTCATCACCAACCTTCCAATGCTATGTCCCAAATGGCATGAGATGGTCACCCAGCAGCCAATATTTGCAACCATACCAACCGTTCTACATAACCTGGCTCTCCCCGACACTATTAGAACCAATACTTTACCTTTACCATCCAAAGTAGGAGAATTTTTCGGTCACAAAAAGACCCATTGTATCAAGAACCCTGATCCATTAGGTCTAATCTATTCACAAGAAACATCTGTTTATACCCCTCTTCTAGTCACACCACAGCAACAACAATTGAGTCCACCTCAACTTGTAGTCGATTACAGTGAAAAGTCCCCACAAGGTTTTAATTCCCAAGTCGATTCTACAGTTCAAGAAATCGATTCAAGTCTAGTCGGTCCGGGTCTGTTCAGTAGTACCACTTCATTGATTCCATTTACCACATCAATCAAACCTCCATCTATCCTGAAAAGTCAATCGAGTCTCCCTACCGACGTATCCAAGTCCATTCTGGTAATACAACAACAAAACAAAGAAGCAATAGCGACAGAAGCAATTGAAACCACTACAGTTCAAGCCAATGAAGCAACCGCAGTTCAAGACACTGAAACTGACATGACAGAAGCACCTGAACAAACCAGCACACAAGACACGAGTACAATCAATATCGACACATCCAACATACAAGCAAATATTCCAATAAGTGTCGAAACTATTGAGCATGAAGTTCCAATTACTTCAGCAACAAAACAGAGCATACAGGTCCAGATAGAACAAGTTGTTGCTAGCACACAAGCAGTTGTATAAATTCATCCAGCATTATCCGACAAATAAAAGGGGCCAGAGAAGACAATCATTCATAAAGAAAAGGAAAAAGAGAAAATCATCCAGAAGAAACACAATGATAAGAAGCACAAAGAAAGAGAACTTTAGCAGCAAGTGCAACAACTCCAACTAGAAAACACCTTCTCAGTTTACTTGGATCAGTTTGGAGCTACTGCCAGTTATCAACCACAGTTGGCATCTCAAAAAGAGCTTGATTTAATTGAAGATGCAGTATTCCGAGAACAGAGACATTGCCGACAAGAGACAGAAGACCAGATACACCAGCTATAGGAAGAAAGGACTCTGTTTCTTGCTAAGTGTAAATAATTATCCCAACAAGTCATTTCACTTCTTGCAAGTCCCGACACGACATCACCTGTCGACAAAGCATATCAGTTATTTGAGCCTGTCATGTCGACTCTACAGTCGGAGCTTTTAAAGAAACAACAGGACCAGGCTGTTGAAGTATCCTCCTTAATGGAAAATTAGTATATAGCCTTCACAGAAGCTCTTAATTTGCTCAAGCAGTATGATACTCGAGCATTCCAACTTGCTGAAGTTTTGAATAATTGGTATGTACATTATGGAAGAGTGTACAAGGAACTTCAAAAGACACGCACACTTCTGATCACACTACATCATCAACGTATGACCACAGAAGAAGCACTTACTAAAAGCCTTGACAACCAAATCATCATGGAAAATAGGAAGCTAGACAAATTAGAAAAATAGGAAGTACAGTGGATCTCACAAGCACGTCTTGGCCTCACCAAACTTGAAGAAATCCAGCCTCAGCTCCAACACTTACTTGCTGTTGCCAAAGAAATAGTCACAATCCTTGGCCCCGACATGATCAATTTACAAAGTACTTACACTAACGACAAGATGTAACACTTGTCGAAGCTCACAACATTGACTGTGGATATCCAAGCTTTGTTGCACACATGGGAAGACTTCCAGCACCATCTCTTTGTCTCTGCCGAAGCTATTGTCAAGGTTTGATTACAACTACCTGAGGCTACCAGCTCCAGCTTTCCATCATCATAACCATCTAAGTACTTCTTTTGTTGTTTTGATCTCTCCATTTCTTCGGGACGAAGAAATATTTTGAGGTGGAGGAGATATTGGAGGGGCCTAGGTCGACCTGTTGACCAGGCCCTTCGCCTGACCATTCTGAAGTATATGTCGACAGGTCGCGTCAACTAGTATAGGTTGGGTTGGTCGGTTAGACCGATAGACGGTTAGACTGATAGACGGTTATGTAACTGGATTGAAAGATATGTATGTACAGGCTGTTGAGCCGATGTACTAGTTAGATTGGTTCTATGTTGTATTCTGCTCTTGTTGGTTAATACAATGGCTTGTGCTTCTCTCCATTCTCTCGTCTCTTGTATCTGCATCATTGTGCATGCATGATTATAATATATAATGTATCTCTGGTAACCACATGACCCTCGGGACTACAACAACACGTATGGATTAAGGGGGGGGGGGGTGTTAGCATATTTTAATACTCCATCCTTGTCCTACTTGCATTATTTACAATTTTCTAGCACTTAGTGATGTTATTTTCCCCATAGTGGTGTGCAGATGTCATCCAGGTCGTAGTAGCCACCTAATGTGCCCTGCATGCATGATTTTAAGACCACTAGAGGCAGTTCCCTACATTTTAGGATCCAACTCAGTCTTTTAGTTGAGTCCACCTGAGCTAGCTGACTCTTGTGCGGGGCTTATGTTCTGAATGCCACTGATTGTGGCATCATGCACCCTTTTCTGAGTGATTTATATGTCAAACTCACTGATGCGCCCTCCTCGGTTAGTTAACTGATTGTGTCTTTAGATAACTGAGTTTTGGTTGAGTTTAACTGAGTTTGAGAGCTTTGGATCACTGATCGAGGTGACAATTACTATGCCACATCAATTGAGACTCAAATTCTCCTAGGTGATTCGAATTATCTCCATTGTAATATCATTGTTCATTATACCGATTATTGGGTCATGTGACATTATTTTGTTGCTATTTGAGTTCTCATGCATGATTAATTGTTTGCTCATTTTTACTGCAGTTTTCACTGTAATTCATCTTTTTTGCTCATTCTTTATCTGTGAGGTATACTTGGCTCCATGATCTAATGTGAATTATAATTTCACATAGAGAGGGTTCCAAAATATCTTCTTCACACTGGAGTAGCCATCGAATGAGAGAGGTAATATTACGATTATGTTTAAATTATTCTAGTTTCATTTTATTCTCTTTATACTTAATGGAAATGAAATATCTTCTAAATATTAAATTTTTTTATGAAATTGTCTAATTATTATTGTGTACTATATTTTTTGGATACATTGGCACATTCAATGGTGAAATCAATCCACCTACTCCCACTCAATAGGATGAGCATATGGAGGATCTCGATTAGCTCAGGCCATAGTTGGCTGCTAGACATCCTGACCACCATCCATGCAGGCCCTAGGATAAGTATCACTGGGATGTTGTAGTCAGGTTGGTGACATTGTTGGAATATGAGGGGGTTTAACCTATACAAGTGCATGACATTGTTCAACAGCCTCACCTTGCAGAGATATGGAGGATTTTTCCTCCTGATATGAGATTTTTGATGCACCATATTATCGATGCATGCATTCAGTTAGTTTCTATGAGGGATGACCATCAGCCTCTTGCTCCACCTCCTCCACCTAAACCCCCTCCTCCATAAGATTCGACATCTACTACTCTACCTCCTCCTCCATCATATTTGACATCTACTACTCCACCTCCTCCTCCATCATCTTTGACATCTACTAGTCCACCTCCTCCTCTATAATCATGTTTTTCAACATCTCATCCACCTCCTCCTCCATCATCTCCTTCATCATCTCCTCTAATCCTACTCTACTGACATACCGATCCTACTTCATCATCTCCTCTAATCCTACTCGACTGACCTATCGATCCTACTAAATGGCCCGACCATCCTCCATTTCCTACTCCAGTTGAATTTATTACATAGATTCTCATAGGGGGTTGTACGATTCATCTTGATGTACCTATCCATGCTTCTCTCCAAGCTCTTTTTTTTCTAGGTAAAGACACTGATGCCTTTGGCTCTATTAGTGGAGGTTTCAATACATCTAGCTTTATTGGAAGATGTGATGATACTGTCTCTAGCTCTATTAATGGAGGTGACAATGCATCTAATGCCTCTGTAGGAAGAGGTCGATCAAATATGTCATAGCAGTTATTGGACTAGAGATATATATTTGGCATATTGTATCATTAGTTTGATGTTATATATGTTGATATCTATATATATAGTACATTTTTCACGTTTATGTTGATGTTTACTTATGTACTTGATGGTGATATGTATGTTACATTAGGTTAGATGATGTTTGTTAGATTTGTGTAATGGTTATGCATGTTATAATATAATGTGTCTTGTGTTATGTTAGATGATGTCAATGTAATGCTTAAGATGCTATACTCATGTTTATGTTTATTTGTATGTTTATGATGCTATATCGATGATTTTTATGTTTTATGTTAGATGGTGAAAGTGATCATGATGATGGTATGTTTATGTTTATGTTTTTTAGGTGGTATGAAGATATATTTAAAATTATAATTTAGGATATTTATTAATGCCATGGTATAATTGATTGATCATGTGTTTAAAACAGTAATTGTTAGATGGTGACAATGATAATGATGGTATGTTTATGTTTATGTTGTGAAAATGATGATGATGGTACATTTATGTTTATGCTTATGGTTAATTTTATGATGGTATGATCATGATGTTTATGCTTATGTTTGTTAGGTGTTGGAAATGGCGATGATTGTATGCTTATGTAAAAGAACTTGATACTATTCAAACTGTGGGTCTTTAAATCACTAACTATTTTAGTCGACAAAAACATCACAATTTGGTTGTAAATTATGTTACAAAAGAAGTTGTTTTGTGACTTAACAAGTTTTGAAAGTATTAGAAAGTTATTGAAGTTTTCAAAATTCTAGCATCCTTTCGACCATTTTTGATATTAAATAATTCTTTATTTGAGAATAACTTACATATAGTTAACACTCATAAGCATAACATATCAACTATTACTACAACACAAGTTAATATTTTAGACCTTTGTAAAGAAATTTATTGGTTTTAAAATTTTGGTCAACATTTTAGCATCTTTTCAACCATTTTTCATATTAAATAATTCCAACCTAAATTTTGTAGACAATTTGAAGTATGGTTTCATATATAGGTTGATATATTGGTTAGAAAATGAATTTGAAAGTATGGTTGGTTGTTAGGCCATCATAAATGTGAAAATATGGATTGGAGTAATGGTAATTGAAAATGTCGAAAAACGTTTCAAGTAATTTAATATAGCTTAAAATTTTTATTTTTACATAATATAATTGAATTAAATATTTTTATGAATTTTATATTGGTAATGGATGAAGTTGTGGAAACTCTATTATTTATGAATGTTGTATAATATGTCATAGTATCATGTTTATAATTGTTGTATAGTTTGTTTTCATAGTATTATGTTTATGTAATAATATATATTTTTATTTGGTTTTCATATAATTTGTATGGATATTATAATTTGTTGTAATTGATTTCGTAATAATGTAGTAAAATTTGTTGAAATGTTATATATGTGTGTGTGTGTGTGTGTTGTAACTTTATGTTGAGCATTATGAAATACTATATAATGATTTTTAATAAGGAAATTAAGTCTTGATCATATAATGTTGTATATAACTTAATTATGCAAATGATAAACATAAAAGAATCATTTTTTATTAGTGTAACCAAACATCATAACAAAAAGTCAAGTATTACCATGTAATATTATTATTATATATAAATATGAACATCACAAAAAATGAAAATACCAACATCAATATGACCTATCAATGTATCATCCAAGATTTTTTTTTTTAACAATAACTCACTTTACATTCCAAATATCAAATCTCTATTAGGAAGTAAAACAAATACTTAATTAAAAGAACACCCTTTTTTCTCAATTGTAAAACCAAAAGTTGTATTCTCCAAACTTATTATTATTAATCATGATATTCATTATATAATATAACATTAATCCACATTGAATGAACACAATTTAGACCCTCTAAAACATTTAGGTGAACGAACACTTCACTACAGTGACTTGGCCACACATATGGCT
This sequence comes from Larix kaempferi, assembly GCA_027924585.1. Taxonomy (NCBI): domain Eukaryota; kingdom Viridiplantae; phylum Streptophyta; class Pinopsida; order Pinales; family Pinaceae; genus Larix; species Larix kaempferi. Next base: position 8,149,054 of record BSBM01000939.1, on the reverse strand, counting down.
CTTTCTTGGTAAAAGTTTAGTGATGCAATTGAAAGGAAACTTCAAATACATAAGGATTTGATCTGATGGGTCTACAAGCCATCAACAATTAAACCTCAAATACATATATGTATTAATATGCATATCCATATGAGCTAAATGGAAAGACAGAAATATATTCTCTAACCATGGAACATATTTCACATTAGATTGGTTGTTAACCAACTCAAATTGTTTAAACACTGCATCTAGTAATCAACTTTCCATTTCCACCGTCATAACATGAAAAATAAACAATATAATTAGACCCTTCCTGATAACAATAACAAATTCATATCTCAATCTGTAAATGATGAAATAAAACATATACATATCACTCTTCGTTGTCATCACCCTCATTATCTTTCTTGGTTGGAATGATAGGACCGTTGTTCTCATAAACATGTTTAGATTTAGGGTCGTGTCTTAATATGAACCACCAATATTTATCCAACACATCCGGTTGAAAGAAAACTTGGTTGTAGTGTTTTGGGAAAACATAAGACTCCTTAATTTCATCCCACATCTTTCTAGAATTGATACATATCAACCCACTTACACAATATTCTTTTAAATTATTCATGTTGAATGTGTCCCACCACCTAAACCTAAAAATAACACATTGGAAAGATGAGAATCCCACTTGAATGATCTTATGTATCTTTCCAACATGACCCAACATCCCTCCTATCAGGTTTTGATCATGGTGGGTAACATGACTAGATTGGTCAAACATGAATTCCACTCCACAATCTTGTGTAAAAAATCCATCATCAACATCTTCGATCCCAAAATGGTGTACATAATGTTAAATTTTCAGTATTAAATCACAATACTATAGGACCTTTGCTGAGAGAATAACATCTACAGTATATCAATGCATGACAATCATAATATGACAAGCATCACAAGCATCACAAGAATCAAAAGCATAGAGACAAGAGACACAGAGTTTCCGTGGGGAAAACCCTAAGGTGAAAAACCCCACAAACTTCCTCAGAGATAGAGAGAGCAATGGCTCAACCAAAATACAACCAAATAATACAGAGATAGTCTCCTAGCAGATGATCCTCCTCCTCCTCACTAGTGCGCCACTTTCCAGAGAGAGAGATAGATGCTTTTCCGAATGAGTAAAATAGAGATCTCCTATCTCTATTTATACTCACCTTTTTGCCCAGTGACCTACTGGGGCCGACTTGTCTACTTTAGTACATCCACATTATATTATATATTAATTAGGGCCGACCCCATAAGGTGGTCTAATAACCCATCGGCAAGTACACACACTTGCGACACTTGTCAATCCACATGACGACACTTCCTTATAGAGGAATAACACATCTCTTATAAGGGTACAATAAATATACATATAATATACTGATGAAATACATTCCGAAGTTACATATACATCAACACTCCCTCTTAACTAGGAAGGTATTTCTCGACACAGATCTGCTAGACAAGTCTTCTTCTCTGGATCATCATCATCGATGCATCGTCATCATCATCGTCACTACTGCTGCTATCTCATCCAATCTCTGTCTCTACTCGTCATAGGAAGTTCTACAGAGCCAGTCCTTTTTCATACTGGATGTAGGCCCACCACCTGTAGGTCTTCGTCATCACTGGCCATACTGTGAAATTCTCAGGACTTTTACGTGCGTCACAAAACCTCGCAAGAGCATCCCAGGCTGTTACGAGCATACTGCTCTACCTATAGGATCTCCCAGGGCAACGAATTACATGTGACCTCACCACAAAACCTCGCAAGAGCATCCCAGGCTGTTACGAGCATACTTCTCTACCTATAGGATCTCCCAGGGCAACGAATTACATGTGGTCATGGCAAAACCTCGCAAGAGCATCCCAGGACTTATTACGGGCACACAGCCCAACCTATCGGATCTCCCAGGGAAACGGATTACATGCCATAGGACAAAACCTCGCAAGAGTATCTGCCAGATATCCCAGGGCAACGAATTACATGCCATAGGAAAAACCTCGCAAGACTATCTGCAGATCTCCCAGGGCAACGAATTACATGTCCTCCCAGAGCAAAACCTCGAAAGAGCATTTGCCAGATGTCCCAGGGCAAAGAATTACATGCCATAGGCAAAACCTCGCAAGACCATCTGCAAATCTCCCAGGGCAACGAATTACATGCTCATCTGCACAACCTGATCCACGGCCACAGAGTATCAACCTGATACTCACCATACATCATCCTGATGTATCCATGATCATCCTGATCATCATCACTGCAACGTCCTGCTGCATGTCATCTGGAGCAACATCCTGAAGCTCGTCATCTATGATCATCCTGATCATCACTGCAACATCCTGCTGCATGTCATCTGGAGCAACATCCTGAAGCTCGTCATCTATGATCATCCTGATCATTACTGCAACATCCTGCTGCATGTCATCTGGAGCAACATCCTGAAGCTCGTCATCTATGATCATCCTGATCATCACTGCAACATCCTGCTGCATACCAAGTATCTACCTGATACATATCATCATACATGATCCTCCTGATCATCAATGCAACATCCTGCTGCATACCAAGTATCTACCTGATACATATCATCATACATGATCCTCCTGATCATCAATGCAACATCCTGCTGCATACCAAGTATCTACCTGATACATATCATCATACATGATCCTCCTGATCATCAATGCAACATCCTGCTGCATACCAAGTATCTACCTGATACATATCATCATACATGATCCTCCTGATCATCAATGTATCCTCCTGATACAAATACAGATACATGGTCCAAGCATCCAACATGATGCACATAAAATACATACACATGATCCAACTGATCATATCCAGCATCCAACATGATGCGTTCATACATACATAAAATGATCCAACTGATCATATCCAGCAGAAACTAGAACATCATCCTGATGTTCATCATCCAGCGCTTACATCCACAGCCATGTGAAGGATCCTCCTTCCAACATGCTTGGAATGGCTTCAGCAAATGTGTCCATCACTTCTTCCTCGAAGTGTCCTCGATCTAAATAACGCCAAGCCTCTCTCTGAAGTACTCGAAATTCACCCTGGCTAGTGGCTTCGTCAGCACATCTGCGATCTGCTCATCCGTCGCAACATACAGGAGCTTCACAGCTCCTCTCTGCACCATATCCCTGATATAGTGGTATTTGATCTCTATGTGTTTCGACCTGTCATGAAACACTGGGTTCTCGGACAGCTTCACACAACTCTGGTTATCACAGAAGATACCAGTAGCTTCCAACGGGAGATCAAATAACTCAGACAGTAGCTTCCGTAGCCATACTGCCTCACAACTAGCTGAACAGGCTGCAACATACTCTGCCTCAGCTGTACTCAGTGCTACGCAGGATTGCTTCCTGCTAAACCAAGAGATCACACCTGATCCCATACTGAAGCAACACCCAGATGTGCTCTTCCTATCTGCAGCACTGCCAGCCCAATCTGAATCAACATAACCCTGCAGGTTAAACTTTTGATTCGCCTCATATCTGAGCCCATAATCCACTGTACCCTTCAGGTACCTCAGAACATGCTTTACAGCAACCAGGTGAACACTCCTCGGATCCGTCAGGAACTGGCTCAATGTGTTCACAGCAAAGCAAATATCTGGTCTCGTGTTCGTCAGGTACATCAAGGACCCAATAATCTGATGATACATAGAAACATCAACTGGCTCAGATGAAGCATCGCAAAGAAGCTTCAGATTCGATGCCATAGGTGTGGCCATGGCCTTGCAATCCATCATCCCGAACCTCTTCAGGATCTCTACTGCGTACTTCCCTTGTCCAAGGAAGATTCCTTCTGCATTCTGCCACACCTCCATGCCAAAAACAAATAGTGCATCATCCCCAAGTTCTTCATCTCGAACTCGGTAGTAAGCTTCCGCTGCGTGTCGGCAATCAATCTATCTTCACCATACCAAGTTCTGCACATATATTATTTCCTATCATGTGTCTCAGAACGAAGTGGCTGCTTCTTCTTCAACTACACCATTCAAGAAAGCTGTCTTGAATCCATCTGGTGTATCTTCTATTTCATCACTTTTATATTTCTCTATGCTGCCATCTGCAACATGCTTGATCTGAAAGTTCTATTTGGAAGTCACAACAGACTTCTCTTTAGCTCTTGGGATCGCATCCCAAACATCATTCTTCATGATCGACGGATCATGGCATTCCATTTCTTCATCCCAGATCCTGGGAACTTCAATATCTTCAATAGATATCTTTGTTGCTGGAACAAATGTTGTAGTCCTTTTGTAGGTGAAGATATACGGTCTTTCCTACAAAACAGGTTAAATTGCATGATTAGAAACATCTCATAATTTTCAGAACAAATTCTTACACATGAAGAAATATGTCATACAGTCATGCAGTCATGCAATTATCTTAGCCAATGCTTCAATACAACATTTATCCATATCCCGTAACTTTCTAGATGCCTTCCAATCTCTACCAGAACATTGTTAAGAGTGTGCACAACTCCCAAGATGTCAGCAAAGAGGTTTCATTCTAGATAAGTAGCAATGGAATGTTGTACAGTGCCATAGGCCACTTACCCAACACATGCATATTAGTAGTATACTGTTCATTAATTCAATCATTCTAATATGCACAATACATATCCTAAGTCTAGGAACATGAGCATATACATCATTGAACAATTTTAGTTAAGCAAACAAATATGCAAGATAATTAAAATACTTATCTTTGTTTGTTTGTTGGGTGGACTCCCTCTGAGTCTTTTCTTCCTTGCAGGAGCTGCTGGAGTCCTTCTACACCTTCTTGTTGTGGAATGTAGAGATATGGACAACTCCCTCTGAATATCTGCACCCTTGCAGAAACCACTGGAGTGTGCTCCCTCTTGATCTTTGCTTCCTGGATTACCTGTTCTTGAACTCATATTCATCCTTGGTCCCTATGCATGCTTATTAGTATCATGATTGTGTTATCCTTGTAATCTTATACAAAATCATACATTCATTAAAACACAATAATCTCAAGTATGTATAGTCATGATCATTTCAAACAGAAATAATAAGCATTAACATTCAAGGTTTATATAGGACTCTTATGGTTATTCATATCATAAGAAACATAACATGTATAAACCTGTAATTACTCAAACCTATGACTCTTCTGGTTAGTCATATTATTAATTAAGGTAAGACACATAATATGCATATGCCCATGATTATTCAAACTTATGACTTTATGAACAATCATCATCAATCATGCCATGCATACTTATATGATAGATCCTATGATATAAGAAACACATACCTGGTCACCATATTTGCTAGTTATGTCTAGCAATGTGTTCTTGTTCTCTTCAATGACCTGCATAACTCATTAGTTAACTTTTGCAAAAACAAATTATACATACCTCTATGACTATGGATGAATCTTTGTATTTATGTCACCATGGCATGTTCAGGTTGTCCCTTCAAATTGTACAAACCTCCCTCTTGCTTTCCAATCACTACTGCATCATCTATGGTCTTTCCCTTTGGCCACATTAGGACTTGGCCATCCACAAATGCAACCCTCATACCTTTTGCATCTAATGCAGAAATGGAGAGTAAGTTCTTCTTGAGCCCAGGTACATAAAGTACTTCTTTCAACTTCAATGATTTTCCAGAATCTAGATTGTAGGAGGCTTCACCACTTCCTTTGATTGGGTATTGATAATCATCCCCAAGTTTCACCTTATGGGGTGATTCATGTTCAGAAAGATTCACAAAAGATTCCTTGAACCCAGTCATGTGTTTGGAGGCCCCACTATCAATTAACCAATCATTACATCCATGGGAGATGGTACCTGTAAGAGCAGAGATCAGAACATACTCTTCTTCACTTGATGAGTCATCATCACTATCACTTTCTGCCCTAGCCTTCTTCTTTGGGGGTTCATCATCTTCGGCAGCATGAGCATGAAATCTTCTTTTGCTGCCCTTCTTCTTCTTACTGAAGTTGTTGTTATTATCCCTTTTGTTCTTGGGACAATCTGAAGCATAGTGACCCTTCTCATTGCATGTGAAGCATCTTAGGTCTTTCCTATTCTTCTTTTGATAGGACCTATTGAGTCGAGAGGGATCCTTCTTGATTTTGATTCTTTTGGTGTGAGCTGCAAGAGCTTGATCTTCTCCTCCCATCTTTTCCTCACGAGCTATAAGTCTAGCTTCTTCTTGAGAGCATTCTTCTCGAAGTCTACTGAAGGAGATCAACTTCTTCCTTGCACAAATTCCTTGAATAAAGGAATCCCATGGCCTGGGTAGGCCATTTAGAGTGGTCATTACCACTTCACCATTCTCCACCATTTCATCTATTGCTTCTAATTGTTCCTTGATCTGAGAGACCCTTGAAAAGTAGGATTGAATGGTTTCTCCATTCTGAAACTTCACTGCTTTCAATTGGTTCCGCAGGGTCATCTTCCGATTTATGTTCTTTCCTTCAAATAGCTTGGTCAAAGATTCAAACATCTCTTTGGGTGTCTTGAGAGAAGACACATGGGGTATGAGATGGTCTTTGATAGAATCAGCAATGATTCTCTTTGCCTTGACCAAGTTCTTCTTGTGCAATACCTTGGCCTCTTCATCCTCTGGGATAGGGATGTCTTCTTTCACATATGAGTCCAACTCATTCTCTTCCAGGATTAGCCCAATCCTATACTTCCAGGCTCGGAAGTTATCAGCCCCTTCAAGCTTATCCTCAAGCTTGGTGTGAAGAGACATCTTTAAGAGTACTTCAAATGGAAATAGAAAAGATTTAGAACTTACCACTTGAAGTGCTGAAAACTGGATCTGGTCCCGGATTAGGGTTTGTCAGAGAAACCCTAAAAATTCAAAATGTGAATTTCAAAATTCTGAAAGGATAGAAAGATGCGCCTTGGAGAGCTGATCAGCCTAGTACATTCAGAATTTGAGATCAGCAAAGTCTTGTCCTTCAAAATTGCCTTTTTGTCCTCCCGGGTTCACTAGGGAGAGCCCTGAATTAGGGTTTGAGTTTCCCGGAGATCTACCCAGCCAAAAATCTCGATCCAAAGCTCAAACCTTTGATTTTTGTAAGGAGCTTCCAGCTGTACCTTCAGTTTCCAGAAATTCCTATTTTTGTGGAAACCCTAATTTTTAGGGCCAAAACTGAAAATGCTCGGAACTGAAATCTGATTGGACAGAAAGATGCGCCTTGATGAGTAGATCCAATCTACTATACTGAATTTCAAAAATCTGTGGAGAGAAACCCAATAAACAAGCAATACAAGCTTCCATCACTGCAAAATGTCTTCTTCTCAGTTAAGCTCTGATCCCATGTTAAATTTTCAGTATTAAATCACAATACTATAGGACCTTTGCTGAGAGAATAACATCTACAGTATATCAATGCATGACAATCATAATATGACAAGCATCACAAGAATCACAAGAATCAAAAGCATAGAGACAAGAGACACAGAGTTTCCGTGGGGAAAACCCTAAGGTGAAAAACCCCACAAACTTCCTCAGAGATAGAGAGAGCAATGGCTCAACCAAAATACAACCAAATAATACATAGATAGTCTCCTAGCAGATGATCCTCCTCCTCCTCACTAGTGCACCACTTTCCAGAGAGAGAGATAGATGCTTTTTTGAATGAGTAAAATAGAGATCTCCTATCTCTATTTATACTCACCTTTTTGCCCAGTGACCTACTGGGGCCGACTTGTCTACTTTAGTACATCCACATTATATTATATATTAAGTAGGGCCGACCCCATAAGGTGGTCTAATAACCCATCGGCAAGTACACACACTTGCGACACTTGTCAATCCACATGACGACACTTCCTTATAGAGGAATAACACATCTCTTATAAGGGTACAATAAATATACATATAATATACTGATGAAATACATTCCGAAGTTACATATACATCAACACATAAGCCCACATAGATGGGAACGAATGCACCTGTAAAAAAGGTTAACTAATCATGGTATCATATTTATGATAATCCAACCATTAATTTAATAAACATAGATGCTATAATTCAAAGTTACATTATAAATTTAGAAATGTACAGAAAGAGATTAATACCAAGTTGTTACACCCAATCCCAATTTTTAGCACATCCTCCTCTTTAGGCGGGTAACGACCGGATGCACCATATTCATCTATGACTTAATCCGCAAACCGACTATTGGGATAGATCATTGGCATATTTTCTTTTCAATGATCTGGAAAAGGCATGCTTCTACTGTGATACCGCCTGAATTAGTTTTTATCAATGTCCCATTTCTTCCTCTTCTCTTCATACAACATTGTTGGAATATTCTCACCATCATTTTTTATATTTGCATGCCTGCATGCATTTTTCATGGATCCAGTCATCATGCATGCATCCAGACATCATTTTGGTGGTCTCCCTAGCACCTAGAGCCTAATTTCAGCTCCGTAGAGCCTGTCTTCATCCCCCAGTAGCCCTCCTACTTACATGATGCACCTTGTTTTACTCACCTATATGACATGTGTGCCTTCTCTCAGCTACCAGGAGTTAACAGTTAGTTAGAGCATTGATTGATCAGTTATTACATTAATTGCTCATCCTAACTGCATGTAGCTCCCAGTTAGATATTTTTGGAGTGCCACTTGACCTTCTGACAGCATCATGCGCCCTCCTTGGAGTCTCCATCCTTTGATTTGTGACTAGATGGTTCTGTTAGACTCAATTAGACTCATTTGACTGACTATTGACCATTTATGACTACTACTACTGAGTGGATGATGTCTCCAATGTTATCCAAGCTATACAATGAGGATGAATTCGAATGAAATTTAGCTTATTCGAATTCTATTGACAGTTATTCTATTATATTAATTTTTCATAGTGCCAGCTCACAACTGATGTATGATTATACTGCTATTCTCCATTTTCTGTGTTCATGAGTGATTATTGACTACATTCTTCTCTTCTTCTCTGCAATTATTGAGTGAGTTTGTGTGAGGTTTGTTTCAGTTGTGAGATCTTCCTACAGTTTATCATATGGTATTAGAGCTTACAACATCTATTCGAATTGCAACCATTGTAGCAGTTGAAGCAGTTCATTGAGCAACTTTATTTTATTGAACACCAGAAGCCTCTGAGTTTCCACAACAAATCCTGGTGCTATTACCTTGAATTCACTGGAGCAATCTAGTGAGGTGTAGCTAGGTGTGAAGGACTTAGTCATATGTGCTTAGCGTCTTAAGGTAGTGTTCATTTGAATTGTAGCAAATCTCCATCAACAAATTTCATTGTTTGGATCTAAAACTCAATTCCTCCAACTATGTCGAATGGAAGGCCAAGATGGACATCTTCATGAAGTCCAAGAGCCTATCCAGAATATTGTATGGAACTGTGGTCGAACCTCTTAGTGCAGTAGAGAAATCCAAGTACTTGGATAGGCTTGATGAAGCAGTAGGATTCATTCTTCTCTCAATTTCTGAATATCTTCAATTCCATATCATTGATCTAACATATCCAAAAGAGGTTTGGGACAAGCTCGAATCCCTCTTTGGACAAAAAGATGATTTGAAAGGTCATAAATTGGAGAATGAGCTCATCTCCTTGAGTCATGAAAGCTTCGAATCCATCAATTCATTATTAACCAAGTTCAAAATATTTATTTCACAGTTGAAGAGATATAAGATAGTAAAAGAAGACAAGCAACTCATACTTGCCATTCTATCAAAATTGGGGCCAAATTTCTCAGTTTTTGTCTACACATTTTAGTCAGCTAAGATGTCCATTCCAAAATGGAAGTTTCCTACACTTGATGGCTTCATCCAATCTCTCACACAAGAGGAGGAGAAGTTAATCTCCATGGGAATGATAAAACCAAATTTGGATTCAGCCCTTACAATTGCTGAGGCCAAAAGAGCGAATGCAAAAGGAAAGCAATTTTTTTTAAAAAGAGAGCGAATGATAGAAAGTTGAAATATTTTCCATATCAATCAGATGGGGCTTCGAATTCAAAGAAGACAAAGAAATCTCAAAGGAGAGATCCAAGTGCGCATATTGTAATCGAGGATTTCATCCTAAGAGTTCTTGTATGAAGAAGACTATAGAATTGATGGCTCAACTACTTGAGAAGAACAATCTCCCTATACCTGCACGTGTAAGGAAGAAAGATATTCAACCTTCTATATCTGAGGACAAAGAGAGATGCCATGCCCTCATGGAAAGTGCATCAAAATAATCCTCCTTCATCATAGATTCAGGAGCACAAAGACATATGTCTTCCTCCAAAGATATCTTCTCCAACTTCGAATGCTCAGTTGGCCCTTCCATCATGTTGCGTAATGATTCTGAAGTATCCTCTAAGCGAATTGGAAGGATCAATCTTGATCATCTACTTCTCAGATGTGCTTTATGTTCCCACTCTCACAGCAAATTAATTTCAGTGTACCAAATGAATCATAGTGGAGAGCCCAAGAGAGTGATCTTCTCTCCAAATGAAATCGAAATACAAAACATGGTTCCAGGTGAAATCATTGCAAAAGGAGTTGCAAATCGCAACTCTAAACTGAATGAGTTCTCACACTTCTTACCTCTCTCAACGAAATCTACTCTCCATACTCATGCCAATGAAGAAAGCAGATTGTGGCATGAAATATTTGGGCATCTTAACTCTCAATACTTGCATGACATGCATACAAAGGAGATGGTTGATGGGATTCCCAAGATCAAGTTTTCCAAAGGAAACTGTCATGGTTGTTTGATGGGAAAGCATCCTGAGAAGAAATTTGAGAATGGGAAGGCAAGGAGAGCCTCTCATCCTCTAGATCTCATCCATAGTGATGTTTCTAGGCCATTTCCAGATCTATCTCTATGCAAAGCAAGGTATATACTCACTTTTATTGATGATTATTCTATATTTACATGGGTATATTTTCTTAAATTGAAGTCAGAAGTATTTGTATTCTTTAAGTTTTTCAAGTCTTATGCATAAAAGTTTTCAGATAGAAGGATAAAATCCATTTGCACTGACAATGGAGGTGAGTACATTAAGGGTGATTTTCAATATTTTTGTGCTGAAGAGGGCATTGCGATGCAACATACTATTCCCTATACACCAAAAGAAAATGGTGTTACTGAAAGGAAGAACATAAAATTGAAATAAATGGCCACCTGCATGCTAAAGTCGAAAGGGTTGCACCCTAGTCTTGGGAAGAATCCATGAATTGTGCCTCCTATCTTCAGAAAGAGTTCCTCACAAAGGACTCAAAGACATTACTCCTTTCGAAGCATGGATGGGATACAAACCCAATGTACATATTAGAGTGTTTGGATCCAGAGCATGGGCAAGGATTCCAACTGACAAAAGGAGAGCCCTAGATCCAGAAAGTTGAGAGTGCATTATGGTGGGCTATGCATTGGATGCAAATTCCTACAAGATTCTTGATCCTACTAAAATGACCACATACCTTGAAAGGAGTGTACAATTTGAGGAATGGCCTCTCCATGATGCCCTTTCTATTGAGCAAGATATCTTTCCTACCACTCCTCCTTTGATTGATGATCAAGAGAGAGAAGCATCATCACATGAGATTTCAGATTCAGAATCTGAGGATGGAGATGATGAAGAGTGAATGCTAGACCCATATCCAAAAGAACCTGAAGGTCTAGCAACTTATGATGAAGATGAGCGAATGGGAGATCCAGTTCCACAAGAACCTCATGATCTTTCACATGATGATACTCCTCTTCCTCGATGGGTAGCCATTACTCTTGTATCTGTCGGTGATTTGGTTGGTGATCCAGTTGATTGACAGAGAACCTGATCATATTATCAGAATGGAAGGTTTCATCCTTCTCACATTACTGATCCATTTCATATTGATTGATCCTTCCTTGGAAAAGAAGGACACTTGCCTCCTTCCGGGGTGAGTGATGACATGCAACATTAGCATCCTTTAGTCTATTTTGAGGGAGGGATTTCTTCCCATTGGGTTTTCCTTCTTTCATCATTTATTATTTATATTGTTGTCCGGTGTGGTCTTTGGTCTCAGTCACCAAAACCCTATTTTTCAGTTTTCAGTTATTACCTCATAGTATAGCTTGAGGGGGGTGTTGCAATATTCTCACCATCATTTTTTATATTTTCATGCATCGAGTCATCATTTTGGTGGTCTCCCCATCACCTAGAGCCTAATTTCAGCTCCCTAGATCTTGTCTTCAGCCCCCAGTATCCCTCATACCTGCCTGATGCGTCTTGTTTTACTCCCCATCATGACATGTGCGCCTTTTCTCACCTACCAAGAGTTAACAGCCAGTTAGAGCATTGATTGATCAATTATTCCATTAATTTATCATCCTAACTTCTTGTAGCTCCCAGTTAGCTAGTTTTGGAGTTCCACTTGACCTTATAACAACCTCATGCACCCTCCTTGGGGTATCCATCCCATGATTTTTGCTTAGATGGTTCTATTAGACTCAGCTATAGTCATTGGACTGACTATTGACCATTTATGACTGCTACTACTGATTGGATGATGTCCCCAATGTTATCCAAGCTAGACACTAAGGATGAAATCGAATGACCTTTAGCTTATTCAAATTATCTTGATAGTTATTGTATTGTATTCATTTTTCATAGTGCCATCTCACAACTGATGTATGATTATACTGCTATTCTCCATTTTTTGTGTTCATGAGTGATTATTGACTACATTCTTCTCTTCTTCTCTGCAACTCTTGAGTGATTTTGTGTGAGGTTTGTTTCAGCTGTGAGATCTTCTTGCAGATTATCACAAACGTGAACCATGACTATGTTGCCTTTGCATTGTAAACAATGAATTTATTAATGGATTTGATTTCTGAATTCATGGTTGCATTCATGGAAACAAAACCACAATCAGTACATATGGGATCAAATATATATTTTGAAGTTTGTTGTGAATAGTTAGTATGTGGAAATGTGAAGATCGAAAGATAAGTGACTTACTCTTTAATATGCGCCTTTTTCCTTTCGTTTGCAGTAGCTCCCCTTCCTTTTTGTCCTCATCACGTTCATCATCCCAAATGACTGTGCTCGGTGTGTGGTCGATTTTCTTGATGTACTCACTGGCATAATAGATCAACTCATATACTATGTAACCACCTTCCATAGACCCCTCGGGTTTTTCCATTTGTCAAACAAATTGCTTCAATTTTTTCATGTACCTCTCCAAGAAGTACATCCAATGACATGACACCACCCTAACTAATTCAACCTCATCAACTAGTTGTATTATAAGATGAACCTACAAGTCCATGAAACTCGTTGGCAATTCCTTCTCAAACATAGAAGCAATCTCAACTATCTCTTGATGCCACTATGGAATGCTAACGATGTAAATATCCTTTGATGTGATACACCATACAAATGTAGATAGTTTAAATATGGCACGATGTAGATCACCCAGAAAGTCATGGTTCACACATCCACACACCAACAATGGATAATGAAACTACAAAGCAAACATAAAAAATTATTTGCGTGAATTTAACTTGCACGATAAAAGATATAGAGAAAAAATAAAAACATTTTTTTGACATTATACGTACCATTATAAGTTTGAGATGGTCATGTGATTTCAAACCCAACAATTTTGTGTCTACAATGAAGCATCGTTGTAGAGTAGACCCATATAAAGAAGGTTCCTTCACACCCAATATAACTTTCTTTACCAAAGAAAGATCATCTTTCTTCAAAACACATGGGAGATCACCTTCTTTAAATGACTAAGAGGGGTTAGCCTCTCATCTATTTTCTTTTCTTGGCCAATGATTCTTTTTAGTATTTGGAGAAATTAGATCTCTCTTGAATTCCAACGTGTCAATTTTTTTCAATGATATGTGCCACCACAAAGAATATGATTTTTTTTTAATATATGCATGGGATCTAGAAAGTGGGAAAACTTAAGATGCTCCCAATATGGGAGCTCATGAAATACCAATTTACTTTTCATCCCGATGGGAATTTTCTTAACATAGGTGTCGAAGAATTCTGGATCATCGACTATAGGTTCCCCATTTGAATTAGACATATATGCAAATTCCTTCTCCTTCTCTCTGTCATATGCCCTAATATAATTAGTTTGCATCATTATTTTAAGCCTTTGGCTTCTCTATAGTTTACCATTGAAATCATATGTTACTATTTTATAAGGGTGGTTTTTCTAGGAGGAATACCCTCGAGCAGCCGTACACTGGTTTTCATAGCTCTCTATACCATTTATCCTTTAAAGAATTCCCACAACATTTACATCCATCATAATATTTTGTTATAAGACCTTCAGTGTTATGGTATACAGAGAACATTAGTGTTGAATTTCAATACAGTTGCACCGAATTAAATATGCCAAGAAAAATTGCTTGGAATTAAAACAAATCAAACAACATATTTACTAGAGAAAAATCCTATCCCTAGATAATCATGTGTGGTATATGCACATATTCCATACAATGTAAAACTCCTCTCTATTGTGATGGGTTTCGATATGTCATATACATGTATCCCTTCCCATAATTCCTTGAATTCATCGACCAATGGTTGTAGGTAAACATCCATATTCTTCACTTGTCTTCTACCAGGGACTATAAGATCCAACGTAAGATGTCCATTATCCATGGAAAAACATGGGGGGATATTGTTTTTTATCACTACTATAGGCCAAACAATGTATTTGGTGTTTTCTTGGGCGAATGGGTTGATGGCATCAATGGCTATGCTCAATCGAAGGCTCTGTACTTCATTCTGGAATTTATCAGGCCATGTATTCTATATATGCTTCATGGCTTTTAAATCTGTTGGGATTCACATAACTCCTTCCCCACTTTGGTGTGAGGCATGCCATCCCTGCATCATACCTATTTCTTTGCAACCAAAGAGCCTTCAAATCCTTGGGATTATAGGCATGTGCCTCAATATATTATGAGGAGGACCACATGCTTTAGCCTTGTTATTTGATTCTTTGTACCTATCATTCCCACATTTTGGACATATATCATGTCTGCATATCCACCTCTATATATAATACAATCATTGGGACACACATGATATGATATGTACTCAACACCCAACATTTTCAATATTTGTTTTGGCTCTTCGCAGTTGTCGATCAAGACATTATCGCTTGGAAGTACCTTATATTTGAATAACCTGTAGTTAGTAAGAAATATAATGTACAATGCCATTTAATGCTCATAAAATCGACCATTTTCAATGTTGATTGTGTGAAAAGATTCCTCAAAATATAAGGCATTTGATGGTCAGTTGCCTCAAAAGTGTTGAGAAACATGCATCTGACATGCCATACTTTTCTTTCAAGTTGTAAGGGGCCGCCAATTTTTGATAATCCATATATACATATCTCGTGGGGAGTGCCAAAGGCCTTTAAATTCCTAACCAACCCCTCTCAAAGAGGGAAACCACTTTGAGTTTGGAGGCTTCCGAATTGATCCACCCATAGCATAGAGAGGAGGAGTGACCTCCATCGTAGCTCAAAAGGCTTCATCTAGAAGCCTAGTGCACTCCCCCATATTTGGATCTAGAGGAAGATCCTTGAACCCTTGGAAAGAAAACATAATTGAAACCCTAGGCAAGAAAAACAATAAGGAAATTTTTGTATCTATATTTAATTATCATATAGTACTATTGTTATTTTTATTATAATTATTATATTGTCTTCAAAGCCAACAACTAATGATATAGATGCACATCACTCTAAGAAATATTATTAACTTTCCTTATACTATAATATTAATATCCTTTACTAACCAAAATGTTGAAAATTCATTAAAAAAATTCTTAGGTATATTCTTACAAAAAATTATTTGTAATCTTTGATGGAAGTTTTAACTTAAATATAACAATGTCTAGAACAAATGGAAAATGTATTTATTTTTAACATAGTTATAAATTATATATAATGGAGATTACAACTTTTTTTTAAAATATGCTTATAAAATCTCTAAAGTCACCTCAAATTATAGGTAACGATAGTTACAATATTTTAAATTAATAATAATCTATATGATGTTAAAAGAAATTTATTAATGAAATGGGATTATATGTTATGGAGAACAACACTGATCTATAGTAAATAATAGGTTAAACTATATCTCTATTTATTTGGTGTTTAACTTTATTGGAATTATAGTAAGCATAAATAGTTAAAATGGATAAAACAAAATCATTTCACTATAAGATAATCAAATTTAAACTTGTGCACTTTTAAGGACCTTCAACATGAAAGTTAACATACTTCAATGATATCATTTTTATTTAGTAATCATTTAATGCCATTTTTAATAGTTAATCATTTTTCAATGTGATTTTTTTTGATGTGCAAGAATATATATATATATATTTCAGTAAGAAAAAAAATACTTTTTCTATTCATTTTGAATCAAAAAGTACATCATGGGTCCACACAGTCAAAACAGCAAGCCGATTGTTCATTCTAGTACAAAAAAATAATATCAAAACATAATACCTATAAAAAAACATCAGGCTACCTAGTGGTCAGCCACATACATTTCCATATAGATATTATGGCAGAAAACAGAGAACAAATTACATCATAAAAATATTTTTTGATCCACAATCCACAAGTGAATCCTCCAAAATTTCCTCCCAAAATAGAATACCTTTCACACCATTCAAGGACTCTTTAGACAGAGTATTTGCTGTTAGGATATTGTAATAATCCATCTTTGTCCTACTTGCATTATTTACCATTTTCTAGCACTTAATGATTTTATTTTCCCCCTGGTGGTGTGTAGATGTCATCCAGGACTCAGTAGACACCTAATGCACCCTGCATGCATGATTTTAGGAACACTAGAGGCAGTTCCCTACATTTTAGGAGTCAACTTAGTGTTCTAGTTCAGTCCACCTGAGTTGGCTGACTCTTTTGGGGGGTTTATGCTCCGAATGCCACTGATTGTGGCCTCATGTGCCCTTTTCTAAGTGATTTGCATGACAAAGTCACTGATGCACCCTCCTTGGTAAGTTAACTAATAGTAGCTTCAGTTAACTAAGATTTGGTTGAGTTTAACTAAGTTTGGGAGCTCTAGAGCACTGATAGAGGTGACAATTCCTATGTAGACACACTGAGACTTGAATTCTCCCAAGTGATTCAAATTCTCTCCATTGTAACATCATTGTTCATTATACTGATTATTGGATCATGTGACATTATACTGCTCCTATATGAGCTCTCATGCATGATTAATTGTCTGATCATTTTTACTACAATTTTCACTCTAATTCATTTTTCTGCTCATTCTTTCTGTATGAGGTATACTGAGGTCTTAGATCTGTTTTGATTTAGAATTTCACATGGTATCAGAGCTCAGTAAGCATAGGTTGAGCATCTTCTTATAGTAGTGCACTAGAAGTCTTTGGATTTCCATATCAAATCCTAGTGCCATTTCATTGAATTCATTGGAGAAATCCTTTGAGGTCTATCCAGGTGTGAAGGATCCGGAAAAATGTTCCTATTGTCCTAAATAAGTGCTCAGTAGTATTCTATCTCCAAAATTGAGATTTTTTTCCAGGTTATTGAAAGTGCAGTAATAGCAGCAATACCACCTTTTATTCGCTCCAGTGGTTCTAATGGAGAATCTGAATGCTCCTCTCTATCTTAGGATCGTGACACCCTTAAATTACCTTTATTGGAGGGCTTATATGCAGATGGTCTTGCGCAACAAGTCACTATACATGGTAACAATGGGAAAGGAGGTCAAACCTCAAGTAGTTGTTGATAAGGACAAGTATCTAAATAGATTGGATGAAGCATTTGGTTTCATGTGTGTAACAGCCTCCCCCGGTCCTTACTTTATTTTAAAGAAAATATAATAGTTTTTCAGTTGGATCTAAGTTATTATGTTTTATTCAGTAGTTTTCTACAATTTCTCAAAGTAGAGATCAGATATCAACATGTATAAGTAGTTTAATAGCAACATATTCAAGCACATTTTCTGCATATAATTTTTTTCATAATCGCTCAACTATTCAACACATGTTTCAAGTAAAAATTTATCCTATTAAATTGCAACATATTTAGATATATTTCATGTACACTTAAGAAGCAATTTTCATCCATAATAAGCAATAATCAACCAATTAACAACATTCTCTTTCAATTCCATTAACTCATAAATAATAAGTTTGAAAACTACAATTAAAATACCAAAATATCAAAATACCTGTAGGTCTTTAGAAAAATTTGTTGTAGATCTTCAGGAATCTCAACTGACCGAATCAGTTTGCCACCCTACCAACTAGGAAAGTATTTCCGACTTTCTAGCTCCAAGAACTATGTTCGTGGACCCCCAAGACCAAACTAAGTACAAGCCCAACCAGTTCCTCTCCCTCTCCCTAAAATTATTAACCTCCTCTTGCTGTAATATTTTTCTCAATGTCTCTTGAATTCCCATAAATTTTTGCACACCGCAACGCTCCTGACTCCTCTCCTTTATCCTCCTCTTCACCGACTGCATCCACCACCTCATTAACTACCCTATCTTCTTCTTTAATGTTTAACCCACTTTTCCCTGTTCGAACAGTTTGCCCTTGACTTCAAACAATAAGTTATTTGTATTATTTTATTATTCCCGGTTAATTGAGTTACCTGTCACATTAAATATGACATGACTGTAATTAATAATCTGCCATCATTTACCTTACCAAGACACTTAATAATTATTTTTGTTTTTATTTTTATGTGATATTAATGTGGTCTAAACTTAATTGTAGAACAATCCTTACCTATTTCGATCTAATTTATTATTACATCCCTATTTAATGTCTCACATCAGCCATTAAAAATACAATTTCAACTCAAGGCTGGGTTATTAGTATTAAACAATTACTCATCTAAAATTATAATTGTTTATTAATAATATACATAAGCTTGGATTATCTTCATATAAAACATTCCAGAACATATTTCCCAACCATTATTTTACAAGTAATTAAATGACATGGTGAAACATATAACTGACATGTCTCATTACTTTAATAATGACCTCTATCAATAACCTATTTTAGGCATAATTAATTAACCATTCGTAATCAATTTTAATTAATTGTATCTATTAATTATCGATTAAGTAATAATAGTTAAGTAGTGATCATTCACATCCATAAGTAATTCAAGCAATAATTCAATAGATAATTTACATATGCAGAGATAGATGAGTTACGTAAGCGTAGCTAATTCTTACATAGATCGTGTAGTTACTTCAATAGTACATAATCATAGATCATTCATAATCATCAATTTATTTTTTACTCACGCAAGTTTAAACATAGTTTGCAATGTACAATATTTTACCTAATTGTATCTTATTAACTTATGAACAATTTATACATTACTAAGTTACGACACATGAATCAACAAATGTTTTCAACATGCATAGTTAAGCAAGTTTTCCTACTAACTTCATGATACACCTATCTACCTGCTTCGTCTATTAAGTTCACAACTAACTTCCACATCCTATCTGTCCTCTGCTGTACTGTATTGGAGCGTCGACTACATGACCTAACTCCAGTTAGAACCCGTAAGATGAAGTGTCAACTCCATCAACCAAGATTCCCCAACAGGCACCCACTAATCATCATCACACACCTTGGGGAGCACATCATAGCACAACCCTCCCATGACTCCGGGTTTCAGGGATAAACGGTGGGTAAAGCCTCCACCCCCCTAATGGAACAAGGGACTATGTCTATACTGACATAGTGACTGCGTTGCGACTTGTACTCAGTTTATCGTTGTATAACCAATTTGGGAGGTTGAGTTTCCCGGAACCCTACACCAGCCCATACATCATAATAAAAAACAACACAACAATAATGACTGATTCACATACCCTTTTTCTTTTGAAATTCACGTCGTCGATGTGCTTTCATTTGTAGGACTCATATTTCCCGCAATATTGTAAACATGTCGGTTAGTCTCATAACAACATACTATGCAATATCATGCAATCATTGACATGTATACATATCTCATAACTTCTAACAACAATGTACATCATTTTCCCTGCAACATGGATCTGACATCATAATCATTTATACATCATAAAATTTAAATCGGTATCCACGTACCATCCTCTACTAATTGGCATGATAGAGATATAATCAAAACATGACCATAAACCATAACATCAACATCATATACATATATATAAACCCACAAAATAGTAATTCCATAGGCCCACAGTGTCATCACACTTACGATGTTCCACAATAACAAGAAAATACAAATAGGTAGTGATAGTCAAAAGGGTAGGTAAAAAATGGGGCATTGCATACACCCACCCTTTAGGAAACTTCGTCTCGTAGTTATAATCAAAATAGTGTCAAAAAATCGCGACGCATGGTATCTGTATCCTCCTAGGTAGCAGATCCTGGGCTATACCGGTCCCACTAGACCTTAACCTAATCCACCAACCGGTTCCTAAGTTGTCTAACCCTATGGTCCAATATAAGTAATGGTTCGAATTTGATGGTCCCCTCATCTAAAACCTACAATTCCTTCTAGTTTAGTTTATGAGACTCATTAGCTACATAATTTCATAAAACAAATATATGAAAAACATTATGAGTTTTTTGAAAATGGGGGGAAGCGTAATATGATACGCAACGGGTCCAAACTTATCCAAAATTTCAAAGGGTCCTATGAATCGTGGTGACAACTTTTTCCCTTTCCCAAATTGGAAGGTACTCTTACTAGGCCTAATGCGTATGAATACTACATCCCCAACCTTATAGTTTCGTTCAACCCTATGTGCATCGACATAGCTCTTTTTTCTATGTTGATCTTCCTTTAACTGTTGTCTAATCTCAATAACCTATTCTTCCATCTCCTGAATCAACTCAGGTCCTATAATAACTGGATCATCTAACCTTTGCAACCTCAATGGTGTTTTGCAAGCCCCCCATATAATGCTTGATAAGGCGACATTCCAATCGAGCTATGGTAACTATTGTTGTATGTAAATTCTAAAAAAGGTAAATGCTTTTCCCAATGGGTCTGTTGATCCATAACATACATCCTAAGCATGTCCTCCATCACCTGATTCAATCTTTCTGTTTTTCCATCTATTTCTGGGTGGTAAGCTGTGATTAGGTTCAGCTAAGTTCCTAAGGTCGACTGCAAACTTGTCCAAAACCTGGACGTAAACCTGGAATCCCTATCTGAGATAATATTCTTAGGAAACCCATGGATATGTGCTACTTCACTTATGAATACATGACTTACATCCATGACGTTATAGGTATTCTTTACTGGAATAACGTGAGAATTTTTTCTTAGTTGATCAACGATCACCATAATGACATCATGCCTATGGAGGTAAGAGGAAATCCAACCATGAAGTCCATGGATATGACCTCCCATTTCACTACAACAAATCCTGGAATTAGCGTCTGTTTTAGCTCCCTTTTTAGCGTCCACTATCACTTTTACTGTATTTTTCATCATTTTTTGTACAAAGTGGACGCTTTTCCACAAGATGGCACTTTTAATGGTGTTATTTGCGTCCTTTTTTGAAAGGGGATGCTAATTGGGATGCTAATTATCAACCCAATTAATGTCCCAATTAGCATCCCAACTAACGTCCCAACTAACGTCCCAACTAACGTCCCAATTAGCGTCCCAATTAGCATCCATAATAACATCCCATTTAACGACTAGAATAGCCTCCAAAATAATGTCCAAAATAGCGTCAGGTATAGAGTAAGTGATTGCGCCAAGAATTTTGAAAAGAATTACTCCATGAATTGCGCCAGGAATTTTGAAAGGAATTATACCATGAATTGCACCCGGAAAAATGCCCGATATAGCGTCAAGTATAGAGCCAAGCATATCGCTAGGCATAGTGCTTGGAATTGCTCCAGGAAGTTTGGAAGGAATTGCGTCCGAAAAAAAGTGCCAGGAAAACTCCAATGTTGCGCTAGGGATAATGCTAGGCATGTTGACAGAAGTAGCACCTAAATGGCCATTTTGGAAACTGAGCAACCTTAATTAATTGTAAATAATCTAAGGAATCATATGGTCCATAATGACATTATAGTGGGCCTAACGACATGCTGATGCATATATTGACAATTATAAATATGGCAATGATTATTTATACAATATTTAATACAATGTTGATGACGATGATGATGTCAATGCCAATAATGATGATGCAGGTTATTATAGCATTATTTGATATTGGTTGGTCCTAATGGAAACATAATTCATCGTAATGGCATCATAGTGACCATAATATCCCCTAGATGACCTTAATCACATCTGACTATCCCTAACAACATTTGAGTGACGCTAATGAAACTTGACTCACCGTAAAAGCATGAGGATGATCATGTTGATGATGCATGATGGAAAGGATGTTGGTGATGATGATTGTGATGATAATAATGAGGTTGAGATGAATGAATATGATCATGATGATATTTGATCAGATGCCAATGATGATGATGATGATGTTTATGTACTCATGTATGGTGTTGATGATGATGGTTATGATGGCAACGATATCAATGCCAATGATCATGATTCATGTGATAGTACTTATGGATCTTTATTTATCGTAGTGGCACCTAAATTGCTATAATGGCATTTGATTTTCATCAACAACATTTGATAGACCTTAATGGTGTTAGGATATTTAGACACTTAGGAGTTAGTTAAGATCAACTTGTGTAATATATCCCTTAGGGATAGTGTGTTTCTTTAGTATGCATTAGTATGCATTTGTAAATACTTAATCCGACGGTCACGATATGTTCCCGACATAGAGTGATCCGACAGCTCAACTTCTCTTAGATCAAACCTAACCTTGATCCATGGCTTAACACCCGATTGGTCCATGATCTCTATTTAAAGAGCATGGAGGGTCATTGTTTAGTTGATCGATTATGAGAAGCTCATTTGTAACTTTATTTCTTTGCATAATAAATTGTCCCGTAGAAGCTATTTGGCCGGGGCCGTGGAGTGTTTCCCTCAAGAGGATTTAAACCACGTTAAAACATCGGTGTGATGATCTGTGATCTGTTTGTGTGAAGTGGTTTCTCTTGGTGTTTGGTCCTTTGGTAGTACCCTGTGTACTCGGACATGGTATTAGAGCTTTTATGAAGTGCCGCTTCCGGTTGTGATCTAGATCTTGAATTGCTGTTGCCGAAAATCGAAAGGGTTTCTAGTTTTGGTATTTCTGTGCATTTCTGGGCTATGGGAGGTGTTCCATTGCGTCCGGAGCATCGTTTCCATTGTGAAATAGTTTTCTCTTGATCGAAAACGGTTCTCGGTTGCTCCAGAAATGCATATTTCATCAGATCTGAAGGTATAATGTTATAGTGACGCATTTTTTTATTTCCTTTTTTTTAAAAAAAAATCTCATATTTCATCTTTTTTTACTGTTAGATTTTTTTTTGGGTTCGGATTGTTGCTTTCCTATCTACGTATGCTCTTTGCTGTGCATCTTAAGCGATCTTGGCAAATCATAAACAAAAAGGGAAAGGGTTTTTCTAGGCTGCGTATGCTTTTTGCCGTGCACCTTGCGCGATCTCGGCAAATCAGAAACAAAGAGAAAACGTAGACTTTCCGAGCAAGCTAACGAGATCTAACTCCACAAGTGTGGAAAGTTTTTTTGTTTCGATTTGTGGTGTGTTTTGTAGGAAAAAGGGCAAGCACGCAAACCGAGCAAGAAGAGTTTTAAAAAAAAAAAACCCCTTCCTCATTCCCATATTTTACATACCTTTTAATCTAGCTCACTTGGTTCAAAGTTGCTTTATTCCTTAATAGGTCTTGAGTTCAAGTCTTAGGAACTTACTTTTAAAATAAAAAGTGCATGCAATTTCTATTTTCAAGTTACTTTATTGTAAAAGTGCATCTCACTTAAATAATAAAAAATAAAAATACAAGTGAGTCACTTAAGTTTTTTTATTGTTGCACTATTTAAAAGTAATATCATTGTAAAAGTGAAATCACTTATTTTACAAAAGTGGTTCACTTAAAGCAACTTTCTTGTAAAGTGATTGTCAAAAGATTCATCTTGGGAAGAGGGGGGGTTCTTTTTTTTGCTGGACATTCTCTAGCTGCCACGTCACTATTGGGGACATCTTCAACAGTTTCTTTGTTCAAGCATAACTTCATCATACAGAATCAGTTTTCAGTGCCGTTTTTTTTTAAACCGCCTATTTTTTTGAGCTCTTCACATCCAGACTATTGGTTTCTGCTTTTACCGCCATTAATTTACAAATATGGCCGCACCTTGTGATATTCTACTTAACAGTTCCAACTATTTCTCATGGAAATCTCATATAGAGGATGTTCTACGAAGTAGGGGACTTTTTAGAATTACCTCAAGGAAAGAAAAAGAACCCACTGATGATGATAAGAAAATAAAATGGGCAAATAGATATGATGAAGCTCGTGGATTGATTGGGATGTCAATCTCTACTGATTTGCGATTCCACATATCTGGAATTGATGAACCTAATGCTGCTTGGGACAAGTTGGAATCTGTGTTTGGTAAACACAATGAAATTCGAGGTCACCAACTCGAAAATGAGTTGATTTCTTTAAATCCAAGTGACTTTTCATGCATTCAATATTATATCTAAGTACAAAACTCTTAAACTCTTATGTGCAGAATGTAAGATTGAGAGGGAAGACAAACAATGCATTTATCATATTCTTTCCAAACTTGGACCTGCATATTCTATTTTTGTATCTACATTTTACTCCATGAAAGCATCCTCGAATGCAGCTAGCTATCAAGAGCCTAGTCTTGAATCCTTTTGTGATTCCTTGATTAAGGAATAAGATTAACTCATTCATCTTGGAATAATCAACAATGTAGATACATTTGGGAAAGCCTTATTGTCCCAACAGAAAGAAAAGTCCAAGCCTCTCAAGAAACAAAATTTTTGCAATAATAAGTCAAACAAGGGTCCAAAACCATCTCAGTCAGCTCCTTCTTTAAAAAATGACAAAGGATCCAAGCCAAAAGGCAAGAAGACTGAACGTCATTGCAACTATTGTGGGAAAGATAATCATGATGAATCTAAGTGTTTCAAGAAGATGGTAGCCTTGGAAGCAGCAATGAAGAAGCACCACATCAACCTAGATTCGCCTTCAGAATCTGCCTCTCATGGACATGCACTTTGTGCTTCTGGTTATTCTTATAATGCATCTTCTCCTTCTACTTCAAATGAATGGCTCATTGATTCTGGAGCATCTTATCATATGGCTAAGGATCAAGCCATCTTTTCTACTATGCATGAATGTAACACCAAACAAATATTTGTTGGTGATGATAGATCTCTAAGTGTTGTAGGATCTGGAACAGTTCTAGTAGATAATGGTCATTTTAGTGATGTACTATGTGTTCCAAGAATTTCCTGCAATTTGTTATCAGTCTATTAGATCACTCATTCTGGTGAAGGTAAAACTGTGACCTTTACACCTCACCAAGTTGTAATCAAGGATTTTAAAGATCCTCAACAAGTCCTAGCTACCGGAATTGTTGATGATATTACCAGGTTGTACAAGTTTAACAACTTTGGGTCATCACCTTTCCCTACAGTTTTTGTTAATCATAGTGATAACTTGAGCAAACTTTGGCATGAGCGATTTGGTCACTTAAATTATCGCTCATTGCAACAACTATGTAAAGAAAATACGGTGACAGGTCTTCCGATGGTATCTTGCAGGGATGGTGTTTGCTCCGATTGTGTACTCGGAAAACATCATCAGGACAGTTTTGACAAACGTGCCTCTTGGCACGCCTCGGTTCCCTTGGAGCTTGTGCATAGTGGCTTGTGTGGTCCTCTTCCATCTGCTTCCTTTTCTGGTTTCAAATATTTCTTAAATTTCATTGATGATTACACCAGACGCACTTGGGTTTATTTCCTAAAACTTAAGAGCGAAGTATTTAACTTGTTCTTGGCCTACAAGGCCCTTGTGGAAAAACAATCTGGTCATCAAATTATTAAGTTAAGATCTGACAATGGAGGAGAATATGTTAACAATAAATTCACTACTTTCTGCACTGAACAAGGCATCCAACAACAGCACATTGTTCCATATACACCACAACAAAATGGTGTAGCTGAGTGGAAGAACCGCACTTTAAAAGAAATGGCTAATTGTATGATCCAATCTAAGGGACTAAGTCTTCAATTTTGGGTTGAAGCCATTAATTGTGCAAATTACATAGTTAATCGCACCCCCACTAAAGCATTACAAAGTATAACACCAGAAGAAGGATGGATTAAAACTAAACCTGATGTAAGGCACTTCCGTGTGTTTGGTAGTGAAGCATGGGCTCACATTCCAGATGAAAAATGAAAAGCATTGTAGCTTAAAAGTGAAAAGTGCATATTTGTTGGATATTATGAAGATGTAAAAGGTTATAGACTTCTTCAACCACATTCTCATGATATCATCATTAGAAGAGATGTTAAATTTGATGAAAATCTCTTGGCTTGCGAGCCTAACTCGACGATTGTGCGATCTTTGGCCTGCGAGCCTGATTCGGCGTTTGTGCCTTCTTATTCTTCTTCCAACTTCCTTGACAGGTGTCCAACTCCAGTTTTTTATGATGATAGTGAGGATGAAAATCCACCTCCGCCTGCTCATGTTCCTCCAGTTGTACCAGCACAAGTGCTTCCTCGATGGGTCCGTTCAACATGTGAAGCAGCTGGTGATCTTGCTAGTGATCCTAGAGATCAACGTTGAACACGTTCTTAGTTTCACCGAGCCTCTTCTCTTTTGGCTCAAGTTTCCGAGAATCATGATCCAGAAACTTTTGCAGAAGCTTCAGGGAATCCAGATTGGGATGCAGCCATGGATGAAGAATATCGTTCCTTAATGGCGAACGATACTTGGGATCTTATACCTCTTCCAAAAGGAAGAAAACTTGTCAGATGTAAATGGGTCTACAGAACTAAGTATGCATCAGATGGAAGTGTTGAAAGACTTAAGGCAAGGTTAGTTGCCAAAGGTTTTTCCCAAGTTGAAGGGATTGACTACAATGAAACCTTTGCTCCTGTCGCAAAAATGAACTCCATTCGCCTTATTCTTTCCCTTGCAGCCTTACACAACTGGGAAGTCCATCAAGTGGATGTTAAGTTTGCCTTCTTACATGGTGATTTACAGGAGGAAATTTACATGGAACAACCTCCTGGCTATGTTCAGAATAACTCTAGCCTTGTCTGCCGCCTTAAGAAATCCTTATATGGCCTTAAGCAAGCTCCTAGAGCTTGGTATGCCAAAATGGATAACTTTCTCCTTGACACTGGTTTTTCTAAATGCCATTCTGACCCCAATGTCTATACCCAAAAAGTAGGAAACCATCTCATCATACTTGTTCTATATGTTGATGACCTTATTCTTACTGGTAGTGACCCTAAGCTTATAACCCATGTGAAATCCAGTCTTAAACAAAATTTTGAAATGTCAGACTTAGGGCATTTGCATTATTTTCTTAGTCTCCAAGTCCTGCAAACCAAAGAAGGAATCTTTCTTTCTCAGTCTAAGTATGCTTGTGACCTTCTTCGTCGCTTTCACATGGAAGATTGTACACCAGCCCCTTCTCCCTTCCAGTCTGGAGTCAAACTTTCTGCCACTTGTACTTCACCTGAAGTCGATGCCACCTTGTATTGTTAGCTTGTTGGTAGTCTCTTATACTTGACGCATTCCTGTCCTAACCTTTCCTTTGCCATTGGTCGTGTTGCCCGTTATATGCAGACACCTCATGAAAGTCACTGGAAAGCAGCTAAAAGAATACTTCGATATATTCGAGGCACAGTTTAGTTTGGGATTCATTATAGTACAAGGGGGAAACCTTTGTTGGTTGGTTTCACTGATTCAGATTGGGCCAGTGATCCTGATGATCGAAAGTCTAATGCAGGTTATGTTTTCAGTCTGGGATCTGGACCTATTACTTGGGCTTGTAAGAAACAACAATCTCTTGCTCTTTCTTCAGCAGATGCAGAATATCGAGCAGCAGTTAATGCCAGTCAGGAAGCTTTATGGCTTCGATAGATCCTTTCAGAGTTTGGATTCGAGCAGCAGCAGCCTACTCCACTTTGGTGCGACAATCAAAGTGCCATCAAGCTTGCCAAAGATCCAGTTCTACATCAACGCAGCAAACCCATTGAGCTACATATGCACTTCATCAGAAATCTTGTTCATGATCGTGTTCTTGAAGTGCTCTTTTGCCCTATAGATGATCAAGTTGCAGACATCTTCACCAAGTCTCTTACAGAAGCGAATTTTTCTAAACTTCGATCTATGTTAGGAGTTCATGAACTTGTCATTAAGGGGGGATAGGCTCTAATGCCTCCTTCCTTCTCCTAATAGTGTCACTTTTGTAAATCCTTCAATCCTATCCCAAGTTGTTCTTAAGGGGGGATGTTAGGATATTTAGACACTTAGGAGTTAGTTAAGATCAACTTGTGTAATATATCCGTTAGGGATAATGTGTTTCTTTAGTGTGCATTAGTATGCATTTGTAAATACTTAATCCAACGGTCACGATATGTTCCCGACATAGAGTGATCCGATGGCTCAACTTCTCTTATATCAAACCTAACCTTGATCCGTGGCTTAACACCCGATTGGTCCATGATCTCTATTTAAAGAGCATGGAGGGTCATTGTTTAGTTGATCGATTATGAGAGGCTCATTTGTAACTTTATTTCTTTGCATAATAAATTGTCCCGTAGAAGCTATTTGGCCGAGGCCATGGAGTGTTTCCCTCAAGAGGGTTTAAACCACGTCAAAACATCGGTGTGTTGATCTATGATCTGTTTTTGTGAAGTGGTTGCTCTTGGTGTTCGGTCCTTTGGTAGTACCCTGTGTACCCGAACAAATGGCATCTGATTGACCCTAACAACATGATGATGATGATGCATTATGATAATTATGATGGAGCTTATGGATATGATTTGATAATATAAGAAGGTCAATTAGGGTAAAAGAACAAATGCTAATTCCGGGAAGCCAATCTATCCAATGTCTCTCAAGGAACCAAACACAACCAACACCAAACCTTATGAATGGATGTCACAATATGTCACACTACTAAGGTAATTCACTATCCCATAATTTTTCTTGACTCATCACTCTTCACCCATTGGACCTTGAACAACTCCACCATTGCATGCTTGGAACCACGATATCCAACATGTACCTGCTATTAATAAAAAATTCATTGAAGTGATTAATTCCCTAAGCACAAGTGAAACCTTTAGGAAACTAAGAGGGATTCCAATATAACCACACAAATCCGCTTTTCTCTTTAGTCAATGTTATGCCACATATTGTATTGGCATAATGTTACTTATTCTTGCTTCATTCTGCTGACATATTTCAAATTATTATGGTCTATCTTTTACTGTTGTTGGGGCACTACTGGAATTTGCGTCCACCTGAGTTATCAGATTTGGATGATAAAATACAACCTTCAAAAGGGAATCATGTCAAATTAAGAGTGCCTACAATGCTCTACAATTTTCCTCTTTACATGTATAGTGTTATGCAAACTGCAATATTGTAAATAGTGTTGAGGAGTACTTTTGGAGAATCAAGCACATATGTAGTAGGTGACCAATAGTTAAAGACATCCCACTCACATGTTAAATATTCCCAATGTCATACTTGTGTGGTGGTTTTGGGAACATATGAACCTAATTGACATTCACAAACATAAGCGACAGTAAACTTGTAAACACAAGTGAATATACACCTATCCATGCATCTCATTGGCGAAAATTCTCCTCTCAAGTAAAAGGTTGTCATTTGTTAATCAAATTGGTTAGGTTCTAAGTGATTAATATTTAATGGGTTAGTGTTCCCCTAACCATATAATTCCATGAATCCACTAGTATCCTAAAATGCTAACATACTAGCCCATAACTAACGATTAATGTCCCATTATAACAACTAACCCACTAACCCTAACTCTTTTAAAACCTAACCTTATGCATGGATACAAATAATACATCTTCTTACCCATGTGACTCATATTGTAGGAATTCCTATCACGTCACTCATAATACTTAACATCTTTATATGGTTTTTGCAATTATAAAATATCCTCTCAATATCTCTTTACTACCTTATTTATGTGAAGTGTTGTTAAAGATTCAAATAATCAAGAATATTTTATCTATGTGATTGTATTACAACATGACCATCTATTTAACAAGTGTGAAAATTAATTGAGTGTTGAAAGTGTAAAATAATTTTGTGTAATTCCCTTGAGAGCTGCATTTTATAGTCATTTATCATGCTCCGAGAGGTATCAAATTTCTTGAGGTGTAAATGTTTTTCCTAATGTGTAAAAATTTGAGATAAAAAAATTTACACCTCAAGAAATTTGATCTCCTTGGTGCTTGATAGATTCGGTTGTAAGATGAATCCATGTTGGTTTTAATTTTTTTAGATTTATGTAAAATTTAAATCAAGTAGATATATGTTGTCAAATAGCTTTAATTATTTTTTTGTTGTTGCCACGTCATTGTCACTCGGTTATGTGACAACATCTCTTCCATATTGGGTTGTAGAGAACCTCGCTACTATCAATGCAACTAGTGACAAAAAATTATAGATAAATATAATTATTTTATTTTAGTGTGTACAGTGTGTGATATGAATAATTTTGTATACATAATAATTATGAAATAGAAATAGTTTAAAAATTTTCATAGCAAAATTCATATCAATTTAAAAGCTAAAACTTTAACATCTAGGTTTTTAAGTTGATGTTATAGTAGTAGATGTGATAGCACCCTTTTAAACTTTAATAATAAAATAACTAACAAGTTTTGTGTTAGGCCTTACAGGGGCCTTTTCTATTTATGTTTTTATATAGGACAAGACTCCATTCCACATTATTACTCTCCAATTTTGATGTTAACCTTTTTGTACCTTCTATAATTTGTGGTTGTCATCTATGGCACCGCCATCTATGTTGAGATCCCATTCACATTAATGTCATTCTCCTTTCTCCTTAAAATCTCACTATATCTACATTTGACTTTTCTCCCTCATGCTTGTCTTCATCTGTAACTCTATCCTTTGCACCTTACACTGGATAGTTCTGAGCAATGAGCACTGGACATGGAGGCGACATTCTATCTACTGGAAGTTTTGAACTGTCAAGGAAGATGATCCGACCAGATCACGCATGCGGCCGTTGGAATACCAATGCGTAGGCAGAGCTGCATAGAATATTTTGGAGGTTTTTGGGGTATTTTTTTAGGGTTGCATTCTGCGCAATTTGAGGGTGATTCTTCAATCTTCCATAGCCATTGTCTCAGGAAATATTTATGCTAGGTGCATGGTGAATGATAATTACATTAGATTTAACCTCCGAATAAATTTTTTCAAGTCTGCAAAATGTATCAATGCTATGTACGGGATTCCAGACAACAGAAATTCATGCGGCCATAGCAATGGAGCAAGTCAGTTTAAAGTATTTCAAAATCTTCAAAACCTTTATTTTTTTCTTTAAGGCCTGGCTATATTTTTCTCAGCATAAGTATATGTATCGACTGGATAAGGAATCTGAGATTTTTTTCATTTACTTTAATGGTGGATTTGTTACAAATAAATTAGGGTAAAGTGTAGGGAATATAGGCCCTGCAGTGATGCAGTGATTTTAGCACAAACATCAATGAAATTAGGTTAAGTTTTGAGACAAAATTTATATTTATATGATTTTCTTTCCTTTTTGCACTGGATTTTGTACAACAATGATGTGTAAATAAATCAGTTAAACATGATGGATGGCCATGTTGCATCCGGGAAAGATTTAGTGGTCCTACACCTTGGAAGTTCTATAACATTTTTGCAAGTCCTCAACTTGTGATGCATTTTTTGGCACTTCTAGGTACTTAAAAAAGTTCACGATATTTTCTAGAAAAAAATCCAAATATTGTCCAGATCAAATAACCCTCTCTCGCTCTCATCATTTTCCCAACAAGATGCCCCGCTACAGATGATGCATCTTAAAATCGTGTAAAGGTAATGCTTGGTAATCAAAGAAATTAAGATTATGTCCATAAAGGATGAGGTTTCCCTATGCACAATGTAAAGAAACACAATTAACAAAACCTGAACCCAGCTGGTCTTAAATATTTATGATATTTAATAAATCTATTTGGACTCCACTAGGGTTTAACAAGTCCCATTCACATATCCAATAAATAAGAGCACGAACACACCTGTGAGATCATCATAATATTGCCTTTGGAGAATTAGAGATATCCCATTCAAGAGGATTCTTCACTCTTTCGGGGCAATCAAATTTATCTATCAGAATTGGATTTCACTCGTCAATCTAGATGGCAATCAACATGAACATAGGGAGAGAAAGCAATGACAGACATTCGAAATCATGCCCACCTTAACCGTCAGAGTACTCACAATATGATATGAATTAAGCACACACTGCATAATTTGCTCTATAATAACCCGCTACATGCTTATCTCTCATCAAGTGTAGGGCATAAGTTTAAACCCCAAGTCTAACCAACTCAAATTCAAAGAAAATTTCCTTCCACATCTATTATTCCTTTATTTTCACAATGGATCATTCTCACTTTGGATGATCCTCATTCCAGGGTTCAACTACTTGGCCATGTTTCATGGGTACCTCTAGGTGTTAGAAGTACGATAAGCATGAACACTTTTGAACCATGGATATGGGATGCAAGAATTTTCCTTTGTAAGGAAAGATATCAAGAAGATCAATTAACCTTTATATGTAAATCTAGAACCGTGCTCAAGGATACTGGTAAAAGATGTTGGGTCACCTGGAACAACCAGGTAAACTGAGTCAATTGGCTCTGTATTCCCACCAGCTCTCGATATCTCCTTCGAATTGTAGCTTTTTCTCGGTCAACAAGGTCCACCGGCTCTACTTATTGTGATTCCACCTCTGATTTTTATGGTGCTTTAATAGGTTTTGATACTTTATACTCAGTAAACACCTAGTTTCCTATCCAATCCCCAATCGACATCTATGTTGTTTCCCCCCTGGATTAGAAGTTGAGCATGGATGGCCTATGCTCTAACCTTTGTCTAGAGGAAGTAGGATAGGAGATTATATTATCACATATCTAATCAGGTTATCTATATATTCCCACACATATCTACGTCGAATTTGTCCCCATATTTCGGTAATAGCACCCATTCCCCTACCCAATTCAAAATCCATTCAGAAATATCTGGGAATTTTACACCAGTTGCACTACAATGTCTTACCCTTCATTGTGAATTCCCAGCTTATGCTACTCTATGTTGGTCACCCTATATGTCAGTTAATTAAAGCTAACACACAGAATGGTCAATATAAATTGTCAAACCCAGGAAGGTCTTTTATTTCAAAGGCAATAAGCACAATTTATGCATAAACAAATCAAGCAGTTGATTTGCTGAATGTAAATAATGATCCTACCTATGTGTCCAGCCAACTCACTCCCTAAGAACACTAATCTAATTCATACATCTGAGAATCCAAATAAAGCATTCCCTACATAAATCAACCCAGCAAGTTAATGATCTAATAATGAAATGAAACTAGATTACTTTTGCAAGAATTTAAATCCTATAATTATCAAACTACAACATTCAATATTTACCAAAATGATCTATCCAGTAGCTACTGTAATTCCACCATTAATTGTCTAATCTATGAATGCAATTGAAGATACAGTAGCAACCAGAATTAAAACACAAGCTTGAACTCTAATTGATAATCACTGGAAATCCTAGAAAGCATAAACAACTAGAAGATAATTGGAATTGAACTTGGCTGTCACAGCTGATTAAAACACACATGCAATTAAGTAAATTATCCTACACAGTCGACTATCACACCACTCTGTTACAGCTATTCAAGATGCAATTATAAACTACCAGAAATGAAAGCTAATCTCTGTTACAACTACCAATAATGTCTGCAATCATTCCACACCACACAACAGAAGTAAAAATAAACTACTCTACCTACTTAAACCGACTATCTATGTGAGAAGGCAGGCCCTAGCCTTCTAACAGAGACGCCGAGAGTCATAGCAAATTAAAACACAAAAGTGAAGAACTCTGCTCTCATATTAATGATGGAAGATCGTGAGTCTTAGTACTTTGTTACACCTTACACAAAGTGGTGATTGTCCAACCCCAAGCTACGAAAGCCTTCTGGAATTTATACAAAGGAAATGCAGTTTCTGATCCACTAAAATCGTGCAGCAATGAAGATCTATGATCTTCATGCTGCAGAGTTACAACTAACTGATACAGCCGTGTTACACAAGGCTATTAACCATGAATAATGATGTTGCTCAAGCAATCAATAGATCAACAGACTCAACAACTGGGATGCAACCTGTCTGTCGCAGCTAGGTTCTGTTTCAGTAGATTCTGTTATAACGAGGATCTATTACAGCTCACGTGGAGGATGCGTTGTTCCTTGGAGTATGAAGAATTAGGCTTGGAAGAGTAACAGCTGGCGCTACCTGGTTGATACACTTGCACTTTCGATTTGAACTAAATAAACTCACAAGTGTTAGCATAAACCAAAGGTCAAGATTCGAATCTTCACAATATTAGGCATAAGAATAAATAAGGCAATAACAAATTATACCTGTAAATATCATTGATTGATCTGGAAAATGCATGGATATAGCTCATGACAGTAGGATGGAATCAGGGAAAAATGATGTAATAAAGGTGGCCAAAAAGGGGCATTTCCTGGACCCAACATCTCCCCCCAACTATCCAATTGCATATCCTCATGCAACAACCTCCCTTAATCTGAATCTGAGTCTGAGTGGAATCTATGGAGATTTGTAAGACTGTAAGCAAGTTCTGGTGCCTCCCCTTGAGGAACAAACCCATAGCAGGATACCCAATGCCCCCACCACAACTCTTCTTCTTCTAATGTTAGAGCATAGCTGGTTCTATAAGAATTTCTTATAGGAAACCAAATGAGAGGGAATTTGAATTTCAAACCAAGCCACCAAGACCCGCACCTTTCCATGCACCGCACATACCTAGGAATCCTTGTCAAAGCTTGCCTAAAATTTTCAAAGCCATATGGATCCATTTCCTTAAGAGATGAGGAAGAGTATAGCCATATGTATCCACTGCCCTCCAGGGCATCCTGCTACATATTGAGAATCATTGGGACACATGTGGTAAGGATTCTATCTCGTAGTCTCTCAAAATACCGAGCAATTGAGGGAAACCTGAGAGTTTTAACATGATTTTCCATGAACGCTGATGGATTCTGAGGTTCCCCCCTAATCCAAAGAGTAGAATTCTCCTCATTCCTAAGGATGGTTTGGAAATCATCTCTCCATCTTACATGGTTAATGACAAAGGAGGCAAATGCTCTCAGTTGAATATCCCCTAGAATAGGTAAAGGATTAGATGGAAATTCAATGTAGCAAGCCCTGTCATGTAAATATAATTCACATAACAAATGTTGGTCCTCAAAGTCACTCTTCAGAAAAGTCTCCAAAAAATGAGTAGCTGTTTCCAAATCAAATGAACTCCCATCCTTGAGAGCTCTTATTTGGAATAAGGTTGTCTGCTCATGGAGAAAAATAGGGTAAGAAGGGGATGGAGCCCTGCAACTTAAAACTTCTATGGAAAGAGTGTACATCTTGTCTTTTTCTTGTTGCAGGGACTTAAGTTTCTTCAATCCTTCCAATTTCTCTTGAAGTTTCTCCCACCAAAGTTTCTGGAAGAATAACTCCTCAGCCCACTTTTCTCTTAGTCCCTTAATGACATTCCTATGCTCCTGAAGAGAGATCATACCTGTTCTGAACTGTTCGATCCACTTAAGCCATTTATCCAATTCGAGATTTAACCAGGAAACCTTTTTCTCCAATCATTGAATTCTTCTGTCTGCTACCTCCTCTTCATCATCAGAATCCAAGTGAATGACTTCCTTATATTGCTTTGGTATTGTGACAGTTTCATCCTCTAGTGGGGTTGCAGTGGTCTGTGCATGTAGTGCAGTCTCAGCCATGTGTTTTAGGGATGTTAGTTCTTGTGTAACAACATTCTTTATTTCCATATTCTCCTCAACTTCCTCAGTCAGTGTTATAGTCTCAGTCAATATTCTTAGGACTGCTGGTTCTTGTGTAGCAACATCCTCCTTTTCCATTTCAATCTCAGCCATCTCAGTTTGTGTTTCCACTGTAGCAAATGATTTTGGGAACATTGGTTCTTGTGTAACAGTGTTTTTCTCCTAGTCCTTGATATTAGACGTTGCTATCTAAATTGCAGCTTCACTAAACATTTTCAAGGGTACTGGTTATTATGTAACAGTCCCCTATTCCTCAATTTATTTGAGCTGCTGAGATTGTTTCTGGTTTATATCAGATTTTTTTGACTGATGAGATTGGTCCTAAAGAAGTTCAGTATCCCCTGATAGTTGGGACTGAAGAAGTTCAGTATCCCTTGATGGTTGGGACTGAAGAAGCTCAGTACCCCCTAATGGTTGGGATTGCACTATTTCTTCTCCTAAACTCAAAGCAGGGATCTCTTCAATTCCTAGCTCATTTCCCCCCACCCATTCAATTTCTGGAACTCCTTCTTCAATCTCCTATATCTATACATGATTCTTTGATACATCCCCCAACACAACAACCCTGTGTCCTATTGCAGCAAATATGTCTCCACACTTAGGACAAACAGTCTCTCCATACTTCTCATTTTCAAATGCAAAAGATGACTTTTGAAATAAATTTGCAGCATTTGCTAATGTATCCAAATTCTTTTCTACCTACTTTCCAACTAATCCCTTCCATCTTTCCAACTCATTTCACAATATCTGCACCTCTTCTTTTAATAGTTCATTTTCAAGCAGGAGATTTTCAATTTGGGGTTCTTCTCTGGGAGGTTCCTGCATAACAGTAGATGACTTAGGGTTCAAAATGGGAATCTCTAAATCTATTCCTGTCACAGGTATTTCCTCCACCCAAGATGGTTCCCTATTCTCTCTAACTGCTCTCGTTGTCTCTGCTACTTCTGCTATCTCTGCTAGGGGTGATTCAATATTACCCCCAGTTGCATCCTTTGTCTCCACTTCTTCTATTTTTTTTGCTATCATAGCTGCTTCTTTTGCTGCTGCTGATCGAGTCCTTCTTCTCACCATTCCCACTCGGTGTTACTCCATGCCTACTGCTATTGGTGCTTTAACAGTTCTAATTTTCCTTTTCTTTCTTGCAGTAGGTGTCTGGCTTCTGTTCCTTGATCCTATTCCTTGTTTCTTTGACACAGGGGTCCCCGCTTTAGTCTTTTATTCTTCAATCAGGGTACCCGTTATCTCTGAAGAGGATTCAACTTCCAAAACTTCCACAGTGCCTTCTTCTACTATTCCTATCCGATATCCTTCTTTCTGAATTCCTGCATCTACAACTGCAGCTTCTACTGTCGCAACTCCAATAGTTGCTTCAGTTTTAGCTTCCTTTATTTGAGTAACTTCTTCTGCAGTTACAGTTTCCATCATAGTTTCTTCAGCTACAGGTTTTTCTGTTACTGTTGCCTCTCCCTTGTTTACTTCCTCTTTGTCATTGGCCTGGTTTCTTGTTGTTCCATCCTCCCCCCCAACTGGGTTTGACGAATGCCAGTCCTCACTACCTTCACCAACACCCTCCATTTCCAAAACAGGTTGTATAATTGGCGCATCTCTAGCCAAACATTGTTCCCAAGTTAAATTACGATTTACAATGGCTCTTAAAACCAGTAATTTAATTAGGCCATGAGTAGTAAGGGAGGAAACTGGGTGTTGGGTGGTTTTTGCATAACCAGCCATGGTTTGTAGGGCTTTGAGTAGATAGAATGGCATATTCACCAAATTACCATGGCGTAAATGAGAAAGTAAGGGGAGTTCAGAGAAAGAAACAGTTTGGTACCTACCTCCACAGGAGATGTATCTTTTCACAAAGATTGCCACTTGATTCCAGGGTGGTGGTAAAGATGCCAATTACAGCCCACGATGCTTCAGACGAACATGCTCCTCAACTGCTAAGAATTCTCTAATAACATTTTCATTATGCACCATTCATCCAAATAATTTCTTCCCAACCTGGGGTAAACCAGTAACCTCTGATATAATCTCTTCTGTAACATCCACATGCAGCCCTCTAACCTCAGAATGAGTATCAGTCAGGTTAAGGGAAAATTAAAATGTGGTTTCTGTATGGAAACCGTTCAATCGTTCAAAATATTCCATCCAACCTGCTGTTGTAAAAATATT
Source organism: Larix kaempferi (assembly GCA_027924585.1). Taxonomy (NCBI): domain Eukaryota; kingdom Viridiplantae; phylum Streptophyta; class Pinopsida; order Pinales; family Pinaceae; genus Larix; species Larix kaempferi. Next base: position 8,110,688 of record BSBM01000939.1, on the reverse strand, counting down.
AAGGACTTTTGCATTAGCATGCACAGCTTCTGTGTCTACTGGTTCATGTCGGACCGGGTTACCCATCTCAATCCCTTCTCAAAATTCGGAACCAATACAACAGTCACTAGTCTCGACGTGGGAGGTGCAACATACGAACATGCAAGCGATAGTTGGAGTTCGAAAATACGGTATTTTAGGAAAGTCGACGTAGGCATAATATTTCGGTAAGATAAGACGGTTATGGAAAATTGGCATATTTGGAGTGTTTTGGTATTGTTCGGGTATGGTGTCAGGGAATAAATACAGACGTGGTTCTGACATACCCTTTGGTAATTAAACATTATAGGTTCATTCAATCAAGGGTTAAGACAACATATAATTATTATTACCGTATTTAATTCCTTGCCAAATCATGTAAAAGTTCTGAACTGTACCTTTCATTTATGTGTTTAGCCATGAGGTAGTTATTATGGTACGCCAACTATTATAGCCCTCCTTCATCATCATCTCCATTTTTAAAACAAACGTAAATGCACATGTGCTGAAGTGATGTGGGCACGCCATGCGAACTGACAAGTACTATGACATCCGAATGATTTTCTTCATGGAGGACTGCGATTGGACTGATGAAACAGGTGACTGAGATTGACTGCCGATCAAAATATTATTGACAGCACCGATTGGAGAGCATGCAAACTAGAAGAGTATCAGCTGTGAGATTTAGAAGAATAAGCAAAAATGGCAGAGTCGCAGCTGTACGGAAGGAGCGAGGATGAAGTGGAAAAGAACGGAGTTACGACTGCTAGATTTAGCAGAATCAATCAAGGATAGCGGAGCCGCAGATGCCATGTTTAGCGGAATGGACAAAGGTAGCAGAGTCTCATCTGCTGGAAAGGTGTAAAAATGAAGTGGAAATGGCGGAGTAGCAGCTGCCAACTTAGAAAGGTAAGCAGAAATAGCAGAGTCGCAACTACGGAAAAGTGAAGCAAAGGAAAAGTGGTGGAGTCGCAGCTATGAAATTTGAAAGGTAAACAGAAATAGCGGAGTCGCAGCTACGGAATTTGGCAGAATGAGAAAATGTGGTGGCGTCGCAGCTACGAAATTTGAAAGGTAAATAGAAATAGCGGAGTCGCAGCTGTGGAATTTGGCTGAATGAGCAAAAGTGCCGGAGTTGTAGCTGTGAAATTGGCAGAACGACAAATGTGGCGGAGTCGCAGCTGTGTCAGACTATAGTATAAGAAAATTTTATCCGTGAAAGACCATGAATTATCCATCTTTTTCAAAGAGATTTATTAGATCATAAACAAATATGGGGTGTTTGCAGTCATTTGGCCCAGTCATGGTTGCTGCTCCTCCAGTAAGTTCTTGCACACAGTTCTCCAAAACAACCCGATTAAGTGCAAGAAAGATGAAAAATAGATAAAATACAGAATGAAAGAAAAACCAATTATTTATGTACAAGAATATGTGTGGAAACTGCAACTTTTAAGAATTCACAGGATTTAAAATTCCCTTCCCTGACGTTAACTGATACTCTGGATCAGCTGCAACTTTTGAAATAAAAGCCCCCCTTGAGATCGGCCTGTGATACAGTCGCAGCCGATGACCATTTGTGAATAATGGTACTTTGTTCTCGTCAATGGTGATCAACCAGACTATTCCATTATCAAATACCTGCTCTATCTGATAGGGTCCCAACCAACGGGTGCGCAATTTGCCTTTAAAGTCCCTCTTAAACTGTGAATCATACAACAGGGCCCAGTCTCCTTCCTAGAAGACTCTTTTTTTTATAAATCTGTCATGCCATCTAGAGCGCTGTTGTTGGATTAAGGCTGTATAATGCACTGCAGATGTGCGCTTCTCATCCAATTCATTGAGTTGATTCAATCGATTCCTCTGTGCCTATGATAAATCTAGGTTTGCTTCAACAACTGTTTTTAAAGTTCTAATTTCAAATTCGATTGGAAAAACAACATTCTTTCCATACACTAGCTCATATGGGGAAAAACCAGTGGTGTTACGCCAAGTGGTACGATAGGCCCACAGTGGCTCTGGAAGTCTTTCAGCCCAATCTTTACGATGGCTCTTCACTGTTTTTGTCAGAATAGCCTCAATAACCTTGTTCATGCTTTCCACCTACCCATTGGCTTGTGGATGGTATGGTGAGGTTATTCTGTGTTGAATATGAAATTTCTGCAACAGTGCCTCCAGTTTGTGAGATACAAACTGTGGTCCATCATCTGTAATGATCTCCTTAGGTACTCCAAACCATGTAAAAATCTCTTCATAGAGGAAATCAATCACAGCCTGATCATTGGCCTTGACCAAGGATACAGCTTCTACCCATTTAGTCATGTAGTCTGTGCAAACCAAGATATGAACTTTTTGCTTTGAGGGAGGGTTGATAGGCCCTACAAAATCTAGAGCCCACCTATCAAACAGTTCAACCACAAGCTGTGGCTGTAAAGGCATCTCATCTAATCTGTTGGGTTGGCCCATCCTTTCGCAGCTATCACATGCTTGAACATACTTCTTTGCATCTCTGAACAATGTAGGCCAGAAATAGCCCATTCTCAAAACTTTATGACCTATCCTTTTGTTAGCAAAATGTCCCCCACAGGGCTCATCATGGCAAGCTTTAAGAATGCTGAAGATTTCATCTTCTCTAACACATCTTCTGATTTCTAAATCTAGCCTTGTGTAGAAAATATGGCCATCAATCCAACAATACCTAGCACTTTGCTATATGATCTTCCTTCTTTCTCTCTTTGACATATGTGCTGGAAGCTTACCTGAAGCCAAAAAGTTAGCAATATCTGCATACCATGGGGAATGAGCTGATACTGCAAAAAAATGTTTGTCAGGGAAGGAATATTCGACTGGTAAATTGTCATCACTATTAGTAAGTCGAGATAAAAAATCTGCAACAACAGTTTCCTTTCTTGGTCTATCAATAATTGTAATATCAAATTCCTGTAACAGTAACAACCATCTAGTAACTCTATCATTCGTGATTGGTTTATTCATTAAATACTTGATAAAAGAATGATCATTGTGCAAAAAAGTAGAATATCCAGTAATATAATGTCTAAATTTGTTGATGGCATAAACAATGGAAAGAAATTCTTTTTCTGTGACAGTATAATTTAGTTCAACATGAGACAAATTTTTACTAATATAGTAAATGGCATAAGGAGCACTACCTTCCTGCTGTCCCAAAACTACTCCAATGGCAATATCTGAAGCATCTGAAGAAATGTGAAAAGGCAGAGCCCAATTGGGCCCTCTTAAGATTAGTGTTGTAGACAGCCTTTTCTTTAGCTCAGTAAACGTTGTTTGGCATGCATCATTCCAGACAAACTGTGCATCCTTCATCAACGGAGTGAACAAACGAGAAGCTAGTTTGGAAAAATTTTCTATGAATCTTCTGTAATAGCTAGCATGCCCCAAGAAGCTACGTACATCCTTCTGTGTTCCAGGAGTTGGTATATTTTCAATTACCTTGATTTTGGATGGATCTACCTGGATACCATCAGAAGAGATGAAGTTCCCCAGCACTATGCCTTGACTCATCATCATGTGGAACTTTTTAGTGCTTAAAGAGAGGTGGCTTTGTTCACAGCGTTTCAAAACTTTTTCTAAATTTTTCAATGCTTCTTCATAACTATCGCCATATGGATTAAAGTCATCCATAAAGATTTCCATGCAATCATTCACCATTTATGAAAATATCCCAATCACTGCTCTCTCAAATGTAGCTGGTGCGTTGCACAACCCAAAAGGAAGTACTCGGTATGCAAAGGTCCCCCAGGGGCAAGTGAAAGTGGTTTTGTCTTGATCTTCTGGAGCAATATGAATCTAGTTATAGCCACTAAAACCATCTAGAAAAGAGAAATACTTCTTCCCAGACAAGGTATCAAGGACCTGATAGATGAAAGGTAAGGGGAAATGGTCCTTCTTCGTTGCCTTGTTTAGTTCTCTGTAATGCATGCAGACCCTCCATTTCCCATTCTTCTTTGGCACAATCACAAGTGGAGAAACCCACTCACTGTCTGAAATTGGGTATATAAATCTTGCTTCCAAAAGGTTTTGGATTTCCTCCTTCACTATGTCCCTTAGGTTTGGGTTCATCCTTCATTGGGGTTGACATACAGGCCTGGAGTCGCTTTTAATATAAATGTGATGGGTACACATATGAGAAGGAATTCCTTTCATGTCTGTGTACTCCCAAGCAAATGCTCCCTTACACTGTTTCAACAGAGTGACTAGCTATTCCTACTCATTAGGTTCCAAATTAGGATTGATATTCAATGTTTTTCCTTGCCCAATTTCTACTGGAACACTCTTCGAATTCTCAAGTACTGGAATTACACTGTCATCACCAATCAGAGTTTCTTCTGTAAGATTTTCTTGTTCTGTTACAGCTAGAGCACTGTCCAAGATCTGATAAACATTCTTATTGACTGACGTCGGCTCACTGATGAAACTATTAATGGAATCATCCTCTGTTTCATCTTTAAATGTTAAGGCTCTCCCTATGGTTAATAGTGGCTGCACGCCCTCTTCCTCCTCCAAATATGCCCATAATGGAGTATCAGCTTTTGTGCTTGGTCGAGCTGGGGGGTACAGGGTTAGATTCTTGATCTCAGTCCCATTCGAAATGGTCATAGAACCTGACCGACAACTGATAGAGGCATCAGTGGTGGCCAACCACGGCCTTCCCAGGATCAGTGGGTGTCCCCCCAACTGGGATTTTGGCTGTAACACCAAAAAATCCGCAGGGTATTCCCACAAGTCAACTGAGATTACGAGGTCATCTACGGTTCCTTCGGGCTTGATCGTTGATCTATCAGCAGGTTCCAAAACAGTAGGGGTTGGCCGCAGATTAGTGAGTCCCAATTTCTTCACAGTCTCTATGGTCATAATGTTAATAGTTGCGCCCAAATACACCAAGACATTTGGAATTTGTGTGTTCCCTATGTGCACTGTAACAGTCGGGTTCCCAGGGTCATCATACTTTTCCATAGGGGCCTTCCCCATTATTAACTCTAAAATTTTTCCTAACACGTCGACAGTGGGAGGATCCCTGAGCCTTCTTCCTAATTTCTTGACACACAAATCTTTAACTATCTTAGCATAAATGGGCACATCATGGAGGGCCTGTTACAGTGGAATTTTAACATACAAATTTTTCAACTCTCCCACGAGATCAAATCAGGGTTGTTCCACTGTTTTCTGCAGTTGCAATCATTCAGGGTATGGTGGTTCTCTATTCAACTGTGTAGGCCGTGACAGATCGTGTGTTGCTTCCTGAGTTCTAGCTGCTGCTTCAGTAGGAGTATCAGCATCCTCGATAATGGGGCTTGCTGAATAGTGCTGATTTACTCCAATTTCAATAACTAGGGATGACACATCCTTAGTGATAATAAGCTCCACTATCCTCCCTGATCCTCATTGTATATCATTGCAGGGAATCTAAGTAATGGAATACGCAGGCATGTTGGCAGTCTCAAATTGATGGACTGCTTTATTGTTTGGGTTTGGGTTAGGTTGTGCAGGTAGCTGTGGTCAAAGTGGTGCATTCATAGGTGTGGCATTGTTTTGGAAAGGGAGCTGTGGTTGTTGATACTGCTGATGCTGATACTGTTCAGGAGGTTACTGTTGATACTGAGTCTGGTGATGGGGAAAGTTATTTCCTTGGTAAGAGTTTCTCCAGGTGGAATTCCAAGGAGCTTGGTTTGACTGCTATGGCCATGGTGTCCATGAATTAGGATTTTGCATTGGGTTCTAAGATGGACGCCACTGGCTATTGGAATAATGTGAAGGGAATTGTGTATTCATATTATGCATATTGTTCATTCATTCATATTATGCAGGAAAAATGCTGGATCTGGATTCATAACTTGGTTTCTAGGCTTCCATGGTTTCTTCTGTTCCATAAAGTATGTTGTCTCTACATCCAGAATAGATTCCTGCAGGATTGATTTAACCTTAGGTAATGATGGACACTCCTTAGTTTCATGCTCGAGTTCACATATCCTACATACCTTTTCTTTGTCCAACGAGCACTCCTTCAATGGATGCTTCTTCCTACATTTAGGACAGAATACCCCAAGTGTAAGATCTTCTACTACTTGTTTCTGTTTTTCCCTCATGGCATCCAACTCTGAGGAAATGGAGCTCATCATGTGTGTTTTAAAGTTCTCCAGTAGGTTGCCTATTTCTGCTCTAGTGGCACCTCCACTAGCTGACTTATGAGTCCTAGTGAATACATCCTGATCTCGGTCTTTGTCTTGTTTGTTGGTTATGGAAGATCCCCCTGAGTACCTTCGACATAATTCAACAATATTTTCAAAAGGTTCCTTCAAGATATCCCCTTTCCGCAGCAGATTCAACATATCAAGGCAATCTTCTCTAATTCCTCTTAGTAATATAATCTTGAGCACATCCTTTCCAATCTCAGCATGACCAAATCTTTGCAAATTGTACAGCAATCTCTCCACAAAGTCTTCCAAACTCTCTTCATCCTTTTGAACCATTTTAAACAACTCTTCCTTTCTATCTCTAGTTCTGCAATATTCTTGATATTTAGAAAGGAAGGTGTTTTTCATTTGGTCCCAAGTAGTAATGGTCTCACGACCCAAACTCATGAACCAGCGCAGAGCATTTCCTTTCAAGGTGGCTGGGAATAACTTCAGCTTCTGAGCACTAGAGGTGTAATCATAGCTGTGACAGAGGATATCAAACTCAAAAAGAAACTCGTCAGGATCCTCAGAAAACTTACCATGAAAATTAGGGAGTATTGATGGTGAGATATTATTCATAGGAGCTGCTCCAGGTGTCTAGAGGATAGGGAATACTAATGTAGCCACAGTATTACCAGGATGATTATTTTCTCCTTCTTCCTCCCGGTGATCCTCATGTTCATTCTCACCCCCCTGTTCTCTACCAGCCATGGTTCTAGTCCAAAATTCAATAGTCTCTTTTATGCGTTCTTCCTCTTTTCTCCTCTCTTCTCTTTGCCTTCTTTCTTCCTCTGCTATTATGCGATTCTCCAACCACACCTCTTTAGTAACTCTGGTTCCATCAATATGATAAATCTCCTCTCTATTTGGTGCACCTACAACACTTCCCTTATCTTCAGGAGGTTTAATTTCTGCAACAGGAGTTGAAGGTCCTGTTGTATTCTCCATTGTGGATGCTGAATGTTCAAGATTGGGAGGAACAAAATTTCCCCTGTCTGTAGAGTTCCACGCTGGTCTAGTGGAAGAATCAGCTCTAGCAATTATCTCATCAATATATGTGTGTCTTCCCTGACCTGCTTTACAACCTCGACCTCTTCCACCTGCAATGTTAGTATTCAAAGGGGGTTCCCGATTTGTTTTTCTTGTATTCATGCATGATGTAAAAAAATGAACTAAAATAAAATCAAATGAAACCACCTACTAACTCTATCTATCTATTACCATCCCCGGCAACAACGCCAAAATGTTGGTCACCCTATATGTCAGTTAATTAAAGCTAACACACAGAATGGTCAATATAAATTGTCAAACCTAGGAAGGTCTTTTATTTCAAAGGCAATAAGCACAATCTATGCATAAACAGATCAAGCAGTTGATTTGCTGAATGTAAATAATGATCCTACCTATGTGTCCAACCAACTCACTCCCTAAAAACACTAATCTAATTCATACATATGAAAATTTAAATAAAGCAAATTCCCTACAGAAATTAACCCAGCAAGTTAATGATCTAATAATGAAATGAAACTAGATTACTTTTGCAAGAAGTTAAATCCTATAATTATCAAACTACAACATACAATATTTACCAAAATGATCTATCCAATCGCTACTGTAATTCCACCATTAATTGTCTACTCTATGAATGCAATTGAAGATACAATAGCAACCAGAATTAAAACAAAAGCTTGAACTCTAATTGATAATCACTAGAAATCCTAGAAAGCATAAACAACTAGAAGATAATTGGAATTGAGCTTGGTTGTCACAGCTGATTAAAACACACATGCAATTAAGTAAATTATCCTACACAGTCGACTGTCACACCACTCTGTTACAACTATTCAAGATGCAATTATAAACTGCCAGAAATGAAAGATAATATCTGTTACAGCTACCAATAATGTCTGCAATCATTCCACACCACACAATAGAAGTAAAACTAAACTACTCTACCTACTTAAACTGACTATCTCTATGAGAAGGCGGGCCCTGGCCTTCTAACAGAGACGCCGAGAGTCACAGCAAATTAAAACACAGAAGTGAGGAACTCTGCTCTCATATTAATGATGGAAGATCGTGAGTCTCAATACTCTGTTACAGCTTACACAAAGTGGTGATTGTCCAACCCCAGGCTACGAGAGCCTTCTGGAATTTATACAAAGGACATGCAGTTTCAGATCCACTAAAATCGCGTAGCAATGAAGATCTATGATCTTCATGCTGCGGAGTTATAGCTAACTGATACAGTCATGTTACACAAGGCTGTTAACCATTAATAATGTTGTTTCTCGAGCAATCAATAGGTCAACAGACTCAACAACTGGGAGGTGACCTGTCTGTCGCAGCTAGGTTCTGTTTCAGTAGATTCTGTTATAACGAGGATCTGTTACAGCTCATGTGGAGGATGCGCTGTTTCTTGGAGTATGAAGAATTAGGCTTGGAAGAGTAATAGCTAGCGCTATCTGGCTGATACACCTGCGCTTTAGATTTGAACTAAATAAACTCACAAGTGTTAGCATAAACCAAAGTTCAGGATTCGAATCTTCACAATCTTAGGCATAAAAATAAATAAGGAAATAACAAATTATACCTATCAATATCATTGATTAATCTGGAAAAGACATGGACATAGCTCATGAAAGTAGGATGGAATCAAGGAAAAATGATGTAATAAAGGTGGCCAAAAAGGGGCATTTCCTGGACCCAACACTCTAACGCATGTAAGTACTTTAGTTAGGACTTCAAATTTTCATTCTCTTAACATTTAGGGTTTGCTAGTGGGATGTGAAAGTAATACATAATTTTATAGCAGGGTTTGATATTTTTACTTAATAATTTTTCACCATATAATTTGCTAAAAGTTGTTTTTTTTTCTCCAACATAACTAAATAATTTATGATGTTGTCTTCGTGGAATGTGGAGATTTGGAGGTGGTTTCCATCAAGGTTTTAGTTTTCAATTCTTGGATTTGTTGGTGAGACGACACCGAAAGTGATTCTGTTGTTTCAATTTTATTTCCATTTTTTTTTGTTAGGATTTGTAGGAATGAATGTATATTTTTTTATCAGGGTTTCTATTTGAATATGCAAATGGTAGTGGTATTCAACATTAGGGTTTTGATTGGACTTTTAAAGAATAAAGTAGAGGTGTCAGTGCACTGAAGCGATGATGTTTGCAGGGATAGTGTTAATGGTGAAATGTGGAAATATGAATGTGCATTGTGTTTTATTATGGTTTCAAATATATCGGAGGGCTATTTTTATTAATTCGAAGATGGTATTAATACAAGGGTTTTAGATTTTCCAAAGTTTTCGAGATAAATTCCTTATTTCTTGATGCTTGTGCATGTTCTCCATAAATAAAAAATTTAGTATGCATAATAGTTTATCTTGTGTATGCATATCTTATCCATCTACTCGTTGGTTTCTTTATCATGATATGCCAACTGCTATAACATACTTACGGTTTTTTGGCACGGCTGAGCAACACACAAGTATATAGCTAGTTGTCATACCTTGATATGAAACTATGAGCAACTAAATGTGAGATGCAAACCCAAGATTAAGTGGTATAGATTCTTCCTTTTTGTAATTTATAGAGAACGTAGATGTGCATCAAGAAATTCAACACTTGAATTTTTTGAAAAAAAATGACATGAATTTTGTTGTATGAAATTTGTACGCTCTTGTTGTTGCTAGAAAAAAAACTTCTATTTATTTTTAAAGCTCTCTGGTTGAAAGCATATCGTACAGATCATGGCGATTCCAAAGGCTACGACCATACATGGAATTGTCTTTGTTTTGGTTGGTGGACTCCCTCTGCCACCCTTTTCCATTGTGGTTTTGCATAAAATATTTTCCCACCTAGGAGAATGGATTGAGGGAAGAGAATCCATAATTAACTATTAAATCCCCATCATCCTTATTAATTAAGGATTTGATGGGAATGGGGGTCAAGGGGGCACTCTCGTTTCCTAATTTCCTAGCCAACATACCTTCCACTTAATTTTCTCCCTCGTGACAGGGTCTTCCAATGTTTTGGAGAGGGATACCCTTGTTGCACTTGTTTGATTAGCCAACCAATCTACTGTCTGGTTCATCAATCTTCAAATATTTACAAATATGTATTACTCAAAGAAGCTCAATGTTTATTTGATCCAATTTCATTTTCTTATCATATCATCTCAATGCCCATTTGTTCTAATAACCCATGAGGGATTGCATACTTCTCCATTCAAGTGATCTGACAATGTTAAGTCCCCTTGAAAGAGGACCTTGTAAACCAAGCATAAGGTACTCTGTCCTTCCCATCACTAAAGCTTCAAAATCCGCCTTATTGTTTGTTTTCAAATCGAGAAATCTTGTCACAATCACTATGTGACCATTTTGACTTCTAAATTAGTGTTGTAGACATTGACAATTGAGAAATGTCATTGTTGGCAAACTATGGAATGAACTAAAAAATAAATAATTAATCCTTTATTTTTCCATCTTTTTAAAAGGATTAGCTAGCAACAACATCAAATAAACACATCACCACATCAATAAGAAAAAGCTATTGATGTTTAAGATGCCAAATGTTACATCAAACTGTAACTGTTGATACTAGGTCATGATATCTGTCCATTCAAGTATCAAAACTAAATACAAATTTACATCAAGTATATAATAATATTATAAATGTATCCCATCATTATGAGTCATCTACAATAGTTAATCTGGCATCTAGTTACCGATTCCCTCTATCTCTTTTACTGGAAAAGGTAATGGCTAGCCTTCTCATAGAAGAAAGTTGTGGCCAAAGATGGATGGCCACTGGTGGGTGTCTCACTCAATGTAGAAGTCGTTTTCACTATTTTTTTCTAGTTTTGTCCCACTTTGCAGCCATAATTGAATTCAATTTGCAAAATGATATTATTGATAAATTTGATGTGAAAGAGAACGTTCTCAAAGATGATACATACAAATCAGAATGATTTTATGTTCAATCACAATACCTATTTATTATGTGTCTCTTTCCATTTTCCACTGAATTCTGCCTCCTTTGTCTCAATAATTGAATCCAATTGTTGGATGAAATTATTATAAATTTGAGATAAAATAAAACTTCTTTGAGAGGTGATACTTCATGAATAATAATATTGATTTGTACTTTTTTGTTCAACCACAACACCAATTCATTCTACGTCACATTTCTATTTTCCATCAAAATCCTGTGTCACATTTCCATTTTCTACCCCAAGTCTTCCTCCCATATGGAACATTTTACGGTACTTAATACTTTAACATAGGAATATTAAAATGGTAGTTTTTTCAGTCCACTTCCAGATTTAAATCTCCAATAATTCCATTTTCCATCGTAAGTCCTTATGGTACTTAGAATTTAACATGAGAATCTGAAAATGGTAGATTTTCAAACCCACTCTGAATATATCTCAAAGTGTTGATTATAATATTAATACATATCAACTATGAATATGATCATAGTAAAATCTATGTTATTAATGGAAATTGACAGGGATTCTAAACTGGAACAAGATAAACCCGTGAATTTCTTTTTCTTTGTAGGGTATCATGGGTTGGAAATATCCAAAATGAATGTTGATGTATTTGTAACTTCGGAATGTATTTCATATATGTATATTGTATTCCTAAAGAGATGCTATTATTCCTCTATACGGAAGTGTCGTCATTTATATTACAAGTGTTGTAACTTATACTTGATGGGTTACTAGACCACCTTGTTGGGGTCAGCCCTGTATAAGTCATGTGGGTTAAAGGGTTAATAGACCACTCTATTGTGGGTCGGCCCTGTCAGCATTATGTTATGTGGTTAAGTTAAGGCTGGCCTATTAAAGGTTATTAGGTAAGTCAAATCAAGTATAAATAGAGTGCGGGAGGCACTCTATTTGATCATTCACTTTCTCACTCTTACACTCATTGGAGAATGGCGCACTATTGGAGGAGGAGAAGCTGTTGCTAGGAGTATATCTCTTATGCTTGAGTTGTATCATTTCTCTATCTATCTCTGAGGAAGTTGTGGGGTTTTTCACCTTTTTGGTTTTCCCCAGTGAAACTCTGTGTGCCTATTGTCTTTTGTGTGCTTGCATTATGATGTCCATGATTGATATGCTATACATGTTGTTCTATCAGTTAAGATCCTAGATCAAATTGAAGTAAATTCTGAAAAACTAACATGGTATCAGAGCTAGCCTGAAAGAAGGCATGGTATGACATTTATGACACTTGTTGCACTTGAGAAGCTAGGGCTTGATATAGAAAAAACCAATCATCGTAGAACTTTCGCTATAAATCTATTTTGGAAAAGTTTCAGGATCTGAAACTTTTACAGGTTGAAGAAAATATCCCAATGTACCTTGTGTCCGAAGCACAATGTCTAATTCATTGTACTTTGTGTTTTATGATATGTACAATCTAGGGTTTCTGCCTCTTCCAGATCTCAGTCATAAACAGGTGATCTAGGAAAAAAGGTCACAACTTGGGATAGGAAGCTCCAAATGAAATTTTGTAAAAAGTGACCGGTAGGACATGGACAGTAATTTCACAGAATGAAGTTTCAGAGGTCGAAAGTGAACCAGTGACATGTGGCACTCCGTACAAGTTCGCTCTCCTGTTTTATCCCATAAATAGGTCACGTTGCGACACTTGGCATAAATCTCTCTCAAAGAATACATTTGAGGTAAGACCTATGGGGTTGGAAAGATAACAGGTTAGGATACCACAAGAAGAATTTTCAGACCCCATAGATCTAAAATTTTGAAGTTACACCAGAAATAATCAGGTGCATATTTCTATCAAAACATAATTGGATTTTGAGCACCTTCATTCATAGCTTCGGGAATTTAGGGTTTCGTAGAATGTTGGAATTTTTTATATCAGAGACCACGGCTGGATGATCCTCATCAAAATCAAAATTTAGAGACCAAGATCAAATTTTTTGGTTGGGCAGAAGGCCGGGATTGATTAAACCCTAGTTCGGGACTTTGATTAGAAAGGTGAAAAATTAGGGCTTCTGCAAAAATGAGAATTTTTGAAATATGTGACCATAGCTGGAAGCTCCTTGGAAAAATTGAAATTTAGAGCTTTGGATCAAACTATTTGGTTGGGCGAGGCTCCGGGAAACTCAAACCCTAATTCAAGGTCCTCCCTAGTGAATCCAGAAGATTGAAAAGCAAATTTGAGATGTGAAACTTTGCACTTTTCAAATTCTGAGTATACCAGGTTGATCATCTCATCAAGGCACGTCTTTCTATCCTTTTAGAAGTTTGAAATTCAAAGTTTAAATTTTTAGGGTTTCCCTGACAAACCCTAATCCAGCTCTAGATCCATTTTCTACAAATCAAGTGGATTTGGTTAATCCTAGAAGAAAATGGATTGGTCACCTGCATACGTGAAGAAGTTCTAGTTTCAGAGGGAGATGAGTCTAAGGCCTTGCATAAGAAGATTACAAGCAATCTCGACAGGTATGACTTATCCAAGTTGATGTTATCCACTAACATGAAAGGTACATCAAGAAAGACAAATCATGTTCTAGTTCAAGAACATATGACCATGGTGACATGAAGACAAAGATTCATCCATTGTCATGAATCACATAGAAGATCTACTTACGAGGTATGTATAACTTGTTCTATAATGGTTAACCTATTAGATATGCAGGTTACTAGCACAAGTCATTGAAGAGAACAATAAGACATTATGCGGGTATGTTAGACATAACCAGCTAGCATGCTAATACAGGTATGTTTTTCCTATATCAATTTAGAATTCTACCCTATGTTAGGATCTTATACTTTTATACATGATTATTCATGAAGTTATAAGTTTGAGTAATCATGAGCTTATGCATATTATGTTTCTTACTTTAATCGATGATATGACTAACCAGAAGAGTCCTATGGTCAAATAAGAATTTGCAAGAGTAAAGGAAGTACTCCCTGAAACCTTGAATACTAATGCTTCTGATAAATTATCTATGTATGAAATGATCTTGACCATAAATGTTTAAGATTACTTAGAATCATAATGTTTTATAGTATTGAGATTATACTAATGAATGTATGATTGTGTATGAGACCTCGAGGATAACACAATGATGATACTAGTAAGTATGCATAGTGATCAAGGATGGATATAAGTTCAAAGACAGGTAATCCAGAAAGCCAAGATCAAGAGGGAGCACACTCCAATAGTTCCTGCAAGGAAGCAAATATTGAGAGGGAGTCCACCCTACAACCAAACAAAGATAAGTATTTGAATTGTCATTTCTTGCATACTTGTTTGTTTAAATAATATTGTTCAATGATGTATATCCTTATGTTCCTAGACTTAGGGTGTGTATTATGCATTTTAGAATAATTGCATTAATGAACAGTATACTACTAATATGCATGTGATGGGTAAGTGGCCTATGGCACTGTACAACATTCCATTTCTACTTATCTAGAATGAAACCTCTTTGCTAACATGTTGGGAGTTGTGCACACTCTTAACAATGTTCTGGTAGAGATTGGAAGGCATCTAGAAAGTTACGAGATATGGATAAATGTTGTATTGAAGCATTGGCTAAGATAATTGCATGACTGTATGACATATTTATTTATGTATAAGAATTTGTTCTAAAAACTATGAGATGTTTCTAATCATGCAATTTAACTTGTCTTGTAGGAAAGATCATATACCATCACCTACAAAAGAAGGACTACAACATTTGTTCCAGCAACAAAGCTATCTATTGAAGATATTAAAGTTCCTAGGATCCGGGATGAAGTAATGGAAGAATACCATGATCCGTCGATCATGAAGAAAGATGTTTGGGATGTGGTCCCAAGACCAAATGGGAAGTCTGTTGTGACTTCCAAAGATCAAGCATGTTGCAGATGGCAACATAGAGAAATACAAAGCGAGATTTGTAGCTCGTGGCTTCTCCCAGAAAAAGGGAATAGACTATGAAGAGACTTTTGCTCCGGTATCTAGATACACTTCCATTAGATCAGTGCTTACTCTGGCTACAGTGATGAAATGGGAGATACACCAGATAGATGTCAAGACAACTTTCTTGAATGGTGTAGTTGAGGAGGAAGCGTATGTGGATCAGCCACTTGGTTTTGAGACACATGACAGGGAGTCATATGTGTGCAAGTTGAAGAAAGCCTTGTATGGCTTGAAGTAGGCTCCTAGAACTTGGTATGGTAGGATAGACAACTTTCTATCTAGTTTGGGCTTTACCAAGAGTAAAGCAAATTCCAACCTTTACTACAAGGTTGAGGAAGGAAATCCAGTGATACTAATTTTGTATGTGGATGACCTGTTTGTAACAGGTGAGGATAGATTAATTGCTGACACGAAGAGGAAGCTTGCTTCCAAGTTCAAGATGAAGGACTTGGAGTTGATGCACTACTTTCTAGGCATGGAGGTGTGGCAGAGTACAGATGGAATATTCCTTGGACAAAGGGAAGTATGCAGTAGAGATCCTGAAGAGATTCGGGATGATGGACTGCAAGGATATGGCCACACCTATGGCATCGAACCTGAAGCTTCTGTGTGATGCTTCATCTGATCCGGTTGATGTCATGGTGTATCGTCAGATGATTGGATCCTTGATGTACCTTACGAACACGACACTAGATATTTGCTTTGCAGTGAACACATTGAGCCAGTTCTTGACGGATCCGAGAGGTGTTCACCTGGTTGTTGTAAAGTATATTTTTAGGTACATGAAGGGTACAATTGATTATGGGATCAAGTATAATGCGAATCAAAAGTTTAACCTATAGGGTTATGTTGATTCAGATTGGGAAGGCAGTGCTGCAGATAGGAAGAGCACTTCTGGATGTTTCTTCAGTATGGGATCAGGTGTGATCTCTTGGTTTAGCAGGAAGCAGTCTTGCGTAGCACTGAGTACAACCGAAGCAGAGTATGTTGCAGCTTATTCGGCTAGTTGTGAGGAAGTATGGCTGAGGAAGCTCCTGTTTGAGCTATTTGATCTCCCGTTGGATGCTACTGGTATCTATTGTGATAACCAGAGTTGTGTGAAGTTGTATGAGGACCCGGTGTTCCACGACTGGTCGAAGCAAATTGAGATCAAATATCACTATATCAGGTATATGGTGCATAGAGGAGCAGTGAAGCTCCTGTATGTTGCGTTGGATGAGTAGGTTACATATGTGTTGACGAAACCACTAGCCAGAGTGAAGTTTGAATACTTCAGAGAGAGGCTTGGTGTTCTTCATATTGACGACACTTCAAGGAAGAAGTGATGGACACATTTGCAGGAGCCATTCCGAGCATGGAGAGAGGAGGATCCTTCCCATGGATGTGGATGTAAGCGTTGTGTGATGAGCATCGGGATGATTCTCCAGTTATTGCTTTGTATATACATCAGTTGGATGCTTTGTATGATTAGTTGGATCATGTATATGTATATGCATCATGTTGGATGCTTGGTATGATCAGTTGGATCATGTATATGTATATGCATCATGTTGGATGCTTGGTATGATCAGTTGGATGCTTTGTATGATCATTTGGATCATGTATATGTATATGCATCATGTTGGATGCTTGATATGATCAGGTGGATCATGTATTTGTATATTTATCAGGTGGATACATTGGATGATTAGGTGGATCATGTATGTGATATGCATCAGGTAGATGCATGATATGTATCAGGTGGATACATTGTATGATTAGGTGGATCATGTATGTGATATGCATCAAGTAGATGCATGATATGTATCAGGTGGATACATTGTATGATCAGGTGGATCATGCATGTGATAAGCATCGGGAAGATGCATGATATGTATTAGGTGGATACATTGTATAATCAGGTGGATCATGTATGTGATATGTATCAGGTAGATACTTGGTATGCATCAGGTGGATGCATTGTATGATCAGGATGATCATAGATGATGAGCTTTAGGATGTTGCTCCAGATGATATGCATCAGGATGATGTAGTGACGGTGATCAGGATGATCATGTATGATGAGTATCAGGATGATACTCTGGATGATGTACATCAGGATGATGTACTGTGTGATGATGATCAGTATGATCATGAGCATCAGGATGATGCTTCATGCAATGATGATCAGTTGGATCATGAGTATCAGGTTGATACTTGGAGTTCAGAGATGATATGTGGCAGGTTGTGCAAGCAGCATGTAATCATTCCTCAGAGATCCGATAGGTTGAGTTGTGTGCTCGTAATCAGTCCTGGGATGAGGTATTGATATGGAGACATGTAATCATTCCTTAGAGATCCGATAGGTTGAGGTGTGTGCTCGTAATCAATCCTGGGATGAGGTATTGCTATGGAGACATGTAATCAATCCTGGAGATCCGATAGGTTGAGCTGTGTGCTCGTAATAAGTCTTGGGATTCTCTTTAGAGATATTGTTGGTCGTGCTGCGACACATAAATGTTCCTAGGATGATCTTTAAAGGTATTGTCTATTCACATGTAATCAGTCCTAGAGATTCGATAGGTTGAGCTGTGTGCTCGTAATAAGTCCTAGGATGCTCTTTAGAGATATTGTCGGTCGTGCTGCGACACATAAATGTTCCTGGGATGCTCTTTAAAGGTATTGTGAAGGGGATGCATGTAATCAGTCCTGGGAGATCTTGTCAGTCGTGCTTAGGCACATAAATGTTCCTGGGATGCTCTTGTCAAGTATTGCATCAGCACATAAATCAGTCTTGAGAGACCACCTCTATCAGACCGTTCGCACAAATGATGAAGACCTACAGGTGGTGGGCCTACATCCAGTATGAAAAAGGACTAGCTCTGTAGAACTTCCTATGACAAGTAGATCGAAGATTGGTAGAGATAGCAGTAGCAGTGACGATGACGATGATTCAATGTCGATGATGCAGTGACGATGATCCAGAGAAGAAGACTTGTGCTAGCAGATTTGTGTCGAGAAATACCTTCCTAGTTAAGAGGGAGTGTTAATGTATTTGTAACTTTGGAATGTATTTCATATATGTATATTGTATTCCTATAGAGATGTTATTATTCCTCTATACGGAAGTGTTTGTATTCCTATAGAGATGTTATTATTCCTCTATATGGAAGTGTTTGTATTCCTATAGAGATGTTATTATTCCTCTATACGGAAGTGTTTGTATTCCTATAGAGATGTTATTATTCCTCTATACGGAAGTGTCATCATTTATATTGCAAGTGTCGTAACTTATACTTGATGGGTTATTATACCACCTTGTTGGGGTCGGCCCTGTATAAGTCATGTGGGTTAAAGGGTTATTAGACCACCCTATTGGGGGTCGGCCCTGTCAGCATTATGTTATGTGGTTAAGTTAAGGCCGACCTAGTAAAGGTTATTAGGCAAGTCAAGTCAAGTATAAATAGAGTGCGGGAGGCACTCTATTTGATCATTCACTTTCTCACTCTTACACTCATTGGAGAGTGGCGCACTATTGGAGGAGGAGAAGCTGCTGCTAGAAGTATATATCTTATGCTTGGGTTCTATCATTGCTCTATCTATCTCTGAGGAAGTTGTGGGGTTTTTCACCTTTTTGGTTTTCCCCAGTGAAACTCTGCATGTCTATTGTCTCTTGTCTGCTTGCATTATTATGTCCATGATTGATATGCTGTAGATATGTTGTACATGTTGTTCTCTCAGTTAAGATCCTAGATCAGATTGAAGTAAATTCTGAAAAACTAACAATGAATAGGAGAATGCACTAAGAATTATATTAAAGGATTCCAAATGAACAGGAAAGTGCACTGAGACCTAAATTACAGAACACACCCTTATCCATCTCCATTTCCATTGTCTCTTCCTTTCATATCTATTCACTCTGTCTCAATGGATAACCAAAAAACCTATTCTCTGGCCTTTTGTTTAAGCGTGGTTTTTTTTTAATTCTTCAATGTCTGTTCATGGGCAGTTCAACAGCGCTAGACAAGGATAATTACCATGTGATCCCGCTCAAAAAATTCAAATAGAAAGACATAGGGAATTTCCAAACGCACAGCTTCGTGTCCAGGTTAGCTGGTCTCCTTTTTGTTTTAGGAGTATTTTGTACATAATTATTTTGGATAGACTGTGGAAATCACTGTTGTGTAGGACATTTGACTTCATCTACTTCCATTTCCATTTCCAATTTCCTTCCATATCTAAATTGTACATCTCAATGAATACCTACACAACACATTATCTAGCCTAACTTCTTTTCTGCTTCACTGTGGGCTCATGGGTAGTTCAAAAACCCCAGACCAAGAGAATTACCATGTTTTTCTTGTTCAAAACTTCTAATGGAAAGACTCGCACTGATTTTTTGAATGCCCAACATGGTTTGTGGAAGAGCTATCTATTTTTTGTTTTTGGGATACTTATGATAAATCTTTTGGCAATCTACATAGGAATTAAGGTGAACTAGAATACTAGAAGCATTACTGCTAAAGGAGAACATTTTGGAACAACAAATACAAATAATAATTAAAACTCCTATTACAAATAGGGGGCAAATAAGAGCAGAGAAAGAATAAAAGCAACAACCAAGTCGTGCATTTCTAACTCATTGAATTTTAGCCCCTAGTATTTATAGCTTTGGGTTATTTCCAAGTGCTCTTTTCTGAATTTTTTTGGGGTTTTCTTTGGATTCCTTTCAATGAAAATCTCACTGCCGTAGTATTGCATATGCTCACATTCATCCCCATCTCCATACAATTTTTTTCAAGTTCCCTTAGGTATTCCTACAAGTTGCATAATGTTCTAGGTGAAGTGTGGTGAAAGAAGACTAGTAAATAAGTTGTAGATAATTCTTAGATTACATGCATTCAAATCAAATTAGAAAAATAAAATACACTAAATGCTCTTAGATTGAAGGTAAATATGTTTTTTTTTGTATTGGTAAATAGATGGGTGTGCTTGTGTAAACATTTATTCCTTTATAGTTTCTTTTATCATCTTCAACATCCAAGATCTATATATGTTTGATTTGGTTTTTGTGAATAATGTAACATGTGTAGATAACTTAAGTTGTTGTACAAATCCATCTTATCCTTTTTATTGTTTGTGTTTTTTTTGTCATCAATTGTAGATTTAGTGCTCCACTATGAGAAAGTAAGATTGGGAGTGGTGTGACTCAATCCACTTTAGGATAGGGATAGTCTATCTCAGTCTTACATTATCATAGGTGTTTAGTTTTATAAATCTATCATACATTTTTATTTTTGTGCTTTTCTTGTCATCAATTGTAGATTTACTGTTGTTCCACTATGAGAACGTAAGACTGGGATTGGTGTGATTTGATCTACTTTAGGATATGGATAGTCTATCTCACTCTTGCATTATTATAGGTGTTTATGTATAAATGCACATATGCTCTCTTATAAATATTAGTTCAACTTGTAAATCATCACCAAAAGCTTATAGTGGCACATTATACTTATAGACTATACTACTTCTTTTGAGTGGATTTGTTACTGCTTGTGCCTGGCATGCTCTTTTCATTGGGTATTTGAAATTCAATGCTTATTGACCATGAAATAAAATAAAATAATCTCAATTACAAGTCTAAAATAGCTTATAGGATTGTATCATTGTCATCTCTAAAGTAGCTTATAATATTTCGTGAGACTCTTTATCATGTTTTATGCTTATCCTATGCATATTTATTGGATCTTTTCCCTCACTACATAATGAGTAATAACATTAAAGAGGGAACAACTCCAAGGACAGTTTGCTACAAGAATTTTCGATCAGCCTCATTTCTGAAATTTGGTCCTCTCCCCTGTCTCAATGCAGAAGTCATACTACATGAGTCTCTTATCCAAATGTTTGGCACAAAAAGTTGTCTTTTTAGAGCTGTTGCTATACAACAACTCCATAAAGACCACTTAGGACGTGCCCAGACTTGGATTTATTATTGTTTATTTCTATCTCAGTGCATAGGTCAGCTTATAATCATCACATAATGCTACTTATTGTCCCTTTCTATGCCCAGAAAGTTCCCATAATTTGTAATGATGAGGTTTACTGTTGTTTCAATGCACATACTTTCCCAAACTTGATGTTAGAAGGAGGAAAAATAAGTCTGGTCATTGATTAAAAACTAGGATGTTCCCATACATTCCATCAAATGTGAGGTTTTTCCATCACTTAGAATTATGGATGCTTCTTTTAGCTTCTATCTACTAAATCAGACCACATGAGACCCTTGTGCTGGAAATAACCTCCAAAAGTACACCCTGCGGGTTTTCCAACAGTGACAAACTTTTAATAGTTAACAAAGTCACTGACATTTGTATCCTTGAGGAAATGTCACCATAGACAGATCTGGATATGTTTTTTATTTGGTGCTTGTGAAGATTAGATTTGGCTTAAGAATGTCAAACTCCAAAATTTTTCTCTTAACTAACTCCATAGTGTTATAGGATCATCCTTCAAGGTTCAAGAGGAAAGACCCATCTCATCCACATACTAGGGCATCCAAAAAACCAACACCAAGAATATGACCAAATCCAAGTTTCCATCTTCATGAAAACACAAGTGAACACCCATGCACTATAAGGGATAATAGGGCACATGGAAAACAATAGTGTCTACCGAGTAAGTATTGATCTATAATAAAATTAGTCATAATCATTTTGAATTTGAGGAGATTTTCAGCTAGAATAGTCCATCATCAAACCCAATTTGATGCTACTCAAAATTTAGAGTTTAATGAAGATGCCCAGTTCCAAGAAATGAAGGCAGATCCTGTAGCAAGTTCACTACCATTTTCTATTTAAAACTTAATTGGGGCTGGAAGACATATTGAATTTTTCCAGTGATGTGAAAGTTCAAAGGTTTGTCTTAAATAACAATACAAGTACCCAATTTCTGATATTACATAGGACATAATCTTCTATTATCGTCCTTAGAACTAGCCAAAGATTTGAGTTTTGATGATAACCGTAGGACATACATCTAGTGTAAAATTGAGAATCCCATCATTCAAAAAAAATGAATTATGAATCTCTTCGTTTCTTAATCCGCTAGTATATCTAATCTCTAATTAATGAAACCTACTTTCAGTGCTAGAGTTATTTCTATATAGGTATGTTATTAAATTATTAATTGAACTGAAAC
This sequence comes from Larix kaempferi, assembly GCA_027924585.1. Taxonomy (NCBI): domain Eukaryota; kingdom Viridiplantae; phylum Streptophyta; class Pinopsida; order Pinales; family Pinaceae; genus Larix; species Larix kaempferi. Next base: position 8,088,328 of record BSBM01000939.1, on the reverse strand, counting down.
ATATCATCATTGAACTCTTGATGTTTTCTGATATGCTTGGGTTTCCTAATGCTTTATTTGTGCATAAAGTGACAAGTTGCTTGAAATAGGATCCAATTACAAGCAGTGCTCATTGCACATTGGTTCCTTATTGGGATGATAAGGTTAAGAAAGAAACATTAGATGTTTCTTAAGTTAAAAAAATTATAGTCCCGATCAGATATGTTATATAATGCCTCTACATAGTAAACCAATTGTGCTAACCCTTGCGCCTTACCTCTCTACATAAATGGTGCCTTGCCGCAACTGAATTTTGCTCTGTTACAAGCACTTTCTAGCATTTCCTTAGAGGCCATGCATATTTTCTAAATTTTGAATGCATATATGAAGAAACTTGGAACATTTCTCAAAAAACATAACCCATTTCTAGAGAAACTGGTTCCCAATCCAGACACATAAAATGATGGTCAGAAACAACATTTTTTTCCAGGTTTCCCATTTTTGAAGGGTAGTTTCACTCAAAAACATAGCCCAGCATGTTTTTGGTTCCTTACCTTTCAATGCTTCTTGTTGCTAATATAATTGGAGGGTATTTGAAAAAATACACCCAAAGAAGAGGAACGTAATAGAATATGAAACACCTCAAGGTAGTCTTTCTTAGACCATATCTCTTTCCCAAAATATGTAGTGTCATTCACCATGTAGACAATGCATGACTTGATAATCATTACCTTTTAGTTGATTGAGCAGGCATGCATCTTATTTATGGGTTAATAGGTATAAATAGGCATGCTTGCTCTATTCATTTCTTTTGCATACGTTATATGGATTACTAGTCGTACTGATTGTATTCAATATAATTGGTTCCATTGTTAGAGATACCCCTCAGCTGTCTTAGAGTTTGGTCTCATTAGCTCAGAGTGGAAGCACATTACCATACTTTTGTTGAGTCATATAGAATTTCTCAAAATATTTAGAGACGGGACACTTTATATTTAGAACTTTAGTGTGTTATGCAAATAGAGGAAGATCTTTCCAATACATTTGGGGTGCAATAGCTCCACTTACTATCTTTTAAAGCACATTGTATAAATATATTACTATCTTTAAAGCTTTAGCATATCATAGGACCAAAGGAATACCTACCTATTTAATGCAGATCCTTTCTTCAATAGGTACTAAGAGAATATGTCCCTATGGATAATGGATTCCAGTATTTCGCTTCCTACCTATAGTCACTTGCATCCCTAATTGGAATAAGTACATTTTACACTATGCTGCCATTCAAAGATTTACATTGTTATCTAAGTCATCTACTAGGACTACCAGAAAATAGATCCAACCTCCTAGTAGACACCTTTGTGGAGTGTTCCAGGAAGGACTATTTGACACCTCATCACTAATTTCTTAATTGATGGAGTAGGGGGATTGACCTTGAATGATAGTAAAAACATTACATCTACCTAGTTCCTTTATCAGACTTTTCTAAGCTACAACTCAAGTTAGAGAAAGAGATACTCATGATCTCAAAATATCTATATGGCATTTGTTTGATAGGTGTCAAGAAATTATATGTTTTTTGGTGAGATAAGCAGATTCCTTATTGCTCCACAAGTGTATCGCATTTGACATCTTTCTCTAGTCTTTATGGTCCATTTTATTTGTTTGGTCTCATTTTCCATTTTTGGTCATGTGTGGACATTATGCATTTTTCCTTTTTGTTTCAATAGAATGTGTATGATACTGGTAATGTGATAGGCCATTCAGGATTCCCTTATGTCCTTATGTAGGTACAATTTTTTATTTTCTTTCATATTAATTGAAAGAATGGTGCACCAGGCAGGGGTTTTGATTCTACTCCTTGTTGTAAAGAAGGCATAATCAAACATGGACTTTGTAATATGACATTTTTTCTTGCAAGTCTTTTAATTTGGGGATTCTAATCTGGAATCAAAATATGTGCATGGGTGCTTAACTTGTTTTCTTGCTACCTTTCTCAGAGCTTACAAAGGGATGTTGATTGTTCTTTGTGATCTATTCTTTGGTTGGAGTTGTTGTATTTCCTCAATCTTGAGCCTCCACAAATATTATCTTTGAGGATTTCACATTATTTAATGTGTCTTAGAACATCCACCTTTAAATTCCTTACCACCACAATATCCTAAATGAACATGTTGTAGTCTAGAGTTCACTTCCTTGGGGCTCTTCATGCCTTAACCATGATTTTCAAGACATTAGCCATCAAAACCCATCCTTTGCAAAAACTTCAATCCTATCTCTTTGGTATGAAATTCAAAACTACCAAAGACTCATATGTTGATTGAAATTGAGAAAGGGGTGAAGTTGAAGTGCTTACCCTAAAATTCCCTCAATCATGGTATGCGCATCTTGAGTCAAAACAAGGCTCCTTTCTTTCTTAATATTTTCCACCTCCATTTAAAGACTCATCAATATGGCTTTCTTACAAGCCAACTATTACACTATATTTTCCATAACCTAGATATTTTTCTCCTTAAGAAGCTTCACATGGCTTTACAAAGTTTTATGCAACTCTTAATTCTTCTCATCCAACTACTAGAAATTATTTTCTAGTTGTTAATTATCCTCATATATTTGTTTATTCATCTCCTATAGTTCCTAAAGTATCACTCTCTTATGATATTTTCCCATGGATGCCTTACTGCAAGTCCATAGATTCATAAATATATTTCTATGACACCAATCGATCTAAATATTTTGGATGAGTTGAAATATCCCAATGGCACTAATATCAAATTTCAGTTAAAACTAAATAATAGGTATCTTGAATATTATCAACCATATATTATTTCTTTATTAAGAAATAATAAAACTGAAGACAAATGAAATCATACAACAATATAGCAATATTTTTAAGGATAACCCTTTTGCACAAAAATCTCCAATATGATATCCAATCTAATAGATTGCAACCAATGCATATTGTCTTTTATTAGAATTATAAATCATGCAATCTAGGTGTTAATATTTCTCCTCTCCCCAATTCTTAAAGGGTGCTAGCTCAATGGAAGAGCACCTGCCTTACAAGCAGGAGGTTGGTAGTTCGATTCCTCCGTGCCCTAATGACATTGCAATGTATTTCTAAAAAAATATTTGTTGTGATAATTTATATTAGTTGCTAAACGGGAAGCAAAATGTGGTGATAGTGTGGGAGTAAAAATGGACGATAAATTGGGCACTAAAGTGGTAGCAAAACATGGTGCGAATGTTGACATGAATAGAGATGCAAAACTAGGAGTTAAAAAGAGGCCCAACACTTGACACTAATGAGGAAGCCAAACATGGCATTGATATGGTAGCAAAATAAGATGTTACTTTGGATGCAAAACATGGCACTACATAGGAATAAAAATATGGTGCAACAATAGAAAAAAAAATTGGTTCCATCTTGGTAGCAAAACACGATGCAAAAAAGGAAGCAAAAATTGGTGCAAAATTAGAAGCGAAAATTGGTGCATGTTGGAAGTAAAACGTCGTGCAAAATGGGATGCTAAAGTGGTGGCACATATGGATGCAAATATGGTTCGAATGTAGATGCAAACATAAATGCTAACACGGCACTTTTAAGGATGCAAAAAGGGTGCTTATGGGTATGTCATTTAGGAAGTAGAAGATGACGATCTCTAGCAAGAAAAATAGGATGTTATTTAGAAAGCAAACCTCGACGTCGTTTAGGCATCAAAATCGGATGCTATTTTGAAAGCAAAAAAATAGACGCTATTTTAGACATAAAAAAGGATGATATCTAGGAAGCAAAAAAAGACGTTATTTTAGACTCTTTAAATTTTGTCCATGACGCATCCCATTTAGCATCTACTTTGACCACTCAATGAAAAAAAAATTTACACTAAAAAGGGACGCTAATTCTAGGATTTGTTATAGTGTTTTGACATAGGAATGTCATGTGGTTGCAATAGTCCTGTAGGGTGGTGATGATTAGCTTTTACCTGCTGACACTCAAGGCACCTAGCTATGAATTTGACCAAGTTGCACTTCATTCCTACCCAAAAGAAGAATTTATTCATGTCCACATACATCTTCTTTATGCCTGGGTGCGCACAATAAAATTCTCTATTGGATTCCTTAAGTATAGTTTCTCTAACATCTCCCTCCTTAGGAATATACATCCTCCCTTGATATCATAATAGCCCATCAAATTCCAACTGATATCCTTCAAACTTAGGTTCCACTTGCTCCCCATTTTGGAGTTCCGACGAGACCTTTAGGTACCACCTATCCTTGACTAACAGTCCCAATACTCTTTCCTTCAAATGAAAATTTAAAGGTATTAGGGATAAAATCCTTGGTTTTCTAGCTTAAGGCATTGACTACAACATTCTCCTTCCCTTTGATGTATGAAATCCAAAAATCATACTCACTCATAAATTCACTCCATCGCCTTTTCCTAACATTTAGTTCTCTTTGAATGAATATGTATCTCAAGCTTTGGTGATCATATTTGAGCTTAAAGCTTCGTCCAAAAAGGTAATGTCTCCAAAGCTTTAAAGCTAACATCACAACAGCCAATTCTAGGTCATGGGTGGGGTAATTGTCTTCATGCAGTTTTAACTTCCTTGACACACATGCTATTACCCCACCTTCTTGCATCATTACTTCACCCAAACCCTTCCTTGAGGCATCTGTGCAAAATGTTAAGTCCTTATCCATATCCGACACTCGTAGGATCGGTGCACTCGTCAATAGTCATTTAATCTCAACGAATGCGACATCACATTCATCCGTCCATTCATACCTGATTCTTTTACGATGTAAGGTAGTTATGGGTTCTACAATTTTTGAGAAACCCTCCACAAACCTTCTATATTACCCGGCTAACCCCGTGGAGCTTCTTACTTCATGCACATTCCTTGGCACGAGCCAATCCATTATGTCCTTCACCTTTTCAGGGTCCATTGAAATTCCCTCTCTAGAAATTATATGCCCTAGATAATGGATCTCTTTATGATAAAAAGAGCATTTGGACAACTTACCATACAACTTGTGCTCTCTTAAGCATGACAAAAACATTCGCAAGTGTTCCTCATTCTCCCATTCATTCTTTGAATAGATAAGGATATCATCCAAGAAGACTTGCAAAAACCGATCTAAGTGCTTCTGAAATACGTTATTCATGACCCTCATGAATATAGTTGGGGCATTGGTCAAACCAAAGGGTACCACTATGAACTCATAGTTCCCAAACTTAGTTCAAAAATTATTCTTAGGTATATCACCTTCCTTAATTCAAAGCTGGTGGTAACTTGATCACAAGTCGATCTTTGAGAATACTGTCGCCCCTTTCATTTGATCGAAGAGGTCATCAATTCGAGGTATTGGGTATCTATTATTCACTATGGCTCTATTCAAATCTCTTTAATCTATGCAAAGACGCAAGGAACCATCCAAGTATTCTTTAAAAACATTACTGGTGCACCCCACGGTGAAATACTTGGTCTGATGAACCCTAAGTCTAACATTCCTTCAACTACATTTGTAACTTGGAAAGCTCTGGGGCCGTCATCCTGTATGGTTTCTTTGATGTTGGCTCTGAACCAGGTTTAACCTCAATGGTAAAATTAATTTCTCTCTGAGGAGGTAACCCAAGCAATTACTTGGGAAAGACATCACTGAATTCAACTAATACTGGGTATTGATCAAAGCAGGGTCCCTTCTCATTATTTACTGCCTCAACAGTATACAACTGACACCCTTGCCTCATATAGTGTTTTACGTTCATCATTGATATGAAACCTAGGGACACCTTCCATTTGATACCTTGGATGTCTATGGCCTCTCCTTTTTCATCAAAGTACAGTACTTTCTTCCCATAATAGTCCAATAAATATCGATGTTCCTGAAGCCAGTTCATTCCTATGATAAGGTCATAAGTTCCAAGGGTACTGACATACACTTTGAGTTGTGCAACACACACCTCGAGATCTACTATACATTTGTCAACATTAGGTCTTACTACTTGTTTTATCCCTGAATCCATTTCAACTAGGTTGAAATCGTCATGCTCGTAGGCTGCTAACACACATTTATCTAATGCTTATGGAGAAATAAAAATATCTGTAGCACCGAGATCAAACAATATTATGAGTTTAAGATTATTAACCTTACCTGATGATTCCACCACAGTGGATTAGTGCTCATCCTGATGCTTATTCATTGCTACTGGGATCTGATGCTTACTTCCCCCACCCCCCATTGGGGCCTTTCCTTCTCGATGCACTATACAAGATAGTAATTACGGAAATTCAAACTGATAGTGTGGGCCTCCACAACCCCAAAAAGCAACTTGTAACAAGGGAGGCGAGATGAAATTTTGAGACATTTGAGAGGGGTTTCTCCCCCTGGAGCCCCTTCCCCTACCAAATGATCCTCTATAATTCCTTGCACTCTAGTGAGTCCTTGTTGTAGATTGGGACGCTGTACTAGCTTCCACTGATCTACCTACTATTGCAACTCTGGATGTAGACCTGTTTCCGTAGGGAGATGGCCTCGCATGCCCTCCCCTAGGGTAGCTTCGAGGGACCTTCCCTACAAACCCAGACTGCTGAGAATTGAATGACTTTATGGGTTTCACACCCAGCATCTCTTCTGTATAACGAGCACAATCGACTGCCTCGGAAACCGAATTCGGTTTCCACATGTTGGGCTCAGAAAATTGTCCATTTTCATGACTTCATTTCCGCTACTTTCCTAACTCATGCACCTATAATTTAGTACATCTATGTTTAATGAAGCTATCATTTACTTTATTTTATCAATTTAAAACATTAAATGTAAAAGAAGCCTAATTGATTATTTATGATGTATTAAATGAAATATTGTGCAAATGATAAGTATTTTGGTACTCCATCTGACCCTTCATTCGACCCTTCATCCGGTACTGAGTTCCACACTTGGCTTGATTATGTTTTGGAGCATGTTTCTTATTTATTCGTTGGCTATTCCATGATGAAGTGACTTACCTTTGTTCTCTGACTTCTCGTTGGTCCTATAATTCCTACACATGCAAATTAAAATCATGGTTAAAGAATTATTTTAAATTTAAACAAATAATTAAATTAAAAAATTAGGATTAATTATTATTTCGTTGTTTAAATTTAAAATGGAGACAACACTTATAAATCATAATTGTTTAAAATAATAATATGCAAATCCATTCATTTGTATGCCGCTTACAAAATCTATAATACTGCATAAAACAAATGATATGGAAATTTAAATAATTATGAAAAACTCATTATTTAAATGAGAATCATGGGAATTAAAGTATGGAATATATTAATTATATATCCATTTAAAAATCCATAGTATATATATTGGTTATGCCACCATATACTTAGACCACTTCACAACATTTAAATACTCCGTTGACTATATCATAATTTGCATTTAATAATATAAACATTGGTTTTTTAATGGAATTTATTACCACTCCGTGTTATCTAGCATTTCACATAATATGATATCATGAATATAATATTTGATATAACTTATGAAATAGTGAATTGTTATTTCATATGAAGGTTCACGTGAAGGAAGGAGGCTTCACACTCGTTTTAAATGGTTCATTGCATACAGATCACATCAGAATCAATTCGCGTGAAGAGAAGGTGGAGTTATCAATGGAATAAAACCCAACCAACAATCAATTCAACAACCCAACATCAATTCCGAACTAGTTACAGTTGCAAGGTATACGTTCATTCGCGCCTGCCCAGGCATTTCTGTCATCATTTCAGGAGGCATATTTAGGGAGCGTATAATGATAAAACTGTAAAGAAGATAGAGAAACGGTTTAAAACCCACTTCCCAAATGGGCGCATTTACCCCTAGCCTAGAAATTTTTTTGAATTGATTAACATATAAGGAGAAAAATGTTCCCAAACAGACGTGAGTTTTCCAGAATTACGGTTATGGATGGTTTTCTCAAATTAATAATTTGTTGACTGGGAAAGAGATTCGGAATTTGATTTTATCCATGAGATCATTGTTTTCTTGTATAAATAGAGATGCATATGGATAAGAATGACAATAATCAGATAGTGAAGATTTGATTTTTTAAATTAAGCTGATCATTTTGTAGTTTAGTCTCTTTTTTAATGAAGAATTGGTTTCCGGAATCCAAATCATGTACATAATTTTTATGTAGTTGCACTGTGTTAAATCCTCTAGGTTGGCCATCATGTGGATTGTATTTCTTTTCCCTTCCTTTGCAATTTCATTTTTAGGTTTTATACAATTTGAATTAATTCATTTACAATTTCGTTTTCATATTTTACATCTAGTTTGAATTAATTGTTTAGTGCATGTTCATATCAAATTTCATGTTTATTTTTTATTTATATTAGATTGCAGGTTTTAGATTTCATAATATTTAAATTAGATCTCATTTCGTTCAAAATTGTAGATCCATTTTAACGAGCTCTATCTATTTTGATAAACGTTCTGAATCAAATCATTGCCTGCTTTTATTTGCAATTCCGTTTTTATATTATTTCGTATTAATTGTTTGAACATAGGTATGAATGCAGGTTCGAATGCAGGTTCGAATACAGGTCTGAATGCAGGTTCGAATGCAGGTTCGAATGCAGGTTTGAATGTAGGTTCGAATGCAGATCTGAATGGAGGTCTGAATGGCATAAATTTATTTCAGAAATGCTCTGTCTATATGGATTGAGTTCGGTCCTCCCATGACTCCTTTGTGTTTCATTTTGTGCTTTGATCGATTCATTAACCAAGTGTTTTTACATCTGATTAAGTTCCATTGATTTTCATCCTTGATTACATGGCGCAATATCTACTTCAAACATGCTCTACGTATATGTGTTGATTGTGTGCTTGAATGAATTTATGTAAATCCTTACATATATAAATCTTGAATACATCGTTCATGGAGGGTTTAAATAGAATTTGGAATTCGATTTGCAATTTGGTTTGTGGCATTTCTAATATAGTTGTAATTTAGTTTCAAATTTGTAAGTCATAATTTAGTTTGCAATTTAACTTGTAGCTTGTAATCTAATTTGTAGTTTGTAATTCAGTTTGTTTCTTTATTTAGTAATTTATTTAATTTGAAATTTACATAAACTTGTAATTTAATTTAGTTAATTTATATTAGTTTAGTTGTAATTTATTTTTAATTAATTAGTTTGGTTTCTTTAGTTTGTAGTTCATTCTTGATGCTTGGATTAATAAAGTAGGTTCTTCATTTGGTAAATTAGTAGTGCTTTAGCTTTTAATTTTTAGAAACTTAGATGTTGACGAATGTAGGTGCTTTTAAATTAGTTTGTAATTGGATTTATAAAATTAGTTTATTAAATTGTAATTAGTAATTAGTTTGTAGATTAGCGCAACTTGCAATTTGAGATAGGAATAGAAAATTTAGATTCTTAGTTCATAGTGCATTTTCTTTGTGTGTTTATCAACATTAGCTTAGGTTAGACTAGATTAGGTTAACCTTTGACCCTGCACATATAGTGCTTGTACCTCGAATCTTACGAGACCCGGGTTTACAATTTAATATTGGAAATTAATTAACACATAATTTTACCAACACCACATCCACACTTGGGCCCGTATCTTTGGATTAAACCCGTACACAAATCGCTTGGGGTGGCGTTGATCATTGTCCAAGTACGATACATACTTAACTAGTTCAATGAATATTTCCTCATATTCCTCCACCGATAAACTACCTTGTATCAAGGCATGAAGGGCTCCAGCTTGTTGTTTCTGCTAGAAGGTCAGCAAGTACTTCCCTTTAAAATTATCCACAAAAAGTTTCGATGGAACAGTGTCTAGGGTAAGGTGCAATTGTCTTTCTTGGTGTCTCCACCAATTCAAAGAAATGTCCTTCGGTTGAAATATGGCTATTTTGGATTTGGATGTGGAAGTGTACTCTTGCAATGTTAAGCACCTGGTCATCCCATCCAACCATGCATTTTCTTGTATCTCTTCTTGACTCCCTAAAAAATATGGAAACCATATTTTCTGAAGCTTCCTTGTGATATACTGATGAGGATGTCTCTGTACTATGTTCAATGGTATTTCAGGATTTCCCTCCCTTAGCGACAGGGCCTCCACTTCTACCTCCGGTGTAACACTTCCCCTTTGAAGTCCCCTTAGTGTATTATTTATTGCCTACAGAGAGAGCAATATGAGAATGGTCTTTGACGATGGTTGCATCGCATTTTGTTCAGGTATTGTCGTCACCCAACCTCACCCCTGACCTGCTTGCTTCCTTGCCATGCTTATCCTATATCATGGCATAATTCAACAATTTAGCACACATTTTAAATCTGAACTAGGTCATTATTAAACACATACCCAAACCTACTAGAGTGAGTGGAATTTTCTTTCTTTCTTCACCCATAAACAAGTTTTAATTGATACTGAGTCAAATGCTTGAAAGGGTAATGGTACAAGGTCAATACTACATCCCTACACTGATGTCACCATCGTGAGTCATGAATAAGACACTATGTCTTAGTTTTAATATATAACAAGTTTGTATATATAAAAAAAATTCAAATCCTAATTAATATTAAACTAATCACATCATTATCATCCCAAAATTTGAAATGTATATATATCAAATTTATAAAATTAAAATTTTAAAGCATCTTTAACAAATTTAGTTATTCAAAATTGAAATATAAAATAAATTTAATAGTAATGTGGCCATATTCGAATTAATATTACATTCCCGTTTGGGCCCGGAAAACTCTTGAATCTACAGGTAGTGAGATCGATAATCCTTCTGATACTTGTATAATTAGATCTAACTTTGACATTATGACCAAAGGTTTGGCCATAGATGATCCTACTTCTTATGCTCAAACTAAGGGCAAAACTCATTGGGAACAAGCTATGTCTGTTGAGTATGAATCTCTTGTGAAGAACAATACTTGGTCTCTTGTTCCTCTTCCTCCGAGAAATAATTTAGTTGCTTGTAAATGGATTTATAAAACTAAGTTTACTACAGAAGGACAAAATGAAAAATATAAAGCTAGATTAGTTGCAAAAGGTTTTAATCAACTTGAAGGTATTGATTATAATGAAGCTTTTGCTCATGTTGCTAAAATGAATACAATAAGAACCATCTTATCTCTTGTTGCAGATTATAAATGGGAAATACACCAAAAGGATGTTAAAAGTGCTTTTTTAAACGGTAATCTTAATGAGAACATTTATATGCAACAAACTCTTGCTTTTATTAATGCTGAATCATCAAGTTTTGTATGCAAATTACACAAGTCTTTATATGGTCTCAAACAAGCACCTAGGGCTTGGTATGATCAAATTGATACATATTTCTTGAGTAATGGTTTTAAGCATTGTATATCTAATCCAAATATATATGTTAAGAACTTTGGGGATCATATCCTCATTATTGTGTTATATGTGGATGATCTTATCATCACTGGAAGCCAAGTTGTTTTAATTCAAAATATGAAAAGTGAACTTCAAAAGAAGTTTGAAATGACTGATCTCAGTATATTGCACTATTTCTTGGGTCTTCAAATATGGCATATGGAAGATGGTATTTTTCTCTCTCATCCAAAGTATCTTATAGAATTATTGGCTTGTTTCATATGAGTGATTGTAAACCTGCTCCTACGCCATTTTAGTCCAGTGTAAATTTAACTATTGAGTGTACTACTCCTCTTGTTGATGCTATTCTTTATCATCAACTCGTCGACAGTTTGATATATTTAACTCACAGTAGACCAGATCTCTCTTTTTCCTTCAATATGGTTTCTCGGTTCATGCAGCAACCTCATAAAATTCATTGGTAGGTAGTCAAGAGAATTCTGAGATATTTATAGAGGACATTGTACTATGGTGTCTTTTATTCGAGCAGTGCTACCGTTTCACTTTCTGGATATACAGATTCTGACTAGGAAGGTGACAATTGCGATCGATGGTCAACTGTTGGTTATCTATTTCAACTTGGTTCAGGTCCTATTTATTGGTCCAACAAGAAGTTGAATACTCTTTATTTATCTTCGTGTGAAACAAAGTATAGAGCAGCTAAAGAAGCAGTTTGGTTATGGCATGTTCTCATTGAAATTGGTTTGGTTCCAAAATCGTCCACTGTGTTAAAATGTGATAATCAAAGTGCAATTCAGCTTGATTATAATCCGGTATATCACTCCAACCTTGATGCTCATTACATTCGAGGTGTCATCGCAGATGGTATTCTTTCTCTTGAGTGTTGTCCTACTGAGCAGCGGGTAGTCGATATATTCACCAAATCCTTAACAACAGTGAAGAATGTGCATCTTCGTTCCTTGCTTGGGATGAGGGAAGTTTTCATCAAGGGGGAGCAGTAATAACTCCTTCCTTCCTTAGTGTTAGTTAGGGATTTTCTACCAACCATTATTAAGGGGGAGTTTTGGAATATATTATATTCCTTGGAAGGTGATAATGGATTTGTATTATGTCGGAATTTATCCACAATCTTATGTAAAAAAGTAATACATTATGTCCCACATTCATTATGGTAAAGTATACTCTTGATATCCATTGTTATATAAAGAGATGTTATTGTTGAGAATTATATTATCCCACATGCAATGTGTGAGAGTAATTCCTCCACATATATTGGTATATAATAGGTTCAAGGGAGTCACATCACTCATATACAGTGAACATTCCATCATACTATTACAACACATTGTATTGTGCTCACAAGCTCTCTACTATATTGTATTGGGGTTATTTGTAGTTGCTCTCTTGTAAGATTGAAGGAGATTTCTAGAGATAATAGAAGACAACCTTCCCATGGACATAGCCCAATTGCGTGAACCACATATATCTGGTGTATTCTTTTCCTTGTTCTCTCTCTGTTCTTTTTTATATTGATATGTTATTGATTGCTTAGATAGGTAAGCTAGTTTAGCTAGATCTATAACTCTGACAAACATCAAAAAAATATAAACACCATTTAAGAAATAAGAAAACATAGAGGATATATAGTCATAAATTTTATAGAGATGGTAGAAGAAGGAATAAAATACTTTAAATCTATGTTCAAAGATCCTCCAAGGGAAGACATATTAGATATTTTTAAAGTAGAATACTTTTTTCCAAGTTTGATAGAAAAACAACAAAATGAGGAATTGGATTCAGAAGCTAATAAGGAAGAAATAAAAGTTGTTTTACATTCTTTTAAAAAGGAAAAGATAGATGGATAGATGGTTGGAAAACAAGATTTTATTTGAGGTTCTATAATTACTTTGAGGAAGAACTACTGAGGGTCACAAAGGAACCCAAAATATCAATAAAGGTTTATTATAACTGCAATTTCAAAATAGAATGATCACGAGTCTTTTCAAGATTTAATGTCAATATCACTATGTAACTCAGTGTGCAAGATTATTACAAATATTTTTGGCAAAAAGGCTCAATATTTTGCTTAGGGTTTCTATCAAACCAACAATTTGGATTCCTTTATAACATGAAATGATTATTTTGTAAGAAAAACACAAGAAGGTCTTCATATAATACAACTAAAAAAATCATCTTTGATAATAATGATAGATTTTGTTGGCTATATCTAAAATGTTGTTTATGCAAATAGAAATGAGTATACCTGTGGTAAACTAGATAATGGAGAGTCTGTCATGATCATCTTTTATGGTCTTGATAAATGGTTCTTCGTCAATTTTTTTCATTGCATTAAGACTAAAGAAGACAAGGTTGCTTTACGTATCCCTTCTTATTTATATTGGTGGTTGATGAACTAAGAATATGATTACTAAATCACAAATGGAAGGCATGGTCAAGGATATTTATAAAATGGGATGGATCTATCCTTGACACATCTCTTTTTTGTAGAAAATGTAATGTTGTATGGGATATGAGTTCATGACACAAAAATGTATATAAGGAAATCATATATCTATACTATAAACCCACCAGGTTGGAGGTAAACACGAAAAATGTTGGAAGGAAACTAAATAAATACTCCTCTCACAAATTCCACCTTTTAATCCTATAATTATTGATTCTAGAATAAAATAGATAGGGTTCCACCTTCAACCGAATGATTACAATTTCAAGGATTGGAACTTCCTTTATGAGAAAATAGAGGGAAGGGTGTCAAATTGATGTTATAAATGGTTGTTAAGAGGGGGAATTCTCATATAGATAAAATTTGTATTGGAGGGGATACTAGTTTATTGGTTATACTTAGCACAAATTAAAAAAAAAATCGAGAAAGGATAAGAAGAAAATGCTCCAATTTCCTTTGTATTTTCCAAAAGGAAAAGGAAGGTGAAGGGTGTTCCATTGGTGAAATGGAGAAAATTAGCAAAGCTAGAATATGCTGGAGGATGGGGCATAAATAACATCCATAATTTTGGTCAAGCAATGGCTATTGGTAACCAAAATCTTATGGACAAGGATGAAAAATGAGGGTATCTAAGAACAAGTGATGAAAATAATATATAGTGCACTAGCGATTGTGGAAGACTAGATAAGAAAAAAGTGAAAGATTTTTTTTACTTTTTTGTCGAACAAGAAATTGAAAATTACAACTCCATTTCACCCATTTCTCAAAAAGTGTTTACCAAATTCACGATTTCACCCTCTACCCAAATGGATCCTAGAGTTTGTTTCCCTCTCTTCACTCCATGCGGGAGAGAATGGAATTAAAGTCCCTTGCGACAATACTATTGCACTAGAGTCCCACCCAATGCAAAGAGGTTAAGGATTTCCAAAACTCCACCTTACAACAATATTGAACTGGGGCACAGACATTTCAAAATGTGATGAATTCTGATTCCTCCAACTCCTCCAGCACCATGATAATCAAGTTGAATTTTTCATGAGAGAAAATAAATATGAATTTCTAGGGATTACAACATGTAATAAGTCCTCTTGCGGCTCCTTGGGCGGCTACTACACACGCTTGGTTTTTTTTCTAGAATTGAAATATATGATTCTTGGCTACATCAACCTCCATATTAGTATTCTAGATAAGAATTATTGAGGTTCTTTCGATATTCATTATATTATTTCTTGCTTCCATCTTTTACTTGCCTCCCTTACCCTTACAATTCCAACAAACTAACTTCATTATGTC
Source organism: Larix kaempferi (assembly GCA_027924585.1). Classification (NCBI taxonomy): domain Eukaryota; kingdom Viridiplantae; phylum Streptophyta; class Pinopsida; order Pinales; family Pinaceae; genus Larix; species Larix kaempferi. Next base: position 8,073,204 of record BSBM01000939.1, on the reverse strand, counting down.
TTACATGTTGTTGGGTGAATGTTGTCTCTACTTTAAACTTTTGAATCCTTGCTTAATATCCTAGTCAACATTACCATGACATGTTTATCCAAACTAACCTTTTTCCACCAAAAATGTATCTATAGTTTATTTAGTTTCCTTATGATGTTGATTGTTTTTTCACCCTTTTTTTAGAGGTAAGCACCCGTTTTCTATTTCATATGAGGACTCATTTGGAAAGGACTGGGATCTAGAGTGCATCATTGAGCCCTTTGGAATGGATAAGGAATTTCCCTATATTCCACTAGATTCGCGATAGGGTTCTAAAGGAAGGATGGGAATATAAGTTCCTTCATTCCCTGATTTGGTTAGAACATGTTGTTCTACAGAATATTGTTGGTTCGAGGATGGATCCTTTGACCCTTGTCTTACTAATTCTATCCCAATTTCTCCCTTCGCCATTGTCAGGTCTTGGAATTTGTTCAATGTGGTAGGATCATTTTGAATTGATTTAGGAGGAGGTGGGGCTGATTTTTTCCCCTTCTTTGAGAGTTGGTTCCATCCTTCTTCTTGGTTGGTTTCAGGCTCTAGGGGTTTGGATTTTGTATAGTTGTGAGCAAAATTCCCATATTCATGACAAATCTTTCACTTAAAATGGATTTGCTCATATTCCACCTTCTGAGATTGTTTCCATCCATCCATTGAGAGATATATGGCTTCAAGAAGTCCTTTCACCAGATCTACCTCAACGCAAATTTGGGAACAAGAGAATATGGGTGGTTTAGGTTCAAATTTGTGAATGTATCTTCCCATGGAATTTCCATTGGGTGCAATATATTCATCACTTCAACAATGAAGCAATAGATGTGGGAGTTTGACCTAGAGTGGGATTGTTGATGGGATGTCCTTTTTTTGTATCAAAGGAGACACTTTATTCAATTCAAATACATCCCTCTTGTTCCCATAAAATGTGCACCATTTCGAAAAGTGAGATCCATCTCCTCTTTTTTTTCAAATAGAAAGAAAAAAAAAACTTTCCATAGAAATTTTGATACAGATTACCTGAAATAAGGGGCCACCAAGTTTTGTAAATCCATATATCCATATCTCGTGGGGAGTGCCAAAGGCCTCTAAATTCCCAACCAACCCCTCTCAAAGAGGGAAACCACTTTGAGTTTGGAGGATTCCAAATTGATCCACCCATAGCATAGAGAGGAGTGACCTCCATCGTAGCTTAGAAGGGTTCATCCAGCAGCCTAGTGCACTCCCCCAGATTTGGATCTAGAGGAGGATCCTTGAACCCTTGGAAAGAAAACGTAATTGAAACCGTAGGCAAGAGAAACAATAAGGAAATATTTGTATCTATATTTAATTATCATATAGTACTATTGTTATTTTTATTATAATTATTATATTGTCTTCAAAGCCAATAGATAATGATATAGATGCACAACAATCTAAGAAATATTATTAACTTTCCTTAGACTATAATATTAATATCCTTTAGCAAGGTCCAAAATGTTGAAAATTCATTAAAAAAAATTCTTAGGTATATTCTTACAAAAAATTATTTGTAATCTTTGATGGAAGTTTTAACTTAAATATAACAATGTCTAGTACAAATGGAAAATGTATTTATTTTTAACATAGTTATAAATTATATATGATGGAAATTACAACATTTTTTTAAAATACGTTTATAAAATATCTAAAATGACCTCAAATTATAGGTAATCATAGTTACAATATTTTAAATTAATTATAAACTATATGATGTTAGAAGAAATTTAATAATGAAATGGGATTATATGTTATGGAGAACAACACTGATCTATACTAAATAATAGGTTAAACTATATCTCTATTTATTTGGTGTCTAACCTTGTTGGAATTATAGTAAGCATAGATAGTTAAAATGGATAAAAGAAAATCATTCCACTATAAGATAATCAAATTTAAACTTGTGCACTTTTAAGAACCTTCAACATGAAAGTTAATATACTTCAAGGATATCATTTTTATTTAATAATAATTTAATGTCAATTTTTAATAGTTAATCATTTTTCAATGTGATTTTTTTGATGTGCAAGTATATATATATATATCAGCAAGAAAAAAATACTTTTTCTATTCATTTGGAATCAAAAAGTACATCACGGGTCCACACAGTCAAAACAGTAAGCCAACTGTTCATTCTAGTACAAAACAATACTATCAAAACATAATACCTATAAAAAAACATCAGGCTACCCAGTGGTCAACCACATACATTTCCATATAGATATCATGGAAGAAAACAGAGAACAAATTACATCATAAAAAATATTTTTTGATCCACAATCCACAAGTGAATCCTCCAAAATTTCCTCCCAAAATAGAATACCTTTCACACCATTCAAGGAATATTTAGACAGAGTATCTATTGTTAGGATATTGTAATAATCCATATTTGTCCTACTTGCATTATTTACCATTTTATAGCACTTAGTGATTTTATTTTCCCCCTGGTGGTGTGTAGATGTCATCCAGGACTCAGTAGCCACCTAATGCACCCCACATGCATGATTTTAGGAACACTAGAGGCAGTTCCCTACATTTTAGGAGCCAACTTAGTGATCTAGTTCAGTCCACCTGAGTTAGTTGACTCTTCTGGGGGGTTATGCTCTGAATGCCACTAATTGTGGCCTCATGCGCCCTTTTCTGAGTGATTTGCATGACAAACTCACTAATGCGCCCTCCTTGGTCAGTTAACTAATAGTAGTTTCAGTTAACTAAGATTTGGTTGAGTTTAATTGAGTTTGGGAGCTCTAGAGCACTGAGAGAGGTGAAAATTCCTATGCTAGACACACTGAGACTTGAATTCTCCCATGTTATTCAAATTATCTCCATTGTAAAATCATTGTTCATTATACTGATTATTGGATCATGTGACATTATACTGCTCCTATCTGAGCTCTCATGCATGATTAATTGTCTGATCATTTTTACTACAATTTTCACTCTAATTCATTTTTATGCTCATTGTTTCTCTATGAGGTATACTCATCTCTTAGATCTGTTGTGATTTAGAATTTCACATGGTATCAAAGCTCAGTAATCATAGGTTGAGTAGCTTCTTTCAGTGGTGCACTAGAAGCCTTTGGATTTCCATGGCAAATCCTAGTGCCATTTCATTGAATTCATTGGAGAAATCCTTTGAGGCCTAGCCATGTGTGAAAGATCCAGAAAAATGTTCCTATTGTCCTAAATCAGTGCTCATTAGTAGTCTATCTCCAAAATTGATATTTTTTTCCGGGTTATTGAAAGTGCAATAGTAGCAGCAATACCACCTTTTATTCACTCCAACAGTTCTAATGGAGAATCTTAATGCTCCTCTCTATACCAGGAGCGTGACACCCTTAAATTACCTTGATTGGAGGGCTGATATGCAGATGGTCTTGCGCAACAAGTCACTATACAAGGTAACAATGGGAAAGGAGGTCAAACCTCAAGCGGTTGTTGATAAGGACAAGTATCTGAATAGATTGGATGAATCATTTGGTTTCATGTGTGTAACGGCCTCCCTCGGTCCTGACTTTATTTTAAAGAAAATATAATAGTTTTTCAGTTGGATCTAAGTTATTATGTTTTATTCAGTAGTTTTCTACAGTTTCTCAAAGTAGAGATCAGATATCAACATGTATAAGTAGTTTAATAGCAACATATTCAAGCACATTTTCTGCATATAAATTTTTTCATAATCACTCAACTATTCAACACATGTTTCAGGTAAAAAATTATCCTATTCAATTGTAGCATATTTAGATATGTTTCATGTACACTTAAGAATCAATTTTCATTGGTAATAAGCAATAATCAACCAGTTAACAACATACTCTTTCAATTCCATTAACTTATTAATAATAAGTTTAAAAACTACAATTAAAATACCAAAATATCAAAATACCTGTAGGTCTTTAGAAAACTTTGTTGTAGATCTTCAGGAAGCTCAACTAACCGAATCGGTTTGCCACCCTGCCAACTAGGAAAGTCTTGCCGACTTTCTAGCTCCAAGAACTATGTCCGTGGACCCCCAAGACTAAACTAAGTACAATCCCAACCAGTTCTTCTCCCTCTCCCTCAAATTACCAACCTCCTCTTGCTGTAATATTTTTATCAATGTCTCTTGAAGTCCCATAAATTTTTGCACACCACAAAACTCCCGACTCCTCTCCTTTATACTCCTCTTCATCAACTCCATCCACCCCCTCATTAACTACCTTATCTTCTTCTTTAATGTTTAACCCACTTTTAATTGTTCGAACAGTTTTCCCTTGACTTCAAACAATAAGTTATTTGTATTATTTTATTATTCCCGGTTAATTGAGTTACCTGTCACATTAAATTTGACATGACTGTAATTAATAATCTACCAGCATTTACCTTACCAAGACACTTAGTAATTATTTTTATTTTTATGTGATATTAATGTGGTCTAAACTTAATTGTAGAACAATCCTTACCTATTTCGACCTAATTTATTATTACATCCCTATTTAATGTCTCACATCACTCATTAATAATACAATTTCAACTCAAGGCTGGGTTATTAATATTAAACAATTACTCATCTAAAATTATAATTGTTTATTAATAATATACATAAGATTGGATTATCTTCATATAAAACATTCCATAACATATTTCCCAACCGTTATTTTACAAGTAATTAAATGACATGGTGAAACATATAACTAACATGTTTCATTACTTTAATAATGACCTCTATTAATAGCCTATTTTCAGCTTAATTATTTAACCATTTGTAATCAATTATAATTAATTGTATGTATTAATTATTGATTAAGTAATAATAGGTCAGTAGTGATCATTCACATCCATAAGTCATTCAAGCAATAATTCAATAGATAATTTACATATGCATAGATAGACGAGTTACATAAGCCTAGCTAATGCTTACATAGATCGTGTAGTTGCTTCAACAGTACATAATCACACATCATTCATAATCATCGATTTATTTTGTACTGACGCGGGTTTAAACACAGTTTGCAATGTACAATATTTTACCTAATTGTATCTTATTAACTTATGAACAATTTATACATTACTAAGTTACGACACATGAATCAACAAAGGTTTTCAACATTCACAGTTAAGCAAGTTTTCCTCCTAACTGTTAAGATTCAATATGCCAAGACAGAAAATATCAACATTTCATTTCATTTCACAACAATAGCATATACAGGATCACTAGAGAAACAACAAGCATAGCATAAACACAAGAGACACAGATTTATCCTGGGAAACCCTCAAGGGGTAGAAAACCCAGCAAAGCTTCCTCAATATAGATGACCAGCATATACAAAGATGTAAACCAAAGACATGAGCTCCTCCTCCTCCATAGCAAACCTCTCTCACACAAGTGCGCCACTCATAAGTGAATGAATGAGTGAGTTAAGTGAGGAACATCCTCCTCTACTTATACTTGTTCCCCGATTGACTTTTACACAAGCTAGGTCAGCCCCAACTTAATTACTGGGTTAAAAAACCCACTACAATTGACTGGGCTGACCCCTCTAGGGTGGTCTAATAACCCTTTGACCCACACAACACATACAAGGCCAACCCCCACTAGGGAAGTCTAATAACCCAAGTTACCACAATCCGACGGAGGAATAAACATCTCCGGATATACAATAAGATCTTCACGGAGGAATGAAACATCTCCGAAATAATAAAGTACAAATATAATATTCTTAGAAGTTACAATATCTCAACACTCCCCGTTAACGAGAAGGATATTATAACAACATCTGTAGGAGCAAGGAGTCATCAATAGCATACATGATACATCTATAAATCATTGGAAGCTTTCTCAACATCATCAGTAACTCAAGCAGTTACTGGAACATCTTCAATACTGGAACACCAACATCTTCAGTACCGAGTCTTCATATTCTGCAGCACTTGAATAGCTACAGCAACATCAACATCATCATCTGGATCCTCACGATCATCATCATCATCATCACATGATCATCAGCATCGTCATCACCGATCATCAGCATCGTCATCACATGATCATCAACATCATCATCAAATGATCATCAACATCATCATCATACAATCATCAGCATCGTCATCATAGGACCAACATCTAAATCATCTCGATCTACAGCATCTGGATCATCTCGATCTACAGCATCTAGATCATCTCGATCTACAACATCTGGATCATCTCGATCTACAGCATCTAGATCATCTCGATCTACAACATCTGGATCATCTCGATCTACAGCATCTGGATCATCACGATCTACAACATCGTCATCTAGATCATCACGAGCAGCATCATCATCTAGACCATCATGATTAGCAGAATCATCATCTAGATCATTAGTATTAGTATCCATACCAATACAATTATACACATCATCAATACAAGTATTAATACATCAATACAAGTATACATACAAGTATCCTCATCAATACATATCCTCAATACAAGTATCAATACATCAATTCAAGTATACATACAAGTATCCTCATCAATACATATCCTCATCAATACATATCATCAATACAAGTATCAATACATCAATACAAGTATCCTCATCAATACAAGTATCCTCATTAGTCAAGTATACACAATGGTAGCATACCCTGCAACACACATGATCTATTTAAGACACCTCATCATGTCTAGGGATGATGTAGTCCACTCGTCAACTTAGACAAAGTCTAAGGACCACTTCTCAGAGACATACGTCTACGGATCATTTAAGACACCTCATCATGCCTAGGGATGATACAATCCTCTCGTCAACTTAGACAGAGTCTAAGGACCACTTCTTGAAGACATAGGTCTATGGATCATTTAAGACACCTCATCATGCCTAGGGATGATACAATCCTCTCGTCAACTTAGACAGAGTCTAAGAACCACTTCTCGGAGACATACGTCTACAGATCGTTTAAGACACCTCATCATGCCTAGGGATGATACAATCCTCTCGTCAACTTAGACAGAGTCTAAGCACCACTTCTAGGAGACATACGTCTACAGATCATTTAAAACACCTCATCATGCCTAGGGATGATACAATCCTCTCATCAAGTTAGACAGAGTCTAAGGACCACTTCTCGGATACATACGTCTATGGATCAATTCAAGGGACTGAAGTTCGGGGACGATACAATCCCCACCTGTCCACTAACGACTTCATTCTCGAAGACATCTATCTACGGATCAATTCAAGGGACCAAAGTCCGGGGATGATACAATCCCGACCTGTCCACTAAGGACTTCATTCTCGAAGACATCTGTCTACGGATCAATTCAAGGGACCAAAGTCCGAGGATGATACAATCCCCCCCATCCACTAAGGACTTCATTCTCGAAGACATCTGTCTACGGATCAATTCAAGGGACCGAAGTCCAGGGATGATACAATCCCCACCTGTCCACTAAGGACTTCATTCTCGAAGACATCTGTCTACGGATCAATTCAAGGGACTGAAGTCCGGGGACGATACAATCCCCACCTGTCCACTAAGGACTTCATTCTTGACGACATATGTCTACGGATCAATTTAGAACATGTTTTCAAGGATGATGCAATCCCTCTTCTTTCTTGGAGACATATGTCTATGGATCCTTTTAGAACATGTGTTCAAGGATGATGCAATCCCCTCGTCAACTTAGACCCTGTCTAAGGACCATCCACCAACCTCTCTGTCAGCATCACCAATATAGGTATCCACATCATCGACCTCACTATCGATGCAGGCAATCTCATCATAAGTGACCACATCACTCCCCCTTTTGAGGAGGGTCCTACCAAGCTTGTCTCGGAAGTACTCAAACTTTACTTGAGGTAGAGGTTTGGTTAGTACATTGGTAACTTGTTCACTTGAGGTAGAGGTTTGGTTAGTACATCGGTAACTTGTTGCAAATTCGAACTTTATAGTTCCTTTCTGCACCATATCTTGTATATAGAAATGTGAGATCTTTATGTGCTTTGACTTATCATGGAACACTGGATTCTATGCCATCTTGATACAACTATGTTTGTCACATAGGATCACAGTTGGGTCTATCTCTAAGTCAAACAGTCCTGAAGCCATACTTCTTCACAACTAGCAGAGCAAGCAACCATATATTCTGCTTGTGCTGAGAGCCACACTAGACTGCTTCCTGCTAAACCACGAGAACATGGCCAATCCCAGACAATAACATCCTCTCAATGTGCTCTTCCTGTCTGATACACTTCCTGCCCAATCAACATCTGTGTAGCCATATGAAGTCATGATCTCCAAGATAACATAGATCAAAGTCTATCATATCCTTTAGGTACCTCATCACATGCTTTGTAATTATCAGGTGAACACATCTAGTTTCCACTAGATACTGACTCAAGGTGTTCACAGCAAGGAATATATCTGGCCTGGTATTCGTCAGATACATCAACGACCCAATAATATGTCTGTACAGAGTCACATCAACTAACACTAAGGAGTTATCAACTAACAACTTCAAGTCAGAACCCATGAGAGTGTCCATAGTTGTACATTCGAACAAATCAATTCTTCTCAAGATTTTCACAGCATACTTTCCTTGGTTGAGAAAGATTCCTTCTGAGCCTTTTCATGCTTCTATTCCTAGGAAGTAATGCATCAATCCGAGATGTGTATCAGACAGGAAACCCTAAAAATTCAAACTTTAACTTTCACACTTCTGAATGTATGGAAGGATGTGTCTCGCTGAGCTGATCAAACTAGCATACTTCAATTTTGAAATCTCCAAAATTTGACCCCTCAAAATTGCCTTCGAAACTTCTGGATCTTCTGGACAGGATCCCGAACTAGGGTTTGATGAAGCCCACCCTTCTGCCCACTCAAAAGGTTTGATCCAAGGCTCTAAACTCTTATTTTTCTAAGGAGCTTCCAGTCGTGGTTACAGACTTCAAAAATTCCAACTTTTGTTGAAGCCCTAATTTTCCACCTTTCCGATCAAAATCCCGAACTGGGGTTTGATCAAGCCCAGTCTTCTACCCAACCAAAAAATTCGATATTGGTCTCTAAATTTTGATTTTCCTGAGTAGCATTCAGCCATGGACTCCGATTCCAAAAATTCCAACTTTCTCCAAAACCCTAAATTCCGGAAGCCATGAATGAATGTGCTCGAAAAATAATTATGCTTTGACAGAAATATGTACCTGATTGTTTCTTCTGTAACTCCAAACTTTTCAATCCATAGGGTCTGAAAACATTTTTTGTGGTAGCCTGACCTGTCATCTTTCCATCCCGACAGGTCTGACCTCAATTGGATTTACTCAGAGAGATTTATGCAAAGTGGCACAATGTGACCTGTTTATGGGATAAAATATGAGATCGAACTTGTATAGCGTGCCACATGTCGCTAGTTCAACTTCGGACTCGAAAAAAAGTTTCTTGAGATAGTACAGTCTGTGTACTACCTGACACTTTTTACAAAATTTCATTTGGAGATTCCTAGCCCAAGTTATGACCTTTTTTCCTAGGTCACCTAATTATGACTGAAATCTGGAAGAGGCAGAAACCCTAACTTGTACTAATCATAACTCACAAAGTACAACGAATATGAGGGTTTCCTTTGGACACAAGGTACTTGGGGATGTTATCTACGACCTGTAAACTTTTCAGATCCGGAAACGTCTCCAAAATGGATTTATAGCGAAAGTTCCACGATAACTGATTTTTGCTATATAAAACCCTAACCTTCAAATTGTCGCAAGTGAAGCAAGTGTCGTAAGTGCCATACATTGCCTTCCTTCAGGTTAGCTCTGATACTATGTTAAGATTCAATATGCTAAGACATAAAATATCAGCATTTCATTTCATTTCACAATAATAGCATATACAGGATCACCAAAGAAACAACAAGCGCAGCATAAACACAAGAGACACAGATTTATCCTGGGAAACCTTCATGGGGTAGAAGACCCAGCAAAGCTTCGTCAATATAGATGACCAGCAAATACAAATATGTAAACCAAAGACATGATCTCCTCCTCCTCCATAGCAGACCTCTCTCACACAAGTGCGCCACTCACAAGTGAATGAATGAGTGAGTTAAGTGAGGAACATCCTCCTCTACTTATACTTGTTCCCCGACTGACTTTTACACAAGCTAGGTCGGCCCCAACTTAATTACTAGGTTAAAAACCCTACTAAAAATAACTGGGATGACCCCTCTAGGGTGGTTTAATAACCCTTTGACCCACATAACACATACAGGGCCAAACCCCACTAGGGAAGTCTAATAACCCAAGTTACCACAATCCGACAGAGGAATAAACATCTCTGGATATACAATAAGATCTTCACGGAGGAATGAAACATCTCTGGAATAATAAAGTACAAATATAATATTATTAGAAGTTACAATATCTCAACACTAACTTCATGATACACCTATCTACCTGCTTCGTCTATCAAGTTCACAACTAACTTCCACATCCTATCGGTCCTTTGCTGGACTACCTTGGAGCGTCGACTACATGACCTAACTCTTGTTAGAACCCGTAAGAGGAAGTGTCGACTCCATCGACCAATATTCCCCAACAGGTGCCCACTAATCATCATCACACACCTTGGGGAGCGCATCATAGCACAACCCTCCCATGACTCCAGGTTTTGGGGATAAACGGTGTGTAAAACCTACACCCCCCTAATGGAACAAGGGACTATGTCTATACCAACATAGTGACTGCGTTGTGACTTGCACTCAGTTTGTCATCATATAACCAATTTGGGAGGTTGAGTTTCCCAGAACCTTACACCATCCCATACATCATAATAATAAAAAACACAACAATAATGACTCGCTCACATACCCTTTTTCTTTTGAAATTCACATCATCGATGTGCTTTCATTTGTAGGACTCATCTTTCCCACAATATTTTAAACTTGTCTGTTAGTCTCATAACAACATACTGTGCAATATTGTGCAATCATTAACATGTATACATATCTCATAACTTCTAACAACAATGTACATCATTTTCCCTGCAGCATGGATCTGACATCATAATCATTTATACATCATAAAATTTAAATCAGTATCCACGTACCATCCTCTACTAATTTGCATGATAGAGATATAATCAAAATATGACCATAAACCATAACATCAACATCATATACATAAATATAAATCCACAAAATAGTAAGTCCATAGGCCCACAATGTCATCATACTGACGATGTTCCACAATAACAGGAAAATACAAACAGGTAGTGATAGTAAAAAGGGTAGGTAAAAAATGGGGCATTACATACACCCACCCTTCGGGAAACTTCTTCTCATAGTTACAATCAAAATAGTGTCGAAAAATCATGACGCATGGTCTCTGCATCCTCCTAGGTAGCAGATCCTGGTCTATACCAGTCCCACTGGACCTTAACCTGATCCACCAAGTGGTTCCTGAGCTGGCTAACCCTGCGATCCAATGTAAGTAATGGTTCGAACTAGGTGGTACCCTCATTTGAAACCTGCAATTCCTTCCAGTTTAGTTTATGAGACTCATCAGCTACATAATTTCGTAAAACAAATATATGAAAAACATTATGAGTTTTATGCAAATGGGGTGGAAGCGCAATACGATACGCGGTGGATCCAAACTTATCCAAAATTTCAAAGGGTCCTATGAATTGTGGTGACAACTTTGTCCCTTTCCCAAACCGGATGGTACTTTTACTAGGCCTAATGCATATGAATACTACATCCCCAACCTTATAGTTTTGTTCAACCCTATGTGCATCGACATAGCTCTTTTTTCTATCTTGAGCTTCCTTTAACTGTTGTCTAATCTCAATAACCTCTTCTTCCATCTCCTGAATCAACTCAGATCCTATAATCACTTGATCATCTAACCTTTCCCAACTCAATGGTGTTCTACAAGGCCTCCCATATAATGCTTGATAAGGCAGCATTCCAATCGAGCTGTGGTAACTATTGTTGTAAGTAAATTCTAAAAAAGGTAAATTCTTTTCCCAATGGGTCTGTTGATCCATAACATACATCGTAAGCATGTCCTCCATCACCTGATTCAATCTTTATGTTTTCCCATCTGTCTCTGGGTGGTAAGTTGTGATTAGGTTTAGCTGAGTTCCTAAGGTTGACTGCAAACTTGTACAAAACCTGGACATAAACCTGGAAACCCTATTTGAGATAATATTCTTGGGAAACCCATGGAGACGTACTACTTCACTTATGAATACACGACTTACATCCATGACATCATAGGTCTCCTTTACTGGAATAAAGTGAGCATTTTTTGTTAGTTTACCAACGATCACCATAATGACATCATGCCTATGGGAGGTAAGAGGAAATCCAACCACGAAGTCCATGGATATGACCTCCCATTTTGACATAGGAATGTCATGTGGTTGCAATAGTCGTATCGAGTGGTGATGATCAGCTTTGACCTACTGACACTCAAGGCACCTAGCAATGAATTTGACCACGTCGGACTTCATTCCTGCCCAAAAGAAGAGTTGCTTCATGTCCGCATACATCTTCTTTACGCCTGGGTGGGCACAATAAAATTCTTTATTGGATTCCTTAAGTATATTTTCTCTAACATCTCTGTCCTTAGGAATATACATCCTCCCTTGATATTGTAACAGCCAATAAAATTCCAACTCATATCCTACTTCCCATTTTGGAGTTCCGACAAGACCTTTAGGTACCAACTATCCTTGACTAACTGTCCCAATACTCTTTCCTTCAAATCAAACTTTAAAGGTATTAGGGATAAAATCCTCGGTTTTCCATCTTAAGGCATCGACTACCACATTCTCCTTCCCTTTGATGTATGAAATCCAAAAATCATACTCACTCATAAATTCACTCCATCGCCTTTCCTAGCATTTAGTTCTCTTTGAATGAATGTATATCTCCAGCTTTGGTGATCATATTTGAGCACAAAGATTCGTCCAACAAGGTAATGTCTCCAAAGCTTTATAGCTAACATCACAACAACCAATTCTAGTTCATGGGTGGGGTAATTATCTTCATACAATTTTAACTTCCTTGACGCACATGCTATTACCCCACCTTCTTGCATCGTTAATTCACCCAAACCCTTCCTTGAGGCATCTGTGCAAAATGTGAAGTCCTTATCCATATATGACATTCGTAGGATTGGTGCACTTGTCAATAGTCTTTTAAGCTCAGCGAATGTGACATCACATTCATCCATCCATTCATACTTGATTCTTTTACGATGTAAGGTAGTTATGGGTTTTGCGATTTTTGAGAAACCCTCCGCAAACCTTCTATATTACCCGGCTAACACCGTGAAGCTTCTTACTTCATGGGCATTTTTTGGCACAGGCCAATCCATTATGTCCTTCACCTTTTCAGGCTCCATTGAAATTCCCTCTCCAGAAATTATATGCCCTAGATAATGGATCTCTTTCTAATAAAAAGAGCATTTGGACAACTTACCATACAAATTTTTCTCTCTTAAGCATGACAACACCATTCACAAGTGTTCCCCATTCTCCCATTCATTCTTGGAATAGATAAGTATATCATCCAAGAGGACTTGCAAAAACCGATCTAATTACTTCCAAAATACACTATTCATGACGCTCATGAATATAGTTGGGGAATTGGTCAAACCAAAGGGTACCACTACAAACTCATCGTGCCCAAACTGAATTTGAAAATTATTCTTAGGTATATCACCTTCCTTAATTCGAAGTTGGTGGTAACTTGATCGCAAGTCAATCTTTGAGAATACTGTCGCCCCTTTCATTTGATCGAAGAGGTCATCAATTTGAGGTATTGGGTATCTATTATTCATTGTGGCTTTGTTCAAATCTATTTAATCCATGCAAAGATGCAAGGAACCATCCAAGTATTCTTCACAAAAATTACTGGTGCACCCCATGGTGAAATACTTGGTCTGATGAACCCTAAGTCTAACAGTTCCTTCAATTGCATTTGCAACTTGGAAAGCTTTGGGGCCGTCATCCTGTATGGTTTCTTTGATGTTGGCTCTGAACCAGGCTTAACCTCAATGGTAAAATCAAGTTCTCTCTTAGGAGGTAACCTAAGCAATTCCTTGGGAAAGACATCACTGAATTCAGCTAATACTAGGTATTGATCAAAGGAGGGTCCCTTCTCATTATTTACTGCCTCAACAATATACAATTGACACTCTTGCCTCATACATTGTTTTACATTCATCGTTGATATGAAACCTAGGGACACCTTTCATTTGATACCTTGGATCTCTATGGCCTCTCGTTTTTCATCAAAGCAAAGTACTTTCTTCCCATAACAGTCCAAGAAATCTCGATGTTCCTTAAGCCAATTCATACCTATGATAAGGTCATAAGTTTTGAGGGTGTTGACGTACACTTTGAATTGTGTAACACACACCTCGAGATCTACTATACATTTTTCAACATTGGGTCCTACTGCTTGGTTTATCCATGAAGCCATTTCAACTAGGTTGAAATCGTCGTGCTTGTAGGATGCCAACCCACATTTATCTAATGCATATGGAGAAATAAAACTATCTTTGGCACCGGGATCAAACAAGATTATTGACCTTACCTGATGATTCCACCCCAATGGATTGGTGCTCATCCTAATGGTTATTCACTGCTGCTAAGATTTGATGCTTACTTCCCCCACCCCCCATTGGGTCCTTTCCTTCTTGATGCATTGTACCAGATAGTAATTAGGGAAATCCACATTGATAGTGTGGGCCTCCACAACCCAAAAACAAAACCTGTAATAGGGGAGGCGAGATGAACTTCTAAGACCTCTGAGAGGGGTTTCTCCCCCTTGAGCCCCTTCCCCTACCAAATGATCCTCAATAATTCCTTGCACTCCAATGAGTTCCTGTTTTAGATTGGGATGCTGAACGAGCTTCCACTGATCTACCTACTATTGCAGCTCTGGGTGTAGACCTGTTTCCGTAGGGAGGTGGCCTCGCATACCCTCCCCTAGGGTAGCTTCTAGGGGCCTTCCCTACAAACCTAGACTGTTGAGAATTGAATGATTTGATAGGTTTCCCACCCAACATCTCTTCTGTATAATGAGCACAATCGACTGCCTCGGCAACTGAATTCGGTTTCCACATGTTGGGCTCGGAAAGTTGTCCATTTTCATGACTTCATTTTCGCTACTTTCCTAGCTCATGCACCTGTAATTTAGTACATCTATGTTTAATGAAGCTATCATTTACTTTATTTTATCAATTTAAACCATTAAACGTAAAAGAAGCCTAATTGATTATTTTTTATGTATTAAATGAAATATTGTGCAAATGATAAGTATTTTGGTACTCCATCCATCCCTTCATTCGACCCTTCATCCGGTACTGAGTTCCACACTTAGTTTGATTATGTTTTGGAGCATGTTTCTTATTCATTCACTGGTTATTCCATGATGAACTAACTTACCTTTGTTCTCTGACTTCTCGTTGGTCCTGTAATTCCTACACATGCAAATTAAAATCATGATTAAAGAATTATTTTAAATTTAAACAAATAATTAAATAAAAAGATTAGGATTAATTATTATTTCGTTGTTTAAATTTAAAATGGAGACAACACTTATAAATCATAATTGTTTAAAATAATAATATGCAAATCCATTCATTTGTATGCCACTTACACAATCTATAATACCACATAAAACAAATGATATGGAAATTTAAATAATTATGAAAAACTCATTATTTAAATGAGAATCATGGGAATTAAAGTATGGAATATATTAATCATATATCCATTTCGAAATCCATAATATATAAATTGGTTATGCCACCATATACTTAGACCATTTCACAACATTTAAATACCTAGTTGACTATATCATAATTTCCATTTAATAATATAAACGTTGGTTTTTTTACGGAATTTATTACCACTCCATGTTATCTAGCATTTCACGCAATATGATATCATGAATATAATATTTGATATAACTTATGAAATAGTGAATTGTTATTTCATATGCAGAAATAGGTGAAGGAAGGAGGCTTCACGCTCGTTTTAAATGGTTCATTGCATACAGATCACATCAGAATTAATTCACGTGAAGAGAAGGCAGAGGTATCAACGGAATAAAACCCAACCAACAATCAATTCAATAACCCAACATCAATTCTGAACTAGTTACAGTTGCAAGGTATACGTTCATTCACACTCACCCAGTCA
Organism: Larix kaempferi; assembly: GCA_027924585.1. NCBI lineage: Eukaryota > Viridiplantae > Streptophyta > Pinopsida > Pinales > Pinaceae > Larix > Larix kaempferi. The sequence goes on along the minus strand of BSBM01000939.1, from coordinate 8,056,992 downwards.
TTTCTGTCATCATTTAAGGAGGCATATTTCAGGAGCATATTGTGATAAACTGTAAAGAAGCTGGAGAAACGGTTTAAAACACACTTCCCAAATGGGCTCATTTACCCACAACTGTAGATAGTTTCCCGAATTGATTAACAAACAGGGAGAAAAATGTGCCTGAACAGACGCGAGTTTTCCAGAACTAAGGTATGGATGGTTTTCTCAAATTAATAATTTGTTGAACGAGAAAGAGCTTCAGAATTTGATTTTATCCGTGAGCTCATTATTTTCCTGTATAAATAGAGATGCATATGGCTGAGAATGACAATGATCAGATAGTGAAGATCTGAATTTGTAAATTAAGCTGATCATTTTGTAGTTCAGTCTCTTTTTTAATGAAGAATTGGTTTCTAGAAGCCAGATCATGTACATAATTTTTATGTAGTTGTGCTGTGTTAAATCCTCGGGGATGTCCATCCTATGGATTGTATTTATTTTCCTTTCCTTTGCAATTTCATTTTTAGGTTTTATACAATTTGAATTAATTCATTTACAATTTCGTTTTTAGATTTTACATAGTTTGAATTAATTGTTTAGTGCAGGTTCATATGAAATTTCATGTTTATTTTTTATTTATATTAGATTGTAGGTTTTAGATTTCATAATATTTAAATTAGATCTCATTCCGTTCAAAATTGCAAATCCATTTTAACGAGCTCTATCTATTTTGATAAACGTTCTAAATCAAATGGTTGCCTTCTTTTTATTTGCAATTCTATTTTTATATTATTTCGAATTAATTGTCTGAACGTAGGTCTGAATGCAGGTTCGAATACAGGTCTTAATACAGGTTTGAATGCAAGTATGAATGTAGGTTCGAATGCAGATATGAATGCAGGTCTGAATGGCATAAACTTATTTCAGAAATGCTCTATCTATATGGATTGAGTTCGGTCCTCCCATGACTCCTTTGCAATTCATTTGGTGCTTCAATCGATTCATTAACCAAGTGTTTTTACATCTGATTAAGTTCCATTGATTTTCATCCTTGGTTACACGGCGCAATATCTACTACAAACATGCTCTACGTATATGCGTTGATTTTGTGTTTGAATGAATTTATGTAAATCCTTGCATATATAAATCTTGAATACATCATTCATGGAGTGTTTAAATAGAATTGGAATTCAGTTTGTAGTTTGGTTTGTGGCATTTCTAATACTGTGAGTTGTAATTTAGTTTCAAATTTGTAAGTCATAATTTAGTTTGCAATTTAACGTGTAGCTTGTAATTTAATTTGTAGTTTGTAATTCAGTTTGTTTCTTTATTCTGTAATTTCTTTAATTTGAAATTTACATAAACTCATAATTTAATTTAGTTAATTTATATTAGTTTAGTTGTAATTTATTTTTAATTAATTAGTTTGGTTTCTTTAGTTTGTAGTTCATTCTTGATGCTTGGATTAATAAAGTAGGTTCTTCATTTGGTAAATTAGTAGTGCTTTAGTTTTTAAGTTTTAGAAACTTAGATGCTGATGAATGTAGGTGCTTTTAAATTAGTTTGTAATTGGATTTATAAAATTAGTTTATTAAATTGTAATTAGTAATTAGTTTGTAGATTAGCGCAACATGCAATTTGAGATAGGAATAGAAAATTTACATTCGTAGTTCATAGTGCATTTTCTTTGTGTTTTTGTCAGCATTAGGCTAGGTTAGACTAGATTAGGTTAACCTTTGACCCTGCACATATAGTGCTTGTACCTCGAAGGTTACGAGCCCCGGGTTGACAATTTAATATTGGAAATTAATTAACACATAATTTTACCAACACCACATCTTCACTTGGGCTCGTATCTTTGGATTAAACCTGTACACAAATCGCTCGGGGTGGCGTTGATCATTGTCCAAGTACGAGACATACTTAACTAGTTCCATGAATATTGCCTCATATTCCTCCACTGATAAACTCCCTTGTATCAGGGAAATAAGCGCTCTAGCTTGTTGTTTCTGGTAGAAGGTCAACAAGTACTTTCCTTTAAAATTATCCACAAATAGTTCCCATGGAACAGTGTCTGGGGTAAGGTGCAATTGTCTTTCCTGGTGTCCCCACCAATTCAAAGCACTGTCCTTCAATTAAAATATGGCTATTTTGGATTTGGATGTGGAAGTGTACTCCTGTAATGTTAAGCACATGGTCATCCCATCCAACCATGCATTTTCTCGTATCCCTGCATGACTCCCTAAAAAATATGGAAGCCGTATTTTCTGAAGCTCCCTCGTGATATACCGATTAGGAGGTCTCTGCACTATGTTCAATGGTATTTAAGGATTCCCTCCCTTAGCGGCAGGGTCTCCACTTCTACCTCTGGTGTAACACTTCCCCTTTGAAGTCTCCTTAGTGTATTATTTATTGCCTCCAGAGAGAGCAATATGAGAATGGTCTTTGACGATGGTTCTAGTGCATTCTGTTCAGGTATTGTCGTCACGTTACCATCGCCCCTTACCTGCTCACTTCCTTTCCGTGCTTATCCGGTATCATGGCATAATTCAAACAATTTAGAACATGTTTTAAATCTTAACTAGGTCATTATTAAACACATACCCAAACCTACTAGAGTGAGTGAAATTTTCTTTCTTTCTTCACCCGTAAACGACTTTTAACTAATACTGAGTCAAATGCGTGAAAGGGTAATGGTATGAGGTCACTACTACATCCCTATGCCAATGTCACCATCGTGAGTCACGAATAAGACACTGTGTCTTAGGATTAAGTTTGGTGGGATTGCATCATCCTCCTGCCTTCCGCAGTCACCGATGACTATACTTTATTTAGGGTTTCACTCGTCATGATTCCCTGCATGAAACTTCCTATGCTACATAACTTGACTTGAATTCGATTTAGTTTTACTTAAACTTAACCTTGTAACCAATTTTAATATTCTTATAATTAAGCCATAATCTGTATGTTAGTTTAATTTCATGAATAATAACTCAATTTATCACAACCGATTCATATCATTATCAACATAAGGTTTTAAATATATATATATAAAAGCAATTTTGTACAAATTAGTTTTAAAACATATTTAGCAAAAAAAAAATTAAATTCGAAATATATAACATTTTAATATATAACAAATTTGTATATATAAAAAAAATGAAATCCTAATTAATATTAAACTAATCACATCATTATCATCCCAAAATTTGAAATGTATATATATCAAATTTATACAATTAAAATTTTAAAGTATCTTTAACAAATTTAATTATTCAAAATTGAAATATAAAATAAATTTAATAGTAATGTGGCTATATTCAAATTAATATTACAAGATATATAAAAAAAGAATGGCTATATTCATATATATATATAGGCAACAATACATTACCATATAAATTTATTTTATTTTGCAAATGGGAAACAACACAATATGTAACAAAAAAAATAAAAGATTTACTTTATATTACAATTATTAACACAATGCGCATTTGATGGCCAACCTGCTTTAGATGAGGCCTGTATGTAGAAATCTGTGTGGGTGTATGCATGATGGCCATGCGGTCGTTCCTCCATGACCGGATAGTAAAACCTAGCCTCTACATACCTCTGTCCCCCAGTGTTGGAATTTGGTTTTCATTCTACCCGTTAGATTAGAATTTTTTGACGTTTTGGGTTTTTATATTGCCCATCATAAAACGTTTTGTTTAAAATTTTACCCTTCAACAATGAAGTATTCTTTAAAAAATTGATTTTTAAATAGATACAAGCCTTTGTAAATCTAATATGTCCATTGCCTTTTCCTTTTTTTTGCTTTTCCCTTGGTAAGTTGAGAAAGAGCTTAGGCAAGAAAAGGTAGTGACCAGGGCAAGGCACTCAAGGATGAAGCCACTAGAACAGACCATTATTCGGTTGGGTGCAACTCCCCAATACTTCACACAAGTAAAGGACATTATAGACACTAAAGATAAAAGTATTATGGCTATTAGAAATAAAATAAAGGCATGATATGCCTAACTAGTTCATACTCCAGAGCTCATTGTAATAGAATATTAGAGGGGTTCACTCCTCAAGCAGCTGCATGAGTCTTGGAAGCAAAATCAAAATCAAAATCTCAAGGAGCAGGTGGCTATTATGGAGACTGAAATTAAGCAATTACAGAATGCGGGCATACCAAGTGTAGTCATGCAGAGTTCACAAGAGTTATAAATAATAATGATGAATGACGGACTCCACAAAATATAGCTTTGTATGCTATATATATATATATATATATATATATATATATATATTGCTCTGCAAACTACATTTCATTCCAAATGTTGCACACAGATTTCATGTCTCTCAGTGCCTTATTTAGTATTGGCCTTCATTTAAATTTTGCATCTCTCAGTGAAAATGAACTATGGGAGAAATATAACCAAGACTTTTGAGTCTACATCTATATAAATTACATAAAGTATGGGATAAATAGCTAAATACACACCCTACACATTATTTATGTTATTTAAAATTATTAAACAATACATATTTTATAACATTTCTTCAAACTCATAGATTTAAGTAAATGTTTGAATCTAAACAAATCACTAAATATAATACCAAACAAATAATGTATGCATTAGCTTTGATAATGCAAATAATTCTCAAACTCTGTCTCCAAGGCTCTCCAACTCCCAACTTTTTGTAACATTTTAATGTAATCAATAAGCATTGAGCACTGGAATTTGTATTTTGTAACATTTTAATGTAATCAATGAGCATTGAGCACTTAAATTTGTAAACTCATTGCAATAATAAAAAAGTAAAAAAATAATGGAAAAATCATTGAGTTAAAGGAGTTCTTTATTTTAGGAAAAATCAATGCAACTTGTAAATGGAAAAACATGAAAATAATTCTAATTTAATAGATGTTTCTATTTTTTTATTAAATATATGGTTGCAACTTGTAAATGGAAAGATATGGAATTAGATCTAATTTAATAGATGTTTCTATTTTTTTTAGTTAATGTATAGTTTGGAAGTTGGAATTTACAAAATATAGTTTTATATAAGATAAATATATTAATACTATTAGTAAATTAATAACATAATGACGGTTTAGAAATTTCATTACCCTTCAAAAACAGGTTTTAAAATTTTTCTTGCCCTTTACCCTTCCTCAATGACCCTTTGCCCTTCCTAAATGATGACGATTAATCAAAATTTTAAACCGTATTTTAAACCGGCATTTTGCCGATCAAATTCCATCACTGCCGCCCTTTTTTTCCATCATATTTCGGCGGCGGCTCTGCAACTCCGCCATGACTATGCCTCAGCGGATGTGTTTCAGTCACCCTGCGAGTTCATTCCAGGGCCGCTCCTAAGCTAGAGGGGCGCATCACAATGTGTATACACCATCATTCGCAGGAAGAAGAGTTGTCGAGTAAGGTTCTGCACAAGGTTTTCTCAACTCGGCCTGAAATGGAGGTTGTCTGGTGCGTGTGAAAGGTATAAACTCTTCGCATGTCAGATTAAATGCATAGGTTTTTTTTTTTGGTATAACCCTCCAGATTTGTAGAGGGCGTCTTGATGGCCTTCTCCTCTTCTCCGCATAGTCCCTCGGTCTCTCCCTCTCATACAGGCGGTGGGCTCTCCCTATGCGCAGACCCACCGTCTCTCTCTGCACCGTGGCCCTTGGGCTCCTTGTGGGCACTCTTCTTGGCGACTTTTAGTGGGCGCGCTCTGCGCGAGTGCAAGCCATGCTTGGAGAGGCATCCTCATGACCGCCCCCCTTCTTCCTTTTGCTCCAACCGGCGTATGTGACCCACGCTCTCATAGATAGTCTCTCAACCACCCCTCCCTCGTCCTCTGGATGGCCTGGTGCGTCGAGCTATGAGAGAGACTGATGCCCTCTTGGTTGCTGGGCTTTGGCACTTAGCCATTGGAATTTGAACAAGACCCAATCTATATTTTTGCCTCTTTTTACTACAAGTTGTAGAGGATGGCCTAGTGGCCAGCTCCTCCCTCCTTCTCCTTGTAGGGATAGCCAGCCGTAATTCCCTTCCTCCCTCTCTCTACGCACCGTTGAGTTGAGCTGCAAGTATGGAAACATTGGTATCTTTGCAGAGGTAAGACAGGATTCCTATCAACGGTGTCTCCCTACCCCTTGCTACTGGATTTTTTGTTTTGTTTATATAATATTATTATTCCCCCTCCCTTTTAATTCTTTTTGCAACAGGCTGCGGAGGGCAGACAAGATGCTGGCATCGCCCTCCGTAGGGATTCGTGGCTCTAGGGCCGCAGGGCTACGCCCTCCCTCACAAGCCATGTAGTGCACGATATTTGACAGACTCTTGGGCGCGCTCCTATAGAGACGAGTGTTGCGCAATGCCCAAGTCCTTGGTCTCTCTCTCCCCCAATCCGTGGGCTCTCCCTCTCTGCACAACCCGCAGCTCTCCATCTCTGCACAAACCTGCGAGCCTCTCTCTCACGCCCAAACCCGCGGCTCTCCCTTTCTCTCTGTTTTTGTTTTCAGATCTTGCAAACATTTGCAGGCTAAAGACAATGGCGACTATGGAGAAAATGTAAATGAAATCGATTCTCCTTTCTTTTATTATATTATATCTGGCTCGGTGAATTCTTCCTTGGGCTCTCGAAACATAGTCTTGATGTTGGGAATTAAGCGATGAGTGTTGTGTTTGATGGCATGTTGTAACTGTAATGCTCGGGCCCATATATGACTTAGAAGTCAAGTGTTTTTTTTTATATAATTCAAATAACAAGATAATGACCATAATATCATGTGTATTTTCCAGTTTTTTTTATTATCGGTACATTTATAATGTTTTATTTATAAGTAATTCGGAATTTAAAGCTTCCCACAGTTTTGCATATATATATATATGTATATAATATAAAATATATGCAAAAATATATATATATATATGTTTCAACAAAATAAAATAAGTAGGGCAATCATTTCAATATTAATATAATGCCTTTGTTATAGTTTATAGTATAGGATTTTTACAATTTATAATGTTTCTTTTATTTTTTTTGTAGGTCTAAAGTTTCCAGAAGGAAGTCTTTTGGCTTTCTGTTTAACGTTTTTACGTATAGATGGATGAGTTTTTTTTTCAAGTTATCTATTTTGGTTGCGGCGAGCAATAACAACATAGTTTATTTGAAATTTTTTGGTAAATCTCATTGTAATTATAGTTGTAAGTGGGCCCTAAGGCCTCCATTTTTGAGCCTTTGGGTTTGATACTGATGCAGGAGCATCGAAGCCTAGGTAGATCAGTCGAAGTTGATCGACAGAAGGGAGCCGACTAGAGGGAGTGCCAACGAGCGTTGGTGTATGAAGTAGATTAACTCGTCGAAATCAATAAGTCGAGTAGAAACTGTCAAGTAGTCGACGGGAGTGAAGAGGTCGAGAGTCGACATATCAATGTCGACAGACAGAAATCGACAGGAGACAAGTAGTCGCAGAGTCGTGGGAAGGTCGACATGCCGTCGAACCGCGACATTGACAAGTTTGGTGAAGCCAAGTGAGGAGGAAGGGGAGGACTAACGAACAGCAGGAGATAAGGATGAACCGACAGAAAGGTCGAGATGTAACTGACTACTGTAGCAGGGTCGGGGAAGTAGAAAGTCAAGAAGATTGTACCTGGTAGCCATTCGTGTTCGCTGGGGAAGTTAATACAGTTATTGCAGGTAGGTGAAGGACATGACACATGTTGTCATAGGCAGAGGCTGTGCAGCACGGCAGGGCACTGACAGTTGCAGGTCTACAGGATTTAGAAGAATCGGCAGACAGGAGGATGTGTGTATCAAGGATCGCAGTGATCTCGGGAATAGCAGTAGTAGGGTAGAAATCCCGGGAGAAAGGGATCAGTTGAAGGGGGGAGGAACACCAGAGGAAGATCAACAGCAAACGAAGCAGAATCTAAAGTTATGAAAGAGGAGAGTCACGCATGCTGATAACAGGAAGCTGAGATCGAGCCATAGCTCAGAGTTCCACAGTGAACCAGGAGAGGGTGAGGTCGACACACTGAGAGAGCATGCCACAGTTACTTCTGAGTTGTAATGGATGAGGCTGACTAGTTAGTTAGTTATTTGCATTTTAGTTATTCCGCATTGTAACCGAATTGAGAAGTAATATAAGCCACTAATATAAGCCACTTTTGGCATCCTGTTTTACACCTTGTTTGTGTAAGCATTGTGGTTGTGTCGTGTGTATTGTTAAGCGAGAACCTTATTGCCTAAGGCGCCTTGCATCAGTTGGTATCAAAGCTGAAGAATTTGTGGAGTTTGAAGAATGTTAGTGATATTGAGCCTGCAAGTGCGTTGAACAGCTCCAGCTGAGGTTGGGTAGAGTTGTGCACAACTTGTTGAAGTCCGGTTGCGATTGGACGCGTGTGAGTTTCAATAGAGGTTGAAAATGGATCATAGAGGCATTGATGACTGAGGACGAAGAGCGCGTGGCATATCCCATCAACAAGGAGCATATCCCATCAGATTGACTTGATTCCAAGGTCGATTCTTCCAAACAAAGCACCGCATAGGATGAGTCAGATGGAAGGTCAAGAACTCAACCGACGGGTCCAAGAGTTGTTGTATAGAGGGTTGATCAGAGAGAGTATGAGCCCGTGCACAGTACCAGCAGTATTGACGTCGAAGAAGGGTGGAGAATGGAGAATGTGTACAGACTCCATAGAAATCAATAGGATCACAATCAAGTATCAGTTTCCATTGCTAAGAATGGATGACTTGATGGATTGCCTAAGGGGAACGGAAATTGGAGCAGTGTTGAGCCAGGAAGGCCAACCAATTGCATTTTTTAGTGAAAAATTAAATAGAGCAAAGCGGAAGTATTTGGTCTATGACCAATAATTATATGCTATTGTCCAAGCATTGAAGAAGTGGAGGCATTATCTGTTTCCCAAGGAATTTTTGTTATACATAGACACCAAGCACTGAGGTATCTAAATACCCAGTCGAAGTTAAATCAGTGACACATGAAATTGGTGGAATTCCTATAGGGATATACATTCATGTTGCAACATAGGTCGGGCAAGTCGAACAAGGTTGCCGACGCACTGAGCAGAAGAGTTGCACTGGTGAGCACAGTGACTATTCAGGTGACAGGAATAGAGTTGGTGAAGACAGAGTATGAGATCGATAAGGATTTTGCAAAAGCATGGAAGGATTGTCATGAACCTTGGAGTGTCGACAGGACTCCATACTTGGGTTATTTTATCCAAGAAGGCTATTTGTTCAGGGGAAGCCAGTTTTGTATTCCCAGAGGATCCATCAGGGAGAACCTAATCCATGAGTTGCATAACGGTGGATTAGCAGGTCATTTTGGCGTCGACAAGACTAAAGCATTGGTAGAGGAAAAGTATTATTGGCCAGGAATGACAACAGATGTCGGAAAGTGGGTTCGACAATGTCGAGTTTTCTAGTTGGAAAAAGGGGAGAAGTCATAATAGAGGGTTGTATACACCATTACCGGTACTAGATACCCCTTGGGAGCATCTTAGCATGGATTTTGTGTTAGGATTGTCGAAGACACAGCAGGGAAACGACTCAATATTTGTTGTAGTTGACATATTTTCAAAGATGGCACATTTTATTCTGTGTAAGAAGACAAATGATGCCACAGGGATTGCTGTTCTATTCTTCGAGGAGATAGTCAGATCGCATGGATTTCCATAGAGTATCACGCATATCGGGATACCAAGTTTATGGGGCATTTCTGGAGAACCCTATGGAAGAAATTTAGCACAAAGTTGCAGTTTAGTTTGGCATACCATCCACAAATAGACGGACAGGATGAAGTAGTAAACAGAAGTTTGGGAAACCTTATGAGATGTCTGCCAACCAACAAACCCAAGCAGTGGGAGAATGTGTTGGCACAGGTAGAATTCACATACAACAATTCTGTGAATCGGTCGTCAGGTTTGAGCCCATTCTAGATTGTTCAGGGAAGAAGCCCACATGGATTGGTGGATTTGGTCGAGTTGCCAACATAAATAAAAAACAGTGCGGAAGTAGAATCATTCACAGAGCACATGAAGGAAGTCCATGAATATGTGCAGAAGCACATAGAAAAGAGTAACGCGACATACAAGTTGAGGGCTAACAAGAAAAAGAGGATATAGTCATTCATTGAGGGAGACTTAGTCTACACATATTTGCGGAAAGAGATTTTTCTGACAGGTACATACAACAAGCTGAAGCTGAAGAAGATTGGACCATGTAAGATTCTGAAGAATATTTTAGACAACGCTTATGTGTTGCTGGATGACTTGAATATTTCAGCAACGTTCAATGTCTCAGATCTATACAAATTTGAAGAAGGGTCAAGCAACGGAAGCAAAGAAGTGTCGAACATCGACTGGACAACCCAAATTCTAGATCAACACAAGGAAGAGATCGCAGAACTAATAGAGGAACGCAAATTCGGGCATACTCGCAGAACGCAAAAGAAGGAATACTTAGTGCGATGGAAGGATGATGAGTTGTAGGAGGCGTCATGGATTTTAGAAGAAGAGTTCAGAAGACTGACGAAGCAGTCAAATTATTTTTCACCTAGGGATTCTGATGCAGGAGCATTGAAGCCTAGGTAGATCAGTCGAAGTTGATCGACAGAAGGGAGCCGACTAGAGGGAGTGCCGATGACTACTAGAGCGTGAAGCAGATTGACTCGTCGAAGTCAATAAGCCAAGCAGAAGCTTTCAAGCAGTCAACAAGAGTGAAGAGGTCGAGAGTCGACATATCATTATCGATAGACGACAATCAACAGGCAAGAAGTAGTTGCAGAGTTATGGGAAGGTCAATGTGTTGTCGAACCGCGACATCGACAAGTATGGCAGATCCAAGCAAGGAGGAAGGGGAGGACTGGTGAACCGCAGGAGATAAGAATGAACCGACAGAAAGGTCAAGATGTGACCGACTATTGTAGCAGGGTTGGGAAAGAAGAAATTCAAGAAGACTGTACCTGGTAGCCGTTCGGGGTTGCTGAGGAAGTTAATACAGTTATTGCAGGTAGGTGAAGGACATGACAGATGTCATCATGGGAAGAGGTTTTGCAGCACGGCAGGGCATTGATAATTGCAAGTCTACAGGATTTGGAAGAATCGACGGACATGAGGACGCGTGTATCGGGGATCGCAGTGATCTCAGGAACAGCAGTAGCAGGGTAGAAAGCTCGAGAGAAAGGGATCAGTTGAAGGGGGAGAAACACCCGAGGAAGGTCAGCAGCAGACGAAGCAGAGTCTGAAGTTGTGAGAGAGATGAGTCACACATGCTGATAAAAGGAAGCTGAGATCGAGCCATAGCTCAAAGTTCCACAACAAACCAGGAGAGGGTGAGGTCGACACACTGAGAGATCATGCCATAGTTACTTCTGAGTTGTAACGGCTGAGGCCGACTAGTTAGTTAGTTATTTTCATTTTAATTATTCCGCATTGTAACTGAATTGAGAAGTAATATAAGCCACTTCTGGCATGCTGTTTTACACCATGTTCGTGTAAGCATTGTGGTTGTGTCATGTGTATTGTTAAGAAAGAACGTTATTGCCTAAGGCGCCTTGCGTCAGATACCATGTGTAAGTGAATCCCCTGGTCCTTACTTTATTTTAAAGAAAATATAATAGTTTTTTAGTTGGATCTAAGTTATTATTTTTTATTCAATATATTTCTACAATTTATCACAAGTAGAGATCATTTATGAACATGTATAAGTAGTTTAATAGAAGCATATTCAAGCACATTTTATGCATATAATTCTTTGCATAATCACTCAATTATTCAATACATTTTTTAGGTTAAAATTTATCCTATGAAATTGCAGCATATTTAGATATATTTCATGTACACTTAGAATCAATTTTCACCGGTAATAAGCAATAATCAACCGTTCAACAACATACTCTTTCAATTCCATTAACTCATTAATAATAAGTTTAAAAACTACAATTAAAATACAAAAATATCAAAATACTTGTAGGTCTTTAGAAAACTCTGTTGTAGATCTCTGGGAAGCTCAATATATTGAATCAGTTTGCCACCCTGCCAACTAGGAAAGTCTTGTTGACTTTCTAGCTCCAAGAACTATGTTCTTGGACTCCTGAGCCCAAACTGAGTACAATCCCAACCAGTTGTTCTCCCTCTCCCTCAAATTACCAGCCTCCTCTTGTTGTAATATTTTTCTCAATCACTCTTGAATTCCCAGACATTTCTGCACACCTCAACACTCCTGAATCCTCTCCTTTATCTTCCTCTTCATCGAATCCATTGTCATAGCCCCAATTTTACTCAATTTAAAAAAAAGATTTATATGTGCATGTGACAAAACAATTTCTTGTGTCACAGGTATGAAATACGAAGAGGATGCAGTTGTGACTCTGCATTGTCAATTGATAAGCTAAATGTATTTATGTCCTATACATGCGTAATAAATTATTAAAGTTCTTCATGCGAAAATGAGCCAGCCTTAGCTTGGCGAATACATAATGATTAAGGTTAGCGCCATGAATTATGCTCATCGAGCTTCATAAGTACAATCCAAAGTGTTATGACTTAATGACTCTAAACGAAAATGATATACGTTGTTTATAAGTGTGATTAGATTGTTCTTAACATACTATCTAACATAGTATGTAAATGACTATATATCTATGTTCTGATATTTATTCAATCCTGTGAAAACTATGCTCATTTGAGTTTTGTATTAACGTTGTTATAAATGATTGCATGATCTTAGGGTTTAGACTTAGCATAATTGATATGTTTATTATGCTTCCATGTTCCTACTTTAACTATGCTCTATGCTTATGTTTTAAGCTTACAAGCTTATGCTAAGGTTCCACGATGATATCAATGTATTGATTTAACATATGATATGGCAACGTTATTACATATATATAAACTATATGTATGCATTAGAAATAAATATTGTATAACAAATATATCTACATAATATTATATGGAATCTACCCGACCATGCATAAACTATACATGTCGTTTCCTATGCTCTGTCGAGCTCACGAAAAAGGATTATGGGTTCATTACTAAGTTAGCTAGGTAATAAATGCGAATAAATGTGAATGATGAAAAATGGATGTGATATGGTTGTATTCTATGGTTAAGATCTATATTACCTAGTTTATGTGTTTCACATCCCGAGTTCATAGATGTAAACCTAACTAGAAATTTGTATAAGATCTGTATTAAATTACAAGCTTTCTTTTAATTAATTGGATGTGAGTTTTCATTAATGTGTGGCCTGCTTTGGTGAACGCAGGACCACAAGAGGCTTCTAGCTCAATTAAACAATAGTGAATCCATGTGATGGCTTGATCCCATTTCAGGTACTAGTTCGACTCTTAAAACATGGCATAGTTTTAATCGTCAATCTCGATCCCTTGGGATCGTAACTAATTCCCTCCAAGGTTTAACCGGTTATGAGGTAAGGTATTGTGCATTGGTGTTCTTCAGAGAATCGTTATGTTGCTGCGAAATAGAGTGAGACTCTATTGTAGAGCTTTCCCATTCTACAGTCGCAATGGTTAAGTATTACAGTCATGCGTTCTCAGAAAAGCTTACAAAGTTTTCCCTTCGGACCATAAGGTATCTCATGCTCTCAGAAGTGTTTTTGGTTTAAAACTTAATCCCGAAAGGATTGCTAGCCACCCATGCTGAGCAATGGAACTCTCTGCATATCTTTTGACTTTCAGGGTAAGTACAAAATTGTTTAACGTTTACTGCAACGGTGATACAAGTCACGATGCCATTGTATTCATTTCATTTTATAGTTAGTTATTTATTTGAATATAACCTTGTTTCGGTGTAATTTTTGTTTATAGGGAGGCATATGGTTCCGTGAACTTAGGGAACAATTTCGGCCACCATAACCTAGTAAGCATTCTCCCCTTATGCGTTTTGGGTTCATTTAATACTTATAACTCTTTAGACCCTAACTTACTTGTGAATATGACTTGCAGGTGGTCGTGGCTACTAACTGGTAATTTAAGCCGACAGTGGTAACGGGAACCTCCACAAGAGTATGTTAATGCTTACTGATTCTACCTTGCTCGTGGGCTGAGACAACCATGATGACTTCATTATTAATTTGCTTTTTTAGTCATCGAACCAGTCTGCTCCGTTATTTATTTATTAACTAGTTAATTACATGATTCTTGTCAAGTTGTTCTAGTTGTATTGATGAAATCTTGTAGGTTTCTAGTTTATGAATATTTAAACTCTATATAAACATTGTATGAAGGCCTCCAGAGCCATGTAGCTCTGTAATATATATTTTTAATTTTGTTGTTTATCAATTTATATATTTTCATTGTCTGAATGCAATGTGTCTATAAAATCTTAGTGCCTTTTGGCCTTCAAACCCTATGTTTATTATGTGAAGGCATGTTGTGACCACAATAGATCCCATGCTTCGGTCAAGCATAAGAGCCCCGATTTTTAATTTGCTCAAAGATATTCGTACAAGTGTTCTTGTGAATATAAATCTTTAGCTTGATTTCTGGAATCTTGTACTTATGCCTTTGCTTAGCTTAATTTGTATTGCTTCCCTTAGAATTTTTTCAAGTGTTTTGATCGCAGAGAAATTCAAATTTCAAGTCTTTTATTACTTGTTTTCTGCCTTTTCGAAACCCGACTTTCGGACAGCCCGAAATCCCGAACCTGACAGTTGCGGGTTGCGGGAAAACAATTTTCAGTTGTTTGGTTTCGGTGATCCCGAAACCCACAACATGAAAGGTGCAAGATGTGGGAACTCCTTGCTAATAAGTTTTGGAATCGTCACTCCGAAACCCGAAACCCACAGTTGTGGCTTTCAGATTTCGGATTCTCACTTTTTCTTTTCAGTTGCTTAGTATGTTCCGAAACCTGCAACCCGCAATTTTCGGGTTGCGGATTTCAGAAACACGTTTTGTATTTTAGATCCATGTGAGTGATCCCAAAACCCACAATTTTTGGGTTGCGGCTTTCAGGAATCATGAATAAACTCATAAATAATTTCCCAATGTCTTATCCCGCATCCTGCATTGCTAAATCCTCACCGTCTGTTTAGTTGATCCAATGGATGAGATTCAATTATTCAATTTTACGTTGCAATATCTTGTTTTTTCCATCATCATGGTTGGGATTATCACTTCACTTTGCACTGCATGATCATCCTTGAAAACATCATTTCTTGATAAGATTGACTTGTAATGACAGTGTTTAAATGCAACGTTAGATTATGTTGAAGGTGTACTTGTTATGATCCTTTTCGAATTAACATGCTCTGACATCGTCTCATTCCAGTTTAAATGATTGTAATCCCCAAATCCACATGACGGTAATCATTGCAGCTCATCATATTCAATCATTTTGATCCTCTCTCACTCATTTTAAATATGGCCGTAGGTATGAAGCACTTAGTTCATCGTTTGAGTTGGTTAGAAAGTTTTCTTGTGTTGGCAAGTTTTCTGTCTGACAATTTGTTGGATAAGATGTAGATAGGTTGTGAAACCTCGATGAATCTTTCATGCACGAAGAACTTCATTCTTTGTTATTACTGAACCTATGTCGCCACCTTTTTATGCAGGTGTTCTTGATATCGATGGTGGTAGTAGAGAAGATATTTCTGAAATTCTGCCAGTTTGCTTACCACCACCTCAAAAGGACAATGAAGAAAGCAGTGAACAGTTGCATGATCAAGATGATTCCATTATCCAAGATCTCATAATTAATGAAGAACCTGATACATCACCGGCTCCTGCGGAACAAGACTCGTTGTCTAATTTTTCTATTTTTGATAGTGTTATGGATCAACCAGGAGATTTTGAGGCGATTCAGCAGGAAGGTTTGGAGGACTGACTCTTCCCTGTTGTCGATATCTATTAAGTTGTTGACAAATTATCCAACTTTGCTATGGGATTTTCCAGAAATTCCAAGATGACTTTTGTGCAAAATTCACCTTGAAGCGGAGGGAATTTGCTGAGTTAGAGTTGTTTAGATTATTATGGTTGGATTCCCTAGATTAATAGCCAAATTTAAACCTTGTAATCCCTATCTTTTGGGATTCCCTTTTTGTACTCCATTGTAATCCTTATTTAAGGAAGAATACCTCTCTGGCACGGGGGTTGATAATTTTTGGGTCAGAAATCAGCAGGAGAGGATGTGGAGATACTCTGTCTTATCAGAGCCTTGTAATTTTGTTTACAGACTTCTTAATGCAGTCAAGTAATATTTCAAATCATCTCTTGTTTATCGTCAAGTTTCTTTGATGGTGTCTGATTTCTAATTTTAAAATTTTCATCTACAGTGTGTGTTTCTTTTGCATACATTAATTAATGCACAAATCTCTTATATTGATTTTTCTTATGACAGATCTTTGTATAAGGGTGTCTTGTTAAATTTCTTTAATTTAGATGCTTTCTTTATCGATTTCTGCAAATGATTCATATACTATTTAATCAATGTTAATTTTTCAATTAACACAGTGATTACAGATTTATCTTGAACAGGCTTAATTACTTGAATTGTTCTCTTTAATTTTCATTAAGTTATTATGATTTAAGTAAAAAAGTAAATGCACCTTTCACATTTTTGTTGAGGTAGGCAAACATGCTTGTTCCTCTCACATCAAGATCGATTTGCACAACTACAAACTTCTCTTTAGAATAGGTTTAACTTACATTAGATTCTTTTCTTAATAGTTTAAGTTAGAACAGACTTAGTTTTAAGCTTGTATTGTCCATATTGAACTTTTGATCAATCGATCAAATCCTTCAACTCATGGAGTTCCAGCAGAGGCCGAATATATGTGGGAGAATTCCATACCAAACAGGCTGGGGATAGAACCATCCTTGCGCAAGGTTTTTCAAAGCCTTTCAGTTTGGGTTTTCACCCTCTATTGGGATCCTTGGACCCCATCCAGCACCTTGCAATTACCCTGCACCCCCGAGGCCTCAAAACATGGCTCTAGAAGGAGGGCCAGTAGTTAAATATGCCTAACTAGAATACTCAGAAACCTCCTCCAGCAAGAATACCGATTGTCACCCGTAGTCACACTTAAGCATCTACTTCTGTTGAGCAACCAATACAACAACCAACTACTATCCCTATTACCCCAATAGCTCATCGAGATCCAACAATAGGAGATATCATTATCACATCACCCACTAGAGGACCTATAC
The DNA here is from genome assembly GCA_027924585.1 of Larix kaempferi. NCBI lineage: Eukaryota > Viridiplantae > Streptophyta > Pinopsida > Pinales > Pinaceae > Larix > Larix kaempferi. Next base: position 8,039,819 of record BSBM01000939.1, on the reverse strand, counting down.
TGCTTGAAGAGATACTCAAGAGGTCCAGTGATAGCACTGCTAGATTGCAGCAAAGACTCTCTTTACAGAGAAATCAAGGATTAGTGGAAATCCACCAAGAAAAGCCTAACCCACCACCTGTCGTATTAGAGATTCAACTGAACAAAACACTCAACAAAACGATGAACAAAATTAAGATAAAAATGGTTCATCGAATCAGCAACAACCCTCTCAATTCAATCTTAATTTGTTATTCACTGAAACCACACTAGCTTCACAAGTAATTCCTTCAAGTGGAACACCACCGTCTCCACTTTCATCTTCATCCTCCTCATCCGAAGGTGAACACTCTTCTGACTCTTCATCTGAGGAAGAAAAAGAAAGACCCATGGCTGGACAAGGATAGAACAAACCTTGGCTTGACCAAGATGTTGTGTGGATACTTGGTGACCAACACAGGTTACCTAAGAACCCAGAAAAATGGCTTCCTAAATATAACCCAGATGACAAGTCACCTGCACTTGATCATATCAAAACTTTCATGCAGTCCATAAGGCTCAGAAATGTTATTCACGAGGATGTAGTTTGCAGACTCTTCCCTTACACATTTGAGGTGAAGGCATCTACGTGGTATTTCGCCTTGGAAGCCAGATCTATTACATCTTGGGATGATTTTGAAAAGTTGTTTATCCAAAAGTTTGGAGATGACAAAACACCAAAGGACTTAGTTTTGGAGTTATCTTCCATAAATATGAAATGTAAAGAAAGAATTAAATATTATAATCTAAGGTTTTCTTACCTAAAGAATAGAATCCCTACTCCTGTTCTCCCAGTCGAAGAGCTTCTGGTTGCCTTTTTGAAAAGGGTCTTTCTGCCCTCATTGCAATGTGGGTAAAAAGAGCACACAAAAACAATTTATATGAATCCTACATTGAAGATATCCAAGTTGAAAATGATATTTATTGTCTCAAGGATGGCCTCGATGCAATAGAAGAACAGCCCTCTACTTCCACATCTAATAAGAAAACTGACATTGTGCCCAAGGATTCTGCCCAAAACAAGGATACATTTGACATGACTGATGTAAAGAAATTTCTTCGGAAAATGTCAAATGAGATGGTTGATATGAAAATAAATAACAATGAGAATCAAAACCAAAACAAAAGTTTTGTAAGGCCCCCTTTTAGGAGACCTTATCAACCTCCTCAGAATACACCACCTCCTGATCCCACTAAGGGACTTTCAAATGAAGAAATCTATTCCATTTTTAGAGCCTTATCAATAGAATCCCAAACTATTCCTGAAACCTACAATGATCATACCAACCACGACTCACAATCGCCTAAAGAGAATGAAGAACAAGAGGACCTGCAGGTAAACACTGTTAGCTATTTCTCTGAAATCCCCATGATCGAAGAGGAAGAAGAACCTGAGACCGTGTTTAACGTCCAACACCCTTACAACACAAGGTCAAGACCCCAACCCCCTCAGGAACCTTCATCCTCAACAACTATTCTCAATAAGGGAAAAATTGTTCCTCAAAGGGATACAGTTATTCTGGAGATCGAGTATAACTTAGTTGATGATCTGAAAAGAGTTAAGGCTAATATCTCTCTGTTTGAACTATTGAAGATTCCTTCTATGAGAGACACCTTACCCAAAAGTATGGTAGTCAGACAAACCAGAGACTCTCAGAATAATAACTTTTACTCCCTTACCAAATCAAATGATAAAAAAACAGGAAGCAAAAGGACACCCCTTTTTCTTCTGACTTTTGAGATCGTCAACAGGAATGTGCATAACTGCATGATAGACTCTAGTGCTTCATCGAATGTAATGCCATTGTCTGTTTGTAGAAAAATTAACGCCACATGGGAACCCTGCCCTATTTAGATCGTCCAACTCGACAGATCAAAAGTCAAAGTAGTAGGAAGGTTGAGAAACTTATTGCTTACATTATCTGCTGATCCACGCATTCACCAAACTATAGACATGGTGGTGGCTGACATTCCTGAAGCTTATGGTATGTGGTTAAGTAGGGACTGGTCAGAGAAGCTAAAAGGCTGCTTCACCACTGAATGTTCTCATCTATGGTTACCCTATAATGGAAAACCTATAATGTCCCTTGTTAGGAATTTTATTAAAATTGCAATTTTCCACTTTTTTCCTTGGTTCGACCTTTGACTAGTTTCGATCTCTAGGTCCCAAATTTGACCCAAATGATCCCAAATCTTCTGAGAAGGTATATGAATGATATTAGAACATAAATATGTGTTTCAGGGATGCCTTTGTACCTTTAAAACACTTTTGCAAATACTCTTTCAATTCTGGTCAATGTAGGTAACTTTACTAGTGATTTCCCTTTGACTAGTATTGGTCTCTAGGTCTCAAATTGACTCCAAATGCCTTCAAATCTTCAAGGAAGGTTTATGAATGATATTAGTAATTGAATATTATGTTCAGGGATAACATATGTCCACCAAAATACCTCTGCAAACTCTCTTAATATTCTGGACCAAGTATGCAATTTTACAAGTAATTTGGGGTTCAAATCCCCCTAAGGTAAGTACTGAAAATGGCTTCCCAAATGCCTCCAAACCCACTCAAATTTATGAACAGAGGTATGTAATGTGTTAAGTATGTTATTAAGGTCTCATATGCACCATTAATGGTTTATTACAACTGTTCTCACCCTCTCCCATTCAACTGCAAAAATCCCCAATTCGACCCTTGGAGAAATGGCACTATTTCTTCTCCCAATGCAATTAAACTGAGTAAAAATGCTTCAAATGCTCAAGTACAGTACATGAAAATTGTATAAGACATCCATGGCAGTATATTTATCACAAATATGTCATAGAATCATCCATTCTTTCGAAATCATCATCAATACATTGGCTCACAACAAGGTAGTGGGGAAATGGCATTGTTCTTCCGTTAAAAATGAGATTTATACATTTCTACTTGGAATTTCGACCTGAAAATTTTTGGAGATGAATAACAGAGTATTTAATTCATATTACAAAAGAAATGGGGCATTATAATCTCCCCCAAAGAGTACAATAGCTCACCAAAAATGCCCTCCCTCAAGGATCAAGAATATGCCATCAAAACTGGAAATGGTTGAAGGAGCGAGCTGCAATATAAGAAAGCATGAGATGCCCTGTAGCTTACACCTGAAAATAAAGAATCCATTAAAGCTCCAAATGAAAGGTCTGAATGGCCTTTCCAATTGCCAACTTGGATGGGAATCTTTCACCCTCGAAATTGGCTAAGGCAAGAAACTAGTCATCCACTAGCTCTCCCTCTTCACAAATGCAATTGCAAATTCTACAAATGATAAAAAGCCATTCTCATACTTAATTTATACATTTTATAACCAACATTAGCCTTCTAAGGGTCCAAATCCTCTCAATAGATTCAATAGATTTCCATTTAGGAAATATTCCACATTTGCCACTTGTCTCCTAGTTCCAACCTTCCATCTTCTCCCAAATTCGATTTTGGGTCTCTTTGGCTTCTCCAACTCCCAAATTCGACTTCCTTGAGCCTATTTTTGGGGCTGACATGTCATAGTGGTCAGATGTCAGAGGTCAGGTCTGCAATTTGTCATAGCTGTCATAGATGCTCCATCATTGGTGTCATAGGGGCTAGGGAATCTAGCCCAAGTGTCCACAAACTTCCACTTTGACTCTTTATCTTCCATGGAGGTTACCAATCCTTCCCAATTCGACCTAATATGCTCAATGACATGTGTTATGACTTACGAACTCACCCAAGAGTGTTCACATTCCCATTAATTCGAATTTGCAAAAGAGATATACCATGTATTATGAAAAATCAAGCTAGTGTGGGTCCCACATCCTCCATATGTCTCCAAAACCATTTGTCACCTAGGATTTCTCTTGAATTTCTTTATTCACTCTATTTATTAAATACTTGAACCCTTCCAATGTCTAAACATCATTTATTATCCCCCTTATTCCAAATCCCAAAGCTTCCACCCCAAACCTAGGAAACTAGTAATTTTCCTCCTTGGCAATTATTTGACCCTTAACATCAATTTTACAAACTCTAATGAATATGGCTAATGTAATTAGGCCATTGTGACCCAATTACAAATTTGGGACATGACAAATCCTCCCTTCCCAATATTGCTTGTCCTCAAGCAATTTCAAACATGGGTGTTGAAGAACCTGCTTTCTGTATAATTCTTTGAAGTTGCCATTGAATTGCCAAACCTTGAGTCTTTGAGTTTCCATGAATATTTTAGAGAGGAACCACCATGCTTGCTGCTGCACTACTCTGATTAAAATCACTTTATTAAGTGGGGAATCCATCTCCCATACTGCTTGCTTCCCCCCAAAAAATGAAACCAATGAGACAAAAATTATTCCAGGGTCCCATTGCTTGTATTGCACCCCAACAATTAAAAGTGCTCTCCAACCTACACCATTAGATAAGAGGATTCCTTGATCCCATTTTCTTGTATGCATTCTTCCAAACATCATGAGTACCAAATATATATCATCAAAGTACATAACAACATAATGAAAATGTACATCTAGGATATGCTTCATCAAAGAGTCATGAAAGTGCTTATACCTCCAAGCAAGTAGACCACCATTTTCCAAGTGCATACAAGCTTCAAGTGACCAATCAAATATGCTCCAATGACATAGGTGAGGATCCCATGTCCTATAATGCTGCTCCAAAAGGATGTGATATGCATCAAAATATTCAGCCATGTATTCTTTCATCCAAGAAGTGAATGAAGAATCTCCACTAGAATCTGAACCAAATAATGAGCAGAAAAAACAAGGAGACTTCAAATGACTCAAAGAAGTCTCACCCATACATCCATGAATGTGAGAATCATAAAGATGTAACAAAGTATGTGGCTGCCAACAAAAATGTTCTCCCATCATAAATCTATTCATCCAAGTGTTGGATGAAGTTCCTCTAATATCAAATGAACCCAGTGTTGAGCAAGAAAAACCATCAGTATTCAAGTGACTCAAATGCATATCATAGGTGCATCCATGTAGATGTGCATCATCATAAAGTAATAAAGTATGCTGCTGCAAATGTGAATAAGAATGTGCTCCAACCATATCATATTCCTCATGTGGCACCATCAAAAAGAACCCTTTCACCCATACTTCATTGAGACTAATGTTGCAAAACATGGAATTGTAGGATGTAGGAGAATGAACCAAATCACCCAAATGATCAAAAAGTACAGAAGTTTCATCATGGGGAGGATCCATATGGGTAGTATCATGCAGCTCCTTCAAAAGTGTGAACTCTTTGTCATAGTTTGGTTCCAATGTAGATGAATCATGCTCTTCTTTAAAAATTGCACAACCTTCATCAATAGGCAATTCAAATTCTTCTTCCACCACATCAAGTGTTTGGATCTCTTCAAGTTCATCTCCAAACACATCAAGAACATTCAAATTTTCACATTTCTCATGATCCACCATGTCATGAGAATCCTCCAAACAATCTACCATTTGACAATCTGAAACATAGGAGGAAAAACAAGTATCTTGCAACTTTTCAAGAAGTTGCTCATTTTGAATTGTGAGCTTATGAATATCCTCATTATTCTTCAAGTATGCATCATGTAACAATTCATTAAGCTCAAACAAATGGTTTCTATCAAAAAGCAAAGACATGAAATTACCTTTGATGTGGCACATTGCTCTTTGAATCTTCTCCATGTCTTCAAGGAAGGATGTTTCCTCCAATGAAGTAGCTCTCCAACAAGAATTTGACACCAATGCTTGAGTGTCATGGAGAATGCTGAGGGACTCTTGGATCTTATTTTCATTCATCTTTAAGGACCCTTCAAGAAAATGAGGCTCTTGCAAATGAACCTCCTCATCTTCTTCAATTTTGCTTGGACCAACTTCATGAAGCTCAAGTGGCGATGGGGAAGTTGATCTTGGTTCTTCTTCAACTGCTACAAGGTCTTCATTATCATGCTTAATGAAACTTGTACTTGTAGAAACACTTTCAAAAGTGATCTCTATGTCACCAACATAGAGGTGTGAGCACCCATCAGTAGGTACTCCTTCATAGTTTAAGCATCCATCAGTAGATGCTCTTTGGTTCATGTCTAAGCTAGAAGGTGTCTCGAAATGATCTTCCATATTTTCAATAGAATCTTCTTCATGCTCTTGTGATGTCTCTTCCTTTTGCTCCTTAAAGCAAGCTGATGCATTTTGCCCCTTGTTTTCCTCAGGATCAATATATTTGGAATCTCTTCTTGAATAAATCTCAAAAGCTCTCCTCAAGGAGGACATCATTTCATGCACACATATATGATGCTCGCTCCAAGGGTTTTTACAAGAAGGGAATAAACCTTTCTTCACTAACTGCACATCTTCATTTTTGGGCCTATTTTCAAAAACATGTTCAGCATAGTACTCAAAAGACATGGCATTTTGTGTATTTTTGCTAAAAGCAAGATATTCTTGATATTTTTGATATTGTTGGGGCAAGGTTTTATATTTTGCTCTCCATCTTTGGAACTCACTCATAGAATTATCCTTGGTTGGTGTGACACACTCATATTCATCAGATTTAAGGTCATAAGAATAATCTTCATTTCTCTTGAAATTGTAAGAAGTGTTGCATGATGGCACCTCTTCCTCATACCATTCACATTCTGCTTCATATTGCTCATAAGCATCTGCATATTCCTCATAAGAATTGTACTCATAGGATTCATCATAATAGTAAGACATGGCTGCCAATTATTCTTGAATGTATGTACCTAATACACAGGTGCAAGGACCATGCTCTGATACCACTGTAATGTCCCTTGTTAGGAATTTTATTAAAATTGCAATTTTCCACTTTTTTCCTTGGTTCGATCTTTGACTAGTTTCGATCTCTAGGTCCCAAATTTGACCCAAATGATCCCAAATATTCTGAGAAGGTATATGAATGATATTAGAACATAAATATGTGTTTCAGGGATTCCTTTGTACCTTTAAAACACTTCTGCAAATACTCTTTCAATTCTGGTCAATGTAGGTAACTTTACTAGTGATTTCCCTTTGACTAGTATTGGTCTCTAGGTCTCAAATTGACTCCAAATGCCTTCAAATCTTCAAGGAAGGTTTATGAATGATATTAGTAATTGAATATGATGTTCAGGGATAACATATGTCCACCAAAATACCTCTGCAAACTCTCTTAATATTCTGGACCAAGTATGCAATTTTACAAGTAATTTGGGGTTCAAATCCCCCTAAGGTAAGTACTGAAAATGGCTTCCCAAATGCCTCCAAACCCACTCAAATTTATGAAAAAAGGTATGTAATGTGTTAAGTATGTTATTAAGGTCTCATATGCACCATTAATGGTTTATTACAACTATTCTCACCCTCTCCCATTCAACTGCAAAAATCCCCAATTCGACCCCTGGGGAAATGACACTATTTCTTCTCCCAATGCAATTAAACTGAGTAAAAATGCTTCAAATGATCAAGTACAGTACATGAAACTTGTATAAGACATCCATGAAAGTATATTTATGACAAATATATCATAGAATCATCCATTCATTCGAAATCATCATCAATACATTGGCTCACAACAAGGTAGTGGGGAAATGGCATTGTTCTTCCATTAAAAATGAGATTTATACATTTCTACTTGGAATTTCGACCTGAAACTTTTTGGAGATGAAGAACAGAGTATTTAATTCATATTACAAAATAAATGGGGCATTAGAAGCTCCCCCAAAGAGTACAATAGCTCACCAAAAACGCCCTCCCTCAAGGATCAAGAATATGCCATCAAAACTGGAAATGGTTGAAGGAGCGAGCTGCAATATAAGAAAGCATGAGCTGCCCTGTAGCTTACACCTGCAAATAAAGACTCCATTAAATCTCCAAATGAAAGGTCTGAATGGCCTTTCCAATTGCCAACTTGGATGGGAATCTTTCACCCTCGAAATTGGCTAAGGCAAGAAACTAGTCATCCACTAGCTCTCCCTCTTCACAAATGCAATTGCATATTCTACAAATGATCAAAATCCATTCTCATACTTCATTTCTACATTTTATAACCAACATTATCCTTCTAAGGGTCGAAATCCTCTCAATAGATTCAATAGATTTCCATTTATGAAATATTCCACATTTGCCACTTGTCTCCTAGTTCCAACCTTCCATCTTCTCCCAAATTCGATTTTGGGTCTCTTTGGCTTCTCCAACTCCCAAATTCGACTTCCTTGAGCCTATTTTTGGGGCTGACATGTCATAGTGGTCATATTTCATAGGTCAGGTCTGCAATTTGTCATAGTTGTCATAGATGCTCCATCATTGGTGTCATAGGGGCTAGGGAATCTAGCCCAAGTGTCCACAAACTTCCACTTTGACTCTTTATCTTCCATGGAGGTTACCAATCCTTCCCAATTCGACCTAAGATTCTCAATGACATGTGTTATGACTTACCAACTCACCCAAGATTGTTCACATTCCCATTAATTCGAATTTGCAAAAGAGATATACCATGTATTATGAAAAATCAAGCTAGTGTGGGTCCCACATCCTCCATATGTCTCCAAAACCATTTGTCACCTAGGATTTCTCTTGAATTTCTTTATTCACTCTATTTATTAAATACTTGAACCCTTCCAATGTCTAAACATCATTTATTATCCCCCTTATTCCAAATCCCAAAGCTTCCACCCCAAACCTAGGAAACTAGTAATTTTCCTCCTTGGCAATTATTTGACCCTTAACATCAATTTTACAAACTCTAATGAATATGGCTAATGTGATTAGGCCATTGTGACCCAATTACAAATTTTGGACATGACAAATCCTCCCTTCCCAATATTGCTTGTCCTCAAGCAATTTCAAACATGGGTGTTGAAGAACCTGCTTTCTGTATAATTCTTTGAAGTTGCCATTGAATTGCCAAACCTTGAGTCTTTGAGTTTCCATGAATATTTTAGAGAGGAACCACCATGCTTGCTGCTGCACTACTCTGATTAAAATCACTTTATTAAGTGGGGAATCCATCTCCCATACTGCTTGCTTCCCCCAAAAAAATGAAACCAATGAGACAAAAATTATTCCAGGGTCCTATTGCTTGTATTGCACCCCAACAATTAAGAGTGCTCTCCAACCTACACCATTAGATAAGAGGATTCCTTGATCCCATTTTCTTGTATGCATTCTTCCAAACATCATGAGTACCAAATATATATCATCAAAGTACATAACAACATAATGAAAATGTACATCTAGGATATGCTTCATCAAAGAGTCATGAAAGTGCTTATACCTCCAAGCAAGTAGACCACCATTTTCCAAGTGCATACAAGCTTCAAGTGACCAATTAAATCTGCTCCAATGACATAGGTGAGGATCCCATGTCCTATAATGCTGCTCCAAAAGGATGTGATATGCATCAAAATATTCAGCCATGTATTCTTTCATCCAAGAAGTGAATGAAGAATCTCCACTAGAATCTGAACCAAATAATGAGCAGAAAAAACAAGGAGACTTCAAATGACTCAAAGAAGTCTCACCCATACATCCATGAATGTGAGAATCATAAAGATGTAACAAAGTATGTGGCTGCCAACAAAAATGTTCTCCCATCATAAATCTATTCATCCAAGTGTTGGATGAAGTTCCTCTAATATCAAATGAACCCAGTGTTGAGCAAGAAAAACCATGAGTATTCAAGTGACTCAAATGCATATCATAGGTGCATCCATGTAGATGTGCATCATCATAAAGTAATAAAGTATGCTGCTGCAAATGTGAATAAGAATGTGCTCCAACCATATCATACTCCTCATGTGGCACCATCAAAAAGAACCCTTTAACCCATACTTCATTGAGACTAATGTTGCAAAACATGGAATTGTAGGATGTAGGAGAATGAACCAAATCACCCAAATGATCAAAAAGTACAGAAGTTTCATCATGGGGAGGATCCATATGGGTAGTATCATGCAGCTCCTTCAAAAGTGTGAACTCTTTGTCATAGTTTGGTTCCAATGTAGATGAATCATGCTCTTCTTTAAAAATTGCACAACCTTCATCAATAGGCAATTCAAATTCTTCTTCCACCACATCAAGTGTTTGGATCTCTTCAAGTTCATCTCCAAACACATCAAGAACATTCAAATTTTCACATTTCTCATGATCCACCATGTCATGAGAATCCTCCAAACAATCTACCATTTGACAATCTGAAACATAGGAGGAAAAACAAGTATCTTGCAACTTTTCAAGAAGTTGCTCATTTTGAATTGTGAGCTTATGAATATCCTCATTATTCTTCAAGTATGCATCATGTAACAATTCATTAAGCTCAAACAAATGGTTTCTATCAAAAAGCAAAGACATGAAATTACCTTTGATGTGGCACATTGCTCTTTGAATCTTCTCCATGTCTTTAAGGAAGGATGTTTCCTCCAATGAAGTAGCTCTCCAACAAGAATTTGACACTAATTCTTGAGTGTCATGGAGAATGCTGAGGGACTCTTGGATCTTATTTTCATTCATCTTTAAGGACCCTTCAAGAAAATGAGGCTCTTGCAAATGAACCTCCTCATCTTCTTCAATTTTTCTTGGACCAACTTCATGAAGCTCAAGTGGTGATGGGGAAGTTGATCTTGGTTCTTCTTCAACTGCTACAAGGTCTTCATTATCATGCTTAATGAAACTTGTACTTGTAGAAACACTTTCAAAAGTGATCTCTATGTCACCAACATAGAGGTGTGAGCACCCATCAGTAGGTACTCCTTCATAGTTTAAGCATCCATCAGTAGATGCTCTTTGGTTCATGTCTAAGCTAGAAGGTGTCTCGAAATGATCTTCCATATTTTCAATAGAATCTTCTTCATGCTCTTGTGATGTCTCTTCCTTTTGCTCCTTAAAGCAAGCTGATGCATTTTGCCCCTTGTTTTCCTTAGGATCAATATATTTGGAATCTCTTCTTGAATAAATCTCAAAAGCTCTCCTCAAGGAGGACATCATTTCATGCACACATATATGATGCTCGCTCCAAGGGTTTTTACAAGAAGGGCATAAACCTTTCTTCACTAACTCCACATCTTCATTTTTGGGCCTATTTTCAAAAACATGTTCAGCATAGTACTCAAAAGACATGGCATTTTGTGTATTTTTGCTAAAATCAAGATATTCTTGATATTTTTGATATTGTTGGGGCAAGGTTTTATATTTTGCTCTCCATCTTTGGAACTCACTCATAGAATTATCCTTGGTTGGTGTGACACACTCATATTCATCAGATTTAAGGTCATAAGAATAATCTTCATTTCTCTTGAAATTGTAAGAAGTGTTGCATGATGGCACCTCTTCCTCATACCATTCACATTTTGCTTCATATTGCTCATAAGCATCTGCATATTCCTCATAAGAATTGTACTCATAGGATTCATCATAATAGTAAGACATGGATGCCAATTATTCTTGAATGTATGTACCTAATACACAGGTGCAAGGACCATGCTCTGATACCACTGTAATGTCCCTTGTTAGGAATTTTATTAAAATTGCAATTTTCCACTTTTTTCCTTGGTTCGACCTTTGACTAGTTTCGATCTCTAGGTCCCAAATTTGACCCAAATGATCCCAAATATTCTGAGAAAGTATATGAATGATATTAGAACATAAATATGTGTTTCAGGGATGCCTTTGTACCTTTAAAACACTTCTGCAAATACTCTTTCAATTCTGGTCAATGTAGGTAACTTTACTAGTGATTTCCCTTTGACTAGTATTGGTCTCTAGGTCTCAAATTGACTCCAAATGCCTTCAAATCTTCAAGGAAGGTTTATGAATGATATTAGTAATTGAATATGATTTTCAGGGATAACATATGTCCACCAAAATACCTCTGCAAACTCTCTTAATATTCTGGACCAAGTATGCAATTTTACAAGTAATTTGGGGTTCAAATCCCCCTAAGGTAAGTACTGAAAATGGCTTCCCAAATGCCTCCAAACCCACTCAAATTTATGAACAGAGGTATTTAATTTGTTAAGTATGTTATTAAGGTCTCATATGCACCATTAATGGTTTATTACAACTATTCTCACCCTCTCCCATTCAACTGCAAAAATCCCCAATTCGACCCTTGGGGAAATGGCACTATTTCTTCTCCCAATGCAATTAAACTGAGTAAAAATGCTTCAAATGCTCAAGTACAGTACATGAAACTTGTATAAGACATCCATGGCAGTATATTTATCACAAATATATCAGAGAATCATCCATTCATTCGAAATCATCATCAATACATTGGCTCACAACAAGGTAGTGGGGAAATGGCATTGTTCTTCCATTAAAAATGAGATTTATACATTTCTACTTGGAATTTCGACCTGAAACTTTTTGGAGATGAAGAACAGAGTATTTAATTCATATTAAAAAATAAATGGTGCATTAGAAGCTCCCCCAAAGAGTACAATAGCTCACCAAAAACGCCCTCCCTCAAGGATCAAGAATATGCCATCAAAACTGGAAATGGTTGAAGGAGCGAGCTGCAATATAAGAAAGCATGAGCTTCCCTGTAGATTACACTTGCAAATAAAGACTCCATTAAAGCTCCAAATGAAAGGTCTGAATGGCCTTTCCAATTGCCAACTTGGATGGGAATCTTTCACCCTCGAAATTGGCTAAGGCAAGAAACTAGTCATCCACTAGCTCTCCCTCTTCACAAATGCAATTGCAAATTCTACAAATGATCCTAAGCCATTCTCATACTTCATTTCTACATTTTATAACCAACATTAGCCTTCTAAGGGTCGAAATCCTCTCAATAGATTCAATAGATTTCCATTTAGGAAATATTCCACATTTGCCACTTGTCTCCTAGTTCCAACCTTCCATCTTCTCCCAAATTCGATTTTGGGTCTCTTTGGCTTCTCCAACTCCCAAATTCGACTTCCTTGAGCCTATTTTTGGGGCTGACATGTCATAGTGGTCAGATGTCAGAGGTCAGGTCTGCAATTTGTCATAGTTGTCATAGATGCTCCATCATTGGTGTCATAGGGGCTAGGGAATCTAGCCCAAGTGTCCACAAACTTCCACTTTGACTCTTTATCTTCCATGGAGATTACCAATCCTTCCCAATTCGACCTAAGATGCTCAATGACATGTGTTATGACTTACCAACTCACCCAAGAGTGTTCACATTCCCATTAATTCGAATTTGCAAAAGAGATATACCATGTATTATGAAAAATCAAGCTAGTGTGGGTCCCACATCCTCCATATGTCTCCAAAACCATTTGTCACCTAGGATTTCTCTTGAATTTCTTTATTCACTCTATTTATTAAATACTTGAATCCTTCCAATGTCTAAACATCATTTATTATCCCCCTTATTCCAAATCCCAAAGCTTCCACCCCAAACCTAGGAAACTAGTAATTTTCCTCCTTGGCAATTATTTGACCCTTAACATCAATTTTACAAACTCTAATGAATATGGCTAATGTGATTAGGCCATTGTGACCCAATTACAAATTTGGGACATGACAAAACCCAACAAAATCAAAATTAGTAGGGAACCATTCATGAAACAAATAGTCACAGATCTGAATGGCTCTAGTGAGCCTGCTGGTTATCTCAATTCACACATTGAACATTTCACGTTTGACACTTTCTTTGTAGATTTTATTGCTAACTGTTCTCCATATATAAATTTATAGAAACAATCTCAAATCACTCAGTTTACCACTGTACCTTTCACTGGAGATGTTGTACATAATGTTTTTAATGTAAATACAAATTTTAGAATAGATCCGACTGCTTGGGATTTATTTTTTGATGGCTCGAGGTCTAAGGAAGGAGCTGGTGCAAGTTGTGTCCTCATCAACCCAAAAGGGATTAAAACTATTATAGCTTGCAGATTGGAATTTGACTGTACCAACAATGTGGTTGAATACGAATCCCTTGTTCAAGGACTTAAAAAGGCTATTGATATGGGGGTACAGGTGATTCATTGCTTTGGGGATTCCAAGATCATTTTCAAGCAGGTAAGGAACAAGATACATTGCTTATCTCCCCGCCTAATGAATTATCAGAAGCTGATAAGGGATCTCACCAACTCCTTTTCTACATTTAACATTAATTATGTCCCTAAGTCACAGAATTTCGATGTCGATCTCCTAGCAAACACAACATCTAGGTTGATACCATCAGAAGGTTTGTCACCCCAGACTTTTTCCATAGAGTTTATGTATAGGCCTTCCATACCTAACAATGTGACCAATTGGAAAGTGTTTGATGACGATCAACAGATACTCGACTTCCTCACCGCACATGATACTTTCCGAGACATGGCCATAGATGAGGAAGAGCATGTAAAATCACTCTTTGATCCTTCAGACGTTATCCCGAGGTCTGTCATCAGTTTATAAAAATTCTATGATTTGTAGGATAAATTCAGACAAAAGACCAATTGCAAAACTCAAAGTTCCTCCCTAAATTATGAGCCAGTTAACTTGGGTACTGAGCAAGAACCTCGCTTTATCAATATTGGAGTTAATTGTTCTCTCGAGGAAAGAACAACTATCATTAAGTTATGTAAAGAGTACAAAGACGTTTTTTCCTGGACTTCGACGAATTGAAAACCTTTGACATGAGCATCATGCATCACAACATACCTATGAAGCCAAAGGTGAAACCCTATCAATAGAAATTGCTAAAAATGCACCCTAGCTTAGAACCTTCTGTGAAAAAAGAATTTGAAAACTTACTGGCATCCCGAATCATTTTTCCTGTCAGACACACCCAATGGATTTCCAATTTGGTGCCCGTGTGTAAGAAAAGTGGTGAAATCAGACTGTGTGTCGACTTCCGAAATTTGAATCAGGCTTCTGAAAAATACAACTATCCTGTTCCACCTATGGAGCAGATTCTGCAAAAGGTGGCTAGTTCTGAAATGTTCTCACTCCTGGATGGTTTTTTGAGATACAACCAAATTATGGTTGCTCCCGATGACCAATTGAAAACCGTATTTAGAACACCCTGGGGCACTTTCGCCTACAGACGAATACCCTTCGGATTGATAAATTTCGGAGCCACGTTTCAGAGAGATATGGATATAGATTTCAGAGGTTTAATGCATAACTTTGTCGTAGTTTATCTTGATGATATCACAATATATTCTAACAAATGACATGAACATCTTTTTTCCTTGAAACGGGTTTTTGAACGTTGTAGGAAGTTTGGGATTTCGCTCAATCCAAAGAAATATATCTTTGCAGTCATAGAAGGAAATCTTCTTGGTTTTATCGTGTCCAAAGAAGGTATGATTATTGACCCAGAACGTACTAATGCTATTTCAAAAATTGGCTTGCCAGGTTTGTGCAAGGCCATGCAGTCTTTCTTAGGTAAGATCAATTTTGTTCGTAGATTTGTACCTAATTTTGCACAGATAGTTAAACCTTTACAGCAATTAGTCAAGAAAGATGTACAGTTCACTTAGTCGCAAGAACAGAAAGATGCTTTCATTGAGATCAGAAAAGCCATTGCTGAAGCTCCTGATCTTATGTCCCCTGACTTTGATAAAGATTTTATTCGCTATACTTTTGCCACTAATTTCTCTTATGCAGCTGTCTTGACATAGAGGCATGACAATGATGCTGAGATCTCGATATCCTTCATGAGCTCAACATTCAAATGTTAAATTTTCAGAATTTACTTCAATATGATCTAGGATCTTAACTGAGAGAACAACATGTACAACATATCTACAGCATATCAATCATGGAGACAATAATGCAAGCACACAAGAGACACAAAGATTTACTTGGGGAAAACCATAAAGGTGAAAAACCCCAATAACTTCCTCAGAGATAGATAGAGCAATGATACAACCAACCAAGAGAGATAGCCATAACCTAGCAGCAGATCCTCCTCCTCCATAAGTGCGCCATTCCTCCTTGAGTGCATGTGTGAGAAGTGAGTGAGTAAATAGAGTGCCTCCCGCACTCTATTTATACTTGACTTGACTTGCCTTTTTACCTAACTCATGTAGGCTCTAACTTAACCACATAACATAATGCTGAGTGGGCCGACCCCCAATAGGGTGGTCTAATAACCCTTTGACCCACATGGCCGACCCCCAATAGGGTGGTCTAATAACCCTTTAACCCACATGGCCGACCCCCAATAGGGTGGTCTAATAACCCTTTGACCACATGACTTATACAGGGCCGACCCCAAATAAGGTGGTCTAATAACCCATCAAGTATAAGTTACGACACTTACAATATAAATGACGACACTTCCTTATAGAGGAATAATACCATCTCTATAGGAATACAATATACATATATGTGAAATACATTCCGAAGTTACATATACATCAACACTCCCTCTTAACTAGGAAGGTATTTCTCAGCACAGTTCTTCTAGCACAAGTCATCTTCTCTGGATCATTGTCACTGAATAATCGTCATCGGGTCATCATCATCGTCGTCACTGCTGCTGCTATCTCAATCAATCTCTGAATCTACTCGTCATAGGAAGTTCTACAGAGCCAGTCCTTTTTCATACTGGATGTAGGCCCACCACCTGTAGGTCTTCATCATCACTGGCCATACTGTGGAATCCTCAGGACTTATTACGTGCGTCACAAAACCTGGCTGCAGCATCCCAGGCTATTACGAGCACACAGCTCTACCTGTAGGATCTCCCAGGAGCACATTACATGTGACCCATCACAAAACCTGGATGAAGCATCCCAGGCTGTTACGAGCACGCGGCTCTACCTGTCGGATCTCCCAGGAGCACATTACATGTGATCTCACCACAAAACCTGGCTGAAGCATCCCAGGTTGTTACGAGCACACAGCTCTACCTGTCGGATCTCCCAGGAGCACATTACATGTGGTCCACCACAAAACCTGGCTGAAGAATCTAAGGCCTTTTTCATCCTGTCCAGATCTCCCAGGAGCAAATTACATGTGGTCATGGCAAAACCTGGCTGAAGCATCTGAGGCCTTTTTCATCCTGTCCAGATCTCCCAGGAGCAAATTACATGCCATAGGACAAAACCTCGCAACAGCATCTGCCAGATATCCCAGGGCACCGAATTACATGCCATAGGCAAAACCTCGAAAGACTATCTGCAGATCTCCCAGGGCACAAATTACATGTCCTCCCAAGCAAAACCTCGCAAGAGCATTTGCCAGATGTCCCAGGGCACCGAATTACATGCCATAGGCAAAACCTCGAAAGACCATCTGCAAATCTCCCAGGGCACAAATTACATGCTTTCCTGCACAACCTGATCCACGGCCACAAAGTATCATCTGATACTCATCATCATCACTGCAACATCCTGCTGCATGTCATCTGGAGAAGCTCGTCATCCATGATCATCCTGATCATACAATGCATCCATCTGATGCACACATAGATACATGATCCACACAATGTATCCATCAATCATACATGATCTACCTGATCATACAAAGATACATGATCCACACAATGTACCCATCAACATACATGATCTACCTGATCATACAAAGATACATGATCCACACAATGTATCCATCAGCATCCATGATCTACCTGATCATACAAAGATACATGATCCACACAATGTATCCAACAGCATCCATGATATACCTGATCATATCCAGCATCCAACATGATGCGTACATACATAAATGATCCAACTGATCATATCCAACATCCAACATGATGCGTACATACATAAATGATCCAACTGATCATATCCAGCATCCAACATGATGCGTACATACATAAATGATCCAACCGATCATATCCAAGCAGAAACCAGAACATCATCCTGATGCCCATTATCCAGCACTTACATCCATAGCCATGTGAAGGATCCTCCTTCCAACATGCTTGGAATGGCTTCAGCAAATGTGTCCATCACTTCTTCCTCGAAGTGTCCTCGATCTGAAGAACGCCAAGCCTCTCTCTGAAGTACTCGAACTTCACTCTGGCTAGCGGCTTCGTCAGCACATCTGTAATCTGCTCGTCTGTCGCAACATATAGGAGCTTCACAGCTCCTCTCTGCACCATATCCCTGATATAGTTATATTTGATCTCTATGTGTTTCGACCTATCATGAAACACTGGGTTCTAGGACAGCTTCACACAACTCTGGTTATCACAGAAGATACCAGTAGCCTCCAATGGGAGATCAAATAACCCAGACAGTAGCTTCCGTAGCCATACTGTCTCACAACTAGCTGAACAAGCTGCAACATACTCTGCCTCTGCTGTACTCAGTGCTACGTAGGACTGCT
This sequence comes from Larix kaempferi, assembly GCA_027924585.1. Lineage (NCBI taxonomy): Eukaryota > Viridiplantae > Streptophyta > Pinopsida > Pinales > Pinaceae > Larix > Larix kaempferi. The sequence continues at coordinate 8,021,532 of BSBM01000939.1, read as the reverse complement.
TCCTACTAAACCAAGAGATCACACCTGATCCCATACTGAAGCAACACCCAGATGTGCTCTTCCTGTCTGCAGCACTGCCAGCCCAATCTGAATCAACATAACCCTGCAGGTTAAACTTTTGATTCTCCTCATACCTGAGCCCATAATCCACTATACCCTCCAGGTACCTCAGAACATGCTTTACAGCAACCAGGTGAACACTCCTCGGATCCGCCAGGAACTGGCTCAATGTGTTCACAACAAAGCAAATGTCTGGTCTCGTGTTCGTCAGGTACATCAAGGACCCAATCATCTAACGATACATAGAGACATCAACTGGCTCAGATGAAGCATCACAAAGAAGCTTCAGATTCAATGCCATAGGTGTGGCCATAGCCTTGCAATCCATCATCCCGAACCTCTTCAGGATCTCTACTGCATACTTCCCTTGTCCAAGGAAGATTCCATCATTCTGCCACACCTCCATGCCAAAAACAAATAGTGCATCATCCCCAAGTTCTTCATCTCGAACTCGGTAGTAAGCTTCCACTGCGTGTCGGCAATCAATCTATCTTCACCATACCAAGTTCTGCACATATATGATTTCCTATCATGTGTCTCAGAACCAAGTGGCTGCCCTACATACACTTCTTCTTCAACTACACCATTCAAGGAAGTTGTCTTGAATCCATCTGGTGTATCTTCTATTTCATCACTTTTATATTTCTCAATGCTGCCATCTGCAACATGCTTGATCTGATAGTTCCGTTTGGAAGTCATAGCAAACTTCCCTTCATGTCTTGGGATTACATCCCAAACATCATTCTTCATGATCGACGGATTATGGCATTTCATTTCTTCATCCCAGATCCTGGGAACTTCAATATCTTCAATATCTTCAATAGATATCTTTGTTGCTGGAACAAATGTTGTAGTCCTTTTGTAGGTGAAGATATACGGTCTTTCCTACAAAACAGGTTAAATTGCATGATTAGAAACATCTCATAATTTTCAGAACAAATTCTTACACATAAAGAAATATGTCATACAGTCATGCAATTATCTTAGCCAATGCTTCAATACAACATTTATCCATATCCCGTAACTTTCTAGATGCATTCCAATCTCTACCAGAACATTGTTAAGAGTGTGCACAACTCTCAACATGTCAGCAAAGAGGTTTCATTCTAGATAAGTAGCAATGGAATGTTGTACAGTGCCATAGGCCACTTACCCATGTATATTAGTAGTATACTCTTCATTAATGCAACTATTCTACTATGCACAATACATATCCTAAATCTAGGAACATGAGCATATACATCATTGAACAATTTTATTTAAACAAACAAATATGCAAGAAATTAAAATACTTATCTTTGTTTGTTCGTTGGGTGGACTCCCTCTGAGTCTTTGCTTCCTTACAGGAGCTGTTGCAATTCTAATCTAAAGTAGCTTCTTCTACACCTTTCTGTTGTGGGATGTAGAGAGATGGACAACTCCCTCTGAATATCTGCTTCCTTGAATAAACCACCAGAGTGTACTCCCTCTTGATCTTTGCTTCCTGGATTACCTGTTCTTGAACTTACATTCATCCTTGGTCCCTATGCATGCTTATTAGTATCATGAGTGTTTTATCCTTGTGATCTCATATAAAATCATACATTCATTAGTATACTATTAAAACACAATAATCTCAAGCATGTATAGTCATGATCATTTCAAATAGAAAATAATAAGCATTAGCATTCAAGGTTTATGTAGAAATCTTAAGGTTAGTCAAATCATAAGAAACATAACATGTCTAAACCTGTAATTAACCAAACCTATGACTCTTTAGGTTAGTTGAATCATCAAACAAGATAAGAGATATAATATGCATAAAACTTGTGATTATTCAAGCCTATACCTTCATGATTCTTCTGGTTAGTCAAATCATCAATCAAATTAAAAATCATAATATGCCTAAACCCATGAGTACTAACTTCAATGAATAATCATAATCAATCATGCCAAGTATACTTAAATAAAGGATCTTATCACAAGGTGAGATTCTAACTTGATATAGGAAAAACATACCTGGATTAGCATGCTAGCTAATTATGTATAACATACTCACATGATGTCTTCTTGTTCTTCTTCAATGACTTGTGCTATTAATCTGTATATCTCATAGGTTAACCATTATAAAACCAAGTTATACATACCTCGTAAATGGATCTTTTATGAGATCCATGACAAGGGATGAATCTTTGTCCTCATGTCATCATGATCATATGTTCTTTGAACCAGAACATGATTTGTCTTTCTTGGTGTACCTTTCATGTTAGTAGACAACATAAATCTCATACAACACCATAATGCATTAGTACAATCATAAGTGTCAACACCCTAATCAATGAATATTTTCTATTGTGCATTCATAGTTTTATTAAGGTGATATGACAAGTCTAAAATCAAGATTGTACTAACCGTAATAACATGAATACAAACATACCATAAACTTAATCATGAACAAATATCGAAACATACCTCAAAGAGTCATACCTGTCGAGATCGCTTGTAATCTTCTTATGTAAAACCTTAGCCTCATCTCCCTCTGAAACAGGAACTTCTTTCACTTATGCAGGTGATCAATCCATCTTCTTCTAGGATTAACCCAATCCACTTGATTTGCAAGAACTGGACCTTGAGCTGGATATGGGTTTGTCAGAGAAACCCCAAAAATTCAAACTTTGAATTTCAACCTTCCGATAGGATAGGAATATGCGCCTTGATGAACTGATCAAACTGGTATATTCAGAATTTGAAAACTGCAAAGTTTCACTCCTCAATTTTGCCTTTGAAACTTCTGGATTCACTGGACGTGACTCTGAACTGGGGTTTGATGAAGCCCACGCTTTTGCCCCATCAAAATTTTTGATCCAAATCTCTAAGCTTCTATTTTTCTAAGGAGCTTCCAGCCGTGTTCACAGATTTCAAAAATTCCCATTTTTACAGAAGCCCTAATTTTCAACTTTTCTGATCAAAGTCCCGAACTAGGGTCTAATCAAGCCCGGCCTTTTGCCCAACCAAAAATTCTGATCTTGGTCTCTAAATTTCTATTTTGATGAGTAGCATCCAGCCGTGGTCTCCGATTACAAAAATTCCAACTTTCTCCAAAGCCCTAAATTCCGGAAGCCATGAATGAAGGTACCAAAAAAATAATTCTGTTTTGACAGAAATATGTACCTGATTGTTTCTGGTGTAACTCCAAAATTTTTGATCCACAGGGTTTGAAAAAGTTTTCTGAGATAGCCTGACCTGTTATCTTTCCATCCTGACAGGTCTGACCTCAATTGGATTCTCTGAGAGAGAGTTATGCCAAATGTCGCAACGTGACCTGTTTTGGGATAAAACAGGAGAGTGAATTTGTACGGCATGCCACGTGTCACTGTTTTAACTTCAGCCTCTGAAAACGTTTTCTGAGATAGCTTGGCCTGTTACCTTTCCATCCTGACAGGTCGGACCTCAATTGGACTCTCTGAGAGAGATTTATGCCAAATGTCGCAACGTGACCTGTTTATGGGATAATACAGAAGAGAGAACTTGTATGGCGTTCCACGTGTCACTGGTTCAACTTCGGCCTCTGAAAAAGTTTTCTGAGATAGTGCAGACTGTGTACTACCTGTCACTTTTTACGAAATTTCATTTGGAGCTTCCTATCCCAATATATGACCTTTTTCCCAAGGTCACCTGATTTTGACTCAGATCTGGAAGAGGCAGAAACCCTATATTGTACAGATCATAAATCACAAAGTACAACGAATTAGAGGTTGTCCTTTGGACACAAGATACCTGGAGATCTTAGCTTCGGCCTGTAACAATTTCAGATCCGAAAAATTCTCCAAAACGTATTTATAGCGAAAGTGCTACGATGACTGGTTTTTGCTATATCAAGCCCTAGCATCGTAAGTGCAACAAGTGTCATACATGCCATATCATGCCTTCTTTCAGGATAGCTCTGATACCATGTTAAATTTTCAGAATTTACTTCAATATGATCTAGGATCTTAACTGAGAGAACAACATGTACAGCATATCTACAGCATATCAATCATGGAGACAATAATGCAAGCACACAAGAGACACAAAGATTTACTTGGGGAAAACCATAAAGGTGAAAAACCCCAATAACTTCCTCAGAGATAGATAGAGCAATGATACAACCAACCAAGAGAGATAGACATAACCTAGCAGCAGATCCTCCTCCTCCATAAGTGCGCCATTCCTCCTTGAGTGCATGTGTGAGAAGTGAGTGAGTAAATAGAGTGCCTCCCGCACTCTATTTATACTTGACTTGACTTGCCTTTTTACCTAACTCATGTAGGCTCGAACTTAACCACATAACATAATGCTGAGTGGGCCGACCCCCAATAGGGTGGTCTAATAACCCTTTGACCCACATGGCCGACCCCCAATAGGGTGGTCTAATAACCCTTTGACCCACATGGCCGACCATCAATAGGGTGGTCTAATAACCCTTTGACCACATGACTTATACAGGGCCGACCCCAAATAAGGTGGTCTAATAACCCATCAAGTATAAGTTACGACACTTACAATATAAATGACGACACTTCCTTATAGAGGAATAATACCATCTCTATAGGAATACAATATACATATATGTGAAATACATTCCGAAGTTACATATACATCAACATCAAAGGTGCAGAACTTAATTATTCCCAAATTGACAAACAAGCCTATGTAGTTTATAAATATGTTAAGCACTAGAGAGCTTATTTATTAAAATATCAAACAAAGGTTATTGTCCCATACTCTTCCATTAGAAATGTGTTAGTCCAGAAGGAATTGGGTGAAAAAAGGGCCCATTGGATGACAATCATGCAAGAGTTTGATCTAGAGATCAGACTGGCCAAAATTATGAAAGAACAAGGTCTCTGTCTTCTTACTGCTCAGTCGAATGATCATGCACAGCAACAGAATGAATGGGAGTAGGAAGAAGATTCCCCAACAGGTTTTATCAATGTTATTGATACTTCTACATCCGAATGGTATGATCACATCAAATTCTTTCTAAACCATAGGTTTGCTCCTAAAACCCTTCACTTTAAGAAATGTAGAGCATTAAGGTTGAAATCCGCTCCTTATCAACTCATTGGTGAAGTCTTGTTTAGAAAGAACTATGATGGGGTTTTCCTCAGATGTTTAGAAAAGCATGAGACTAATGATATTCTTTTTCAATTTCATACAAGACCAGCTGGAGGCCATTTCTCAAGAGAGACAATGGCTCATAAAATTCTCAGAGCAGGGTATTACTATCCTACATTGTTTAAAGATACATATGCTTATGTAAGAAAGTGTGAACCATGCCAGAAATGTACAGGGAAGTTCAAGAAGCCTACTTTCCCATTACAGTCAGTCACAATTCAGTTCCCATTTCAGCAATGGGGACTGGATTTTATTGGACTTATAAAATACACCTCATCCCTGCAACATAGGTACATTCTTATAGCCACAAGTTACTTTACCAGATGGACTGAAGCAATCCCACTCAGACAATGTAATGCAAACCAAGTAATTGCTTTCCTTGACAGTCAAATAATAACAAGGTTTGGTGCTCTAGAATATCTTGTTTTTGATAATGCATCATATTTTTCCTCGATTGATTTGACACATTATGCCCTTGAAAAGGGGATTAAGTTAAATTTGTCTACCAATTACTATCCACAGGATATTGGGTTGGCTGAGTCTTCAAATAAAAATCTGATAAATATTCTCAAAAAGAATGTAGCTTCTCATCATAAAGATTGGCACACACAGCTCTATAATGCTCTTTGGGAAGATCGGATCACCTCAAAGGCAGCAATTGGGAACTCACCCTACTGTCTGGTGTATGGAAAGGAAGTTGTTCTTCCTACTAACCTCACCATCCCTTCGTTGCAATTATCCCAATCCATCAAAGAAGATGACTCCTCTTCCCTTCAGCATAGAATTGGCACACTGCTTAAATTGGAAGAAGATAGAGACGTGGCTAAGAATAAGTTGTATCATCATCAGCAGATGGTGAAGAGATGGTTTGATGAAAAATATTCATCAGACAGAGAATTCTCAGTTGGGGATTTGGTATTAAGGTGGGATAAACATCATAAGGATAAAAACCAATATACCAAATTCCAATGCCTTTGGCTAGGACCTTTAATTATTACAGAAAAGATGGGTCTCAGCACTGTTTGATTACAAACACTGGAGGGAGTTGTAGACACTTATCCAGTGAATATTTCACTGCTCAAAAAGTACTTCGTTTGAAAAATTTGGTACTTTTGTACATAGGTTTGGCGTGTGTTTTCTTTTGAACAATAAGCTCCATGCATTTGGCAGTGATTGGAAGCCAATTTTAATATGATCTCTATTTTGAACTTGCAGGATGGTATGATGGTCTCAACCTCTTTCGTGTGATATCAGAATATGTTTTGTAGAGAATGCACAACCGAATGGTGCAGGACCTTGATATTGATATCTTTCCATTGTGGTCATTACCTTTTAAGTGTTTTATCTGTTTAATTGAGACGCGGGAAATGGTTGTAATGTTTTTATTTTTATGTCTCATTGTCACAGCATATCATAATAAACTAGTCAGCTTTATTTGCTCTGGATCCTGTTACAGTCATCATCTTAATACTTTTCTTGAACAATGATAGGCTGTAGGGAGGCGGGTCTTATCACAAGCCATCCCTTTAGGTTCATAAGTGTTTTAGTGGAATGCCATCTTGACATCAAGCCACCACTCTTGGAAGATGACTCTTAGTTTTCCTGAGAGGTGGGAGATCCTATCACAGGTCGGTCCACTCATAATCTGCAGAAAACTGGTGAGTAACGCTGTCATCATGAGCTTACCAAGCCTCGGCAATGCCTTGTAATATATATCTCTTGAATGATATCTGTATTTTCTTTTTATAAGATTCCTGTTGTATGCAAGGACAGGGGGGTCTTATCACAAGCCATCCATACCATGATCATGGTTTTGATCTAGACTGAAGCTATCAGCATGTGGTCACCAAGCCATGATAGTTTCCTTTACTGTCACAGCTTAAGGACAAGGGGTCTACTTACCAAGCTAGCTTGATCAGTTTCTGGATTAGGTCTGTGAATGGCACTGTCAATATTTGATTACCAAGTCAGGGCAGTGGTCTTGTATCAACAAGTTCTTATTTTGTAAGTTATTTAAAAAAAAAAAGAGAGAAGAAAAAAAATCTATGTATATATTAAGAAAGATCGTTGTGTACAAAACTAATTAATAAATCAAGGTGATGTGTAAATTGGATATCCATGAGTAGTTCTAAGTTTGTCCCAAGTTTATCACAAGCTGTTGATTCAATGATTGCATAATGATTAAGAAGTCTTACTATCTCCTAACCCTCCTTATCAGATTTGCATTACTTTTAACATGATCATTGATGGGAACATATCAATCTTATGTTTTCTACTCATTGGTTGTCTCTTTACAAATATTTTCTAAAATTTCAGGTTGGTAAAGGCATTTGACCAGTGCACCGTTCTGGATAAAAGTTTGATTGCAGAGATAACTGGTTCTTCCCATCCAGTCACCATTTGTTGTGACCACAACAGATCCCATGCTTCGGTCAAGAATGAGAGCCCCGATTTTTAATTTGCGCAAAGATATTTGTACAAGTGTTCTTGTGAATATGAATCTTTAGCTTGATTTCTGCAATCTTGTACTTATTCCTTTTCTTAGCTTAATTTGTATTGCTTCCCTTAGAATTTTCCGAGTGTTTTGATCGCATAGAAATTCAAATTTCAAGTCTTTTATTGCTTGTTTTCTGCCTTTCTGAAACTCGATTTTTGGACAGCTCGAAATCCGGAACCCAACAGTTGCAGGTTACGAGAAAACAATTTTCAGTTGTTTGGTTTTGGTGATCCCAAAACCCACAACCCGAAAGGTGGGGGATGTGGGAACTCCTTGCTAATAAGCTTGGGAATCGTCACTCCGAAACCCAAAACCCACAGTTGCGGCTTTCGGATTTCGGATTCCCACTTTTTCTTTTCAGTTGCTTAGTATGTTTCGAAACCCGCAACCCACAATTTTCTGGTTGCGGCTTTCGGGAATCATGAATAAACTCATAAATTATTTCCCAAGGTCTTATCTCGCATCCTGCATTGCTAAATTGTCACCGTTTGTTTAGTTGATCCAATGGATGAGATTCAATTATTCAATTTTATGTTGCAATGTCTTGTTTTTGCCTTCATCGTGGCTGGGATTCTCACTTTGCTTTACACTGCATGATCATCCTTGAAAACATCATTGCTGGATAATATTGACCTGTAATGACAGTGTTCAGATGCGATGTTAGATTATGTTGAAGGTGTACTTGTTATGATCCTTTTTGAATTAACATGCTCTGAAGTCGTCTCATTCCAGTTTAAATGATTGTAATCCCCAACTTCGCATGACGGTAATCATTGCAGCTCATCATATTCAATCATTTTGATCCTCTGTCACTCATTTTAAATATGGCCGCAGGTATGAAGCACTTATTCCATTATTTGAGTTGGTTAGAAATTTTTCCTGTGTTGGCAAGTTTTCTGTCTGACAATTTGTTGGATAAGATGCAGATAAGTTGTGAAACCTCCGATGATTCTTCCATGCATGAAGAAATTGATTCTTTGTTATTTCTTGAACCTATGTCGCCACCTTTTGATGCAGGTGTTCCTGATATCGACGGTGGTAGCGGAGAAGAGATTTCTAAAATTCTGCCAGTTTGCTTACCACCACCTCAAAAGGACGAAGAAGAAAGTATTGAATAGTTGCATGATCAAGATGATTCTATTATCCAAGATCTCATAATTAATGAAGAACTCGATACATCACTGGCTCTCGCGAAACAAGACCCGTTTCCCTATTTTTCTATTTTTGATAGCGTTATGGATCAGCCAGGAGATTTTGCGGTGATTCAGCAGGAAGGTTTGGAGGACCAGCTCTTCCCTATTGTCGATAGCTATTAAGTTGTTGACAAACTTTCCAATTTTGCTACGGGATTTTCCAGAAATTCCAAGATGACTTTTGTTCAAAATTCACCTTGAAGCAGAGGGAATTTGTTGAGTTAGATTTGTTTAGATTATTATAGCTGGATTCCTTGGATTAATAGCTGAATTTAAACTTGTACTGCCTATATTTTGGGATTCCATTTTTGTACTCCATTGTAATCCTTATTTAAGGAAGAATACCTCTCAGGCACGGGGGTTGATAATTTTTGGGTCAGAAATCAGCAAGAGAGGACGTGGAGATACTCTATCTTATCAGAGCCTTGTAATTTTGTTTATAGACTTCTTAATGCAGTGAAGTAATCTTTCAAATCACCTCTTATTTATCATCAAGTTTCTTTGATGGTGTCTGATTTCTAATTTTAAAATTTTCATCTACAGGGTGTGTTTCTTTTGCATACATTAATTAATGCACAAATCTCTTGTATTGATTTTTCTTATGACAGATCTTTGTATAAGGGTGTCTTGTTAAATTTCTTTAATTTAGATACTGTCTTTATCGATTTCTGCAAATGATTCATATACTATTTAATCAATGTTAATTTTTCAATTAACACAGTGATTACAGATTGATTTTGAATAGGCTTAATTACTTGAATTGTTCTCTTTAATTTTCATTAAGTTATTATGATTTAAGTAAACAAGTAAATGCACCTTTCACATTTCTGTTGAGGTAGGAAAACGTGCTTGTTCCTCTCAGATCAAGATCGATTTGCACAAATACAAGCTTCTCTTCAGAATAGGTTTAACTCATATTAGATTCTTTTCTTAATAGTTTAAGTTAGAACAGACTTAGTTTTAAACTTTAACTCGTATTTAACTTTTGATCAATCAATCAAACCCATCGACTCATAGATTGCTAGGGGAGGCCGAATATCTGTGGGAGAATTCCATACCAAACAGGCTGGAGATAGAACCACGCTTGCACAGGGTTTTTCAAAGCCTTTCAGTCTGGGTTTTCATCCTCTGTTGGGAGCCTTGGACCCATTCCAACACCTTGCAATTACCATGCACCCTTGAGGCCTCAACAAGGCCATTCGGATCTATTATTAAATAATTAATGCATTCTTCTTTATGTATTTCGATTATTATTTTATGTGGCCTTTCAGCTCTAGGATTTCTTTGTTATGTCTTGTATTATATGAATTCTTTGTTTGTCGACCTGAGTATTAATAAGGTCACATGATTTATTTACAGTCAGTGACCTAACTTGTCGAAAGGTACAAGTCTTACGGCTTGTATTAAACCTAGCAATGATGGTGACACCATATTTCCAGTGAGCTTCAAAGAGTCAAAACGACTCTATTTGTTTAATGGATATCTACCTAGATGAAAACGTAATTGTTTTATTTACCTGTTTACATATCCTATTACCCATAACTTTATGTCGAGCCTCTCATCTCTGTGTTGTCATTTCATGCCATTAGTTAAATATAAATAAATCATGTTGTATTATAATATAACCTAGTTACTATTCGAACAGCCTCACAACTTGTTTCGATTAAGGACCTTTACGATGGTAATGAAACCGTATATCAAATGAAGCTACAATTCATATGACTCTTTTTAACCCATGTTCAACCACAGAGATAAACTTAGATCGAAACTCTTGGATCTATGTATCGTTTACTTGGTTATTAACTCGCTAGTGTTAATGTGTTTGAATATAAAGGAAATGTTTATATATATTTTAACAGCTTCATTTATATATATATAGTATATATATACTCCATTTCCATACTAGATGTTTATATAAAATTTAGATCAAAACCCCAGTTCATTTTAACTATATGAAATGATTATAAGACAGAGTTATAATGTTGTAAATATAAACATTCTATCTATAGTAATATAATGAAAATTCATAGATAGAACAAGAATAATAGAATGTAGATAACATAACTTATATAAAAATGATTACATATAAATATTTAACACTAAGCAGAATCATTAAATTTGATATAATATATAGTTCATTAACAACTACTAACTTTACACAGAAAATATTAAACATGTGGTAAATACAAGCGAAGAATTGTTACAGTGTAATTTTCCACCTTGTGAGCATCAGCATCGATTGGCCTTCAGGATCCATTTAACTCACTTAGATCCATCATTTTCCCTCTAGGAACACACAAATCCTTATTTTTGTTCCTGTACGCTAGTTATTCCACAGTAGCCAGCGCACACATAGGTTGTTCCACTATAGCCTGTGGACACCAAGTAAAATGGTAAAAACCAATAGAAAATTACTTTTTACTCCCAAAAAATGGTCTTAGGGTGACCTTTGGCCCTCCATATACCCCGAAACAACTCGATTTGACCTTTCATTTACCTTTGGAAGGTTATATATTGAGCTCTTATGGTGTATGGAAGGGAGGAGGAAGAGAGTGCAAGATAACTCTAGTGGATTTTTGCCGTGACTTGAGTCTACACTCCTTGATCCTTGTTGTTGTGAAATCCTTATGTTCACCTACAAAAATCCTTTCATAGTTTGAGTTTTCCATTGCATGGGGGATTGAAGTGGTGGAGGCACAAGTGGAGAGACCTAGTTTTTGGTTCAGATTGGTTGCCGACAAGAGGTCGTATATTGTACTTCTTGTTATTCATTAATGGAAATACTCATTTTCTCGTCCAATTGATGTTGTGAATATTGTTAAATTAAATTGGGTTATATTTGATTATGATATCATGGATCATGCTATTGATTATGCTAATGTCTTTCACATGTTATATGCACTTGCTTGTACTTGTTGTTGAGACTAATCTGCAGGTTCAAGTGTAGAAGTTGAAATCTCAACGGGGATCTCCTTCGAACATCTGGTTGAAGGTTGGTCTTTTCTCCATTATCTTAGCAATGTCATTTATATAGAATTGCATTGGGAATTGAGTTATTTTCTGGTAGTCAGCTGTCTGTTGTGGTCTACCTCAAGCCATAGGAAGTTTTCTCCATAACATAAATGACGACTCCGATGGGGAGAACATCCATTTTTTGGGAATTTTTAGGCATTTGTCATTATTTTGAGTGGTTGTTTCTCAAGCTTCTGTATCATTGGTTGGCCGTGTTAAATTTTCAGTATTAAATCACAATACTAAAGGATCTTTGCTGAGAGAATAACATCTACAGTATATCAATGCATGACAATCATAATATGACAAGCATCACAAGCATCACAAGAATCAAAAGCATAGAGACAAGAGACACAGAGTTTCCGTGGGGAAAACCCTAAGGTGAAAAACCCCACAACTTCCTCAGAGATAGAGAGAGCAATGGCTCAACCAAAATACAACCAAATAACACTGAGATAGTCTCCTAGCAGATGATCCTCCTCCTCCTCACAAGTGCGCCACTTTCCAGAGAGAGAGTGAGTTACTTTTCCGAGTGAGTAAAATAGAGATCTCCTATCTCTATTTATACTCACCTTTTTGCCCAGTGACCTAATGGGGCCGACTTGTCTACTTGAGTACATCCACATTATATTATATATTAATTAGGGCCGACCCCATAAGGTGGTCTAATAACCCATCGACAAGTACACACACTTGCAACACTTGTCAATCCACATGACGACACTTCCTTATAGAGGAATTACACATCTCTTATAAGGGTACAATAAATATATATATAATACACAGATGAAATACATTCCGAAGTTACATATACATCAACACTCCCTCTTAACTAGGAAGGTATTTCTCGACACAGATCTGCTAGACAAGTCTTCTTCTCTGGATCATCGTCATCGATGCATCGTCATCATCATCGTCACTGTTGCTGCTATCTCATCCAATCTCTGTCTCTACTCGTCATAGGAAGTTCTACAGAGCCAGTCCTTTTTCATACTGGATGTAGGCCCACCACCTGTAGGTCTTCGTCATCAGTGGCCATACTGTGGAATTCTCAGGACTTTTACGTGCGTCACAAAACCTCGCAAGAGCATCCCAGGATGTTACGAGCATACTGCTCTACCTATAGGATCTCCCATGGCAACGAATTACATGTGACCTCACCACAAAACCTCGCAAGAGCATCCCAGGCTGTTACGAGCATACTGCTCTACCTATAGGATCTCCCAGGGCAACGAATTACATGTGGTCATGGAAAAACCTCGCAAGAGCATCCCAGGACTTATTACGGGAACACAGCCCAACCTATCGGATCTCCCAGGGAAACGGATTACATGCCATAGGACAAAACCTCGCAAGAGCATCTGCCAGATATCCCAGGGCAACGAATTACATGCCATAGGCAAAACCTCGCAAGACTATATGCAGATCTCCCAGGGAAACGAATTACATGTCCTCCCAGAGCAAAACCTCGAAAGAGCATTTGCCAGATGTCTCAGGGCAAAGAATTACATGCCATAGGCAAAACCTCGCAAGACCATCTGCAAATCTCCCAGGGCAACGAATTACATGCTCATCTGCACAACCTGATCCACGGCCACAGAGTATCAACCTGATACTCACCATACATCATCCTGATGTATCCATGATCATCCTGATCATCATCACTGCAACGTCCTGCTGCATGTCATCTGGAGCAACATCCTGAAGCTCTTCATCTATGATCATCCTGATCATCACTGCAACATCCTGCTGCATGTCATCTGGAGCAACATCCTGAAGCTCGTCATCTATGATCATCCTGATCATCACTGCAACATCCTGCTGCATGTCATCTGGAGCAACATCCTGAAGCTCGTCATCTATGATCATCCTGATCATCACTGCAACATCCTGTTGCATACCAAGTATCTACCTGATACATATCATCATACATGATCCTCCTGATCATCAATGCAACATCCTGCTGCATACCAAGTATCTACCTGATACATATCATCATATATGATCCTCCTGATCATCAATGCAACATCCTGCTGCATACCAAGTATCTACCTGATACATATCATCATATATGATCCTCCTGATCATCAATGCAACATCCTGCTGCATACCAAGTATCTACCTGATACATATCATCATATATGATCCTCCTGATCATCAATGCAACATCCTGCTGCATACCAAGTATCTACCTGATACATATCATCATATATGATCCTCCTGATCATCAATGTATCCACCTGATACAAATACAAAACACATGATATATATCACCATACATGATCCACCTGATCATACAATGTATCCACCTGATACATATATAGATACATGGTCCAAGCATCCAACATGATGCATATATAAGATACATACACATGATCCAACTGATCATATCAAGCAGAAAATAGAACATCATCCTGATGCTCATCATCCAGCGCTTACATCCACAGCCATGTGAAGAATCCTCCTTCCAACATGCTTGGAATGGCTTCATCAAATGTGTCCATCACTTCTTCCTCGAAGTGTCCTCGATCTGAAGAACGCCAAGCCTCTCTCTGAAGTACTCGAACTTCACCCTGGCTAGTGGCTTTGTCAGCACATCTGCAATCTGCTCGTCCGTCGCAACATACAGGAGCTTCACAGCTCCTCTCTGCACCATATCCCTGATATAGTGGTATTTGATCTCTATGTGTTTCGACCTGTCATGAAACACTGGGTTCTCGAACAACTTCACACAACTCTGGTTATCACAGAAGATACCAGTAGCCTCCAACGAGAGATCAAATAACTCAGACAGTAGCTTCCGTAGCCATACTGCCTCACAACTAGCTGAACAGGCTGCAACATACTCTGCCTCAGCTGTACTCAGTGCTACGCAGGACTGCTTCCTGCTAAACCAAGAGATCACACTTGATCCCATACTGAAGCAACACCCAGATGTGCTCTTCCTATCTGCAGCACTGCCAGCCCAATCTGAATCAACATAACCCTGCAAGTTAAACTTTTGATTCGCCTCATATCTGAGCCCATAATCCACTATACCCTTCAGGTACCTCAGAACATGCTTTACAGCAACCAGGTGAACACTCCTCGGATCCGTCAGGAACTGGCTCAATGTGTTCACAGCAAAGCAAATATCTGGTCTCGTGTTCGTCAGGTACATCAAGGACCCAATCATCTGACAATACATAGAGACATCAATCGGCTCAGATGAAGCATCACATAGAAGCTTTAGATTTGATGCCATAGGTTTGGCCATGGCCTTGCAATCCATCATCCCGAACCTCTTCAGGATATCTACTGCATACTCCCTTGTCCAAGGAAGATTCCTTCTGCATTCTGCCACACCTCCATGCCAAAAACAAATAGTGCATCATCCCCAAGTTCTTCATCTCGAACTCGGTAGTAAGCTTCCACTGCGTGTCGGCAATCAATCTATCTTCACCATACCAAGTTCTGCACATATATGATTTCCTATCATGTGTCTCAGAACGAAGTGGCTGCTTCTTCTTCAACTACACCATTCAAGAAAGCTGTCTTGAATCCATCTGGTGTATCTTCTATTTCATCACTTTTATATTTCTCTATGCTGCCATCTGCAACATGCTTGATCTGAAACTTCTATTTGGAAGTCACAACAGACTTCCCTTTAGCTCTTGGGATCGCATCCCAAACATCATTCTTCATGATCGACGGATCATGGCATTCCATTTCTTCATCCCAGATCCTGGGAATTTCAATATCTTCAATAGATATCTTTGTTGCTGGAACAAATGTTGTAGTCCTTTTGTAGGTGAAGATATACGGTCTTTCCTACAAAACAGGTTAATTTGCATGATTAGAAACATCTCATAATTTTCAGAACAAATTCTTACACATGAAGAAATATGTCATACAGTCATGCAGTCATGCAATTATCTTAGCCAATGCTTCAATACAACATTTATCCATATCCCGTAACTTTCTAGATGCCTTCCAATCTCTACCATAACATTGTTAAGAGTGTGCACAACTCCCAACATGTCAGCAAAGAGGTTTCATTCTAGATGAGTAGCAATGGAATGTTGTACAGTGCCATAGGCCACTTACCCAACACATGCATATTAGTAGTATACTGTTCATTAATTCAATCATTCTAATATGCACAATACATATCCTAAGTCTAGGAACATGAGCATATACATCATTGAACAATTTTATTTAAGCAAACAAATATGCAAGATAATTAAAATACTTATCTTTGTTTGTTTGTTGGGTGGACTCCCTCTGAGTCTTTTCTTCCTTGCAGGAGCTGCTGGAGTCCTTCTAAACCTTCTTGTTGTGGAATGTAGAGATATGGACAACTCCCTCTGAATATCTGCACCCTTGCAGAAACCACTGGAGTGTGCTCCCTCTTGATCTTTGATTCCTGGATTACCTGTTCTTGAACTCATATTCATCCTTGGTCCCTATGCATGCTTATTAGTATCATGATTGTGTTATCCTTGTAATCTCATACAAAATCATACATTCATTAAAACACAATAATCTCAAGTATGTATAGTCATGATCATTTCAAACAGAAATAATAAGCATTAGCATTCAAGGTTTATATAGGACTCTTATGGTTAGTCATATCATAAGAAACATAACATGTATAAACCTGTAATTACTCAAACCTATGACTCTTCTGGTTAGTCATATTATTAATTAAGGTAAGACACATAATATGCATATGCCCATGATTATTCAAACTTATGACTTTATGAACAATCATCATCAATCATGCCATGCATACTTATATGATAGATCCTATGATATAAGAAACACATACCTGGTCACCATATTTGCTAGTTATGTCTAGCAATGTCTTCTTGTTCTCTTCAATGACCTGCATAACTCATTAGTTAACTTTTGCAAAAAAAAATTATACATACCTCTATGTGATCCATGACTATGGATGAATCTTTGTATTTATGTCACCATGGCATGTTCAGGTTGTCCCTTCAAATTGTACAAACCTCCCTCTTGCTTTCCAATCACTACTGCATCATCTATGGTCTTTCCCTTTGGCCACATTAGGACTTGGCCATCCACAAATGCAACCCTCATACCTTTTGCATCCAATGCAGAGATGGAGAGTAAGTTATTCTTGAGCCCAGGTACATAAAGTACTTCTTTCATCTTCAATGATTTTCCAGAATCTAGGTTGTAGGAGGCTTCACCACTTCCTTTGATTGGGTATTGATAATCATCCCCAAGTTTCACCTTATGGGGTGACTCATGCTCAGATAGGTTCACAAAGGATTCTTTAAACCCAGTCATGTGTTTGGAAGCCCCACTATAAATCAACCAATCATTACATCCATGGGAGATGGTACCTGTGAGTGAAGAGATTAAAACATACTCTTCTTCACTTGATGAGTCATCATCACTACTACTTTCTGCCTTAGCCTTCTTCTTTGGGGGTTCATCATCTTCGGCAGCATGAGCATGAAATCTTCTTTTGCTTCCCTTCTTCTTCTTACTGAAGTTGTTGTTGTTGTCTTTCTTCTTCTTGGGACAATCTGAAGCAAAATGTCCCTTCTCATTGCAAGTGAAGCATCTGAGATCTTTCTTATCTTTATGATAATGATGATGGTGAGAGAATCTTCTATTATGAGATGATTCCTTCTTGGATTTACTTCTTTTGGTGTGAGCTGCAAGAGCTTGATCTTCACCTCCCATCTTTTCCTCACGAGCTATAAGTCTAGCTTCTTCTTGAGAACATTCTTCCCGAAGCCTACTGAAAGAGATCAACTTCTTCCTTGCACAAATTCCTTGAATAAAGGAATCCCATGACCTAGGTAGGCCATTTAGAGTAGTCATCACCACCTCACCATTCTCTACCATTTCATCTACTGCTTCTAATTGTTCCTTGATCTGAGAGACCCTTGAAAAGTAAGATTGAATGGTTTCTCCATTCTGAAACTTCACTGCTTTCAATTGGTTCCGCAGGGTCATCTTCCGATTTATGTTCTTTCCTTCAAATAGCTTGGTCAAAGATTCAAACATCTCTTTGGGTGTCTTGATAGAAGACACATGGGGAATGAGATGATCTTTGATAGAATCAGCAATGATTCTCTTTGCCTTGACCAAGTTCTTCTTGTGCAATAGCTTGGCCTCTTCATCCTCTGGGATAGGGATGTCTTCTTTCACATATGAGTCCAACTCATTCTCTTCCAGGATTAGCCCAATCCTATACTTCCAGGCTCGGAAGTTATCAGCCCCTTCAAGCTTATCCTCAAGCTTGGTGTGAAGAGACATCTTTAAGAGTACTTCAAATGGAAATAGAAAAGATTTAGAACTTACCACTTGAAGTGCTGAAAACTGGATCTGGTCCCGGATTAGGGTTTGTCAGAGAAACCCTAAAAATTCAAAATGTGAATTTCAAAATTCCGAAAGGATAGAAAAATGCGCCTTGGAGAGCTGCTCAGCCTAGTACATTCAGATTTTGAGATCAGAAAAGTCTTGCCCTTCAGAATTGCCTTTTTGTCCTCCCGGGTTCACTAGCGAGAGCCCTGAATTAGGGTTTGAGTTTCCCGGAGATCTACCCAGCCAAAAATCTCGATCCAAATCTCAAACCTTCGATTTTTGCAAGGAGCTTCCAGCTGTACCTTCAGTTTCCGGAAATTCCTATTTTTGTGGAAACCCTAATTTTTAGGGCCAAAACTGAAAATGCTCGGAACTGAAATCTGATTGGACAGAAAGATGCGCCTTGATGAGTAGATCCAATCTACTATACTGAATTTCAAAAATCTGTGGATAGAAACCCAATAAACAAGGAATACAAGCTTCCGTCACTGCAAAATGTCTTCTTCTCAGTTAAGCTCTGATACCATGTTAATTTTCAGTATTAAATCACAATACTAAAGGATCTTTGCTGAGAGAATAACATCTACAGTATATCAATGCATGACAATCATAATATGACAAGCATCACAAGCATCACAAGAATCAAAAGCATAGAGACAAGAGACACAGAGTTTCCATGGGGAAAACCCTAAGGTGAAAAACCCCACAACTTCCTCAGAGATAGAGAGAGCAATGGCTCAACCAAAATACAACCAAATAACACTGAGATAGTCTCCTAGCAGATGATCCTCCTCCTCCTCACAAGTGCGCCACTTTCCAGAGAGAGAGTGAGTTACTTTTCCGAGTGAGTAAAATAGAGATCTCCTATCTCTATTTATACTCACCTTTTTTCCCAGTGACCTACTGGGGCCGACTTGTCTACTTGAGTACATCCACATTATATTATATATTAATTAGGGCCGACCCCATAAGGTGGTCTAATAACCCATCGGCAAGTACACACACTTGCGACACTTGTCAATCCACATGACGACACTTCCTTATAGAGGAATTACACATCTCTTATAAGGGTACAATAAATATATATATAATACACAGATGAAATACATTCCGAAGTTACATATACATCAACAGGCCGTCGGGATCTACAGTAGAAAAATAGCTTTTTCTGGGTTGTTTGACCTTTTTTAGGCTCATTTTCTTTTCCCTGTATGCGGATCAACATTGTTTTGACCGTGTCTACCTACCTCTGTCTAAACTATAGCCTGCATCTACCCATAGTTGTTCTTTGAACAGTTGCGTACAACTCTGGGATTGTTTGATTTTTGGCCTTGGGTGTTTGCTGGGTTGATTCTGAGTGTTCCTAAGTCTTAGTTGGCCTGTTTCCTAATTGTTCCATCCCCTATTTGTGACCAGAAACTCCTCTTTCTTTTAATTTTTGAGCTTTTAGATTATTCACAAATTCTTGTTTTATAGCTCATTAGCTTGGCGGAATCTTACTGTTTGGGTCTTGCTGGGTTGTTTATTTGATATGCTCTGCATTTCTTTACTGAATAATTAGATTTTGCTTGCATTTTTTCATTTCATTATATTAAAAAAATACAAAAACATTGTTTTGCATTTTCCTTGCTGTCACGTCCCCTTCCATCAATCTGGTGTAAGGGAGGGAAACATGACTGACATACCGGGTTTATTGGCAATCTCATCCCAAGTCATTACTAATAAATTGATAACAATTAAAAACTTCTGTGTGCAAATACATAATCAACATAAACACAACGGAAATAAACACAATTGCACACAGACAAACAGTAATGCATCAGCTTAATTGACCTAGGAAGATGATGAATAAACATGTAGAGAATTCAGTCTCATCCTCATGCTAAGCACAAGCTTCATATCCACCATATTAAGATATTCCTTTCATCTCATCAACATGAACAATTGCATTCAGAGTTAACACATTGCAGAAAACATAATGCATATAAATTAATCCACAAAGAATACTTATCTTGAAATGCAAACGTCCAAACAACTGGCTATGTGAGAGAAACGTTCCACCCAACCATAGATCTTTGTCTAGCCTGTATTCTTTCAGCTGAGAGATCACCCCGAGCTGGGTTGTGTATCCACTAAGGAGGAACTAGACAGGCTCACTCACAGCCATGGATTCACTCAAATGGTCATGCTAAGCCAACACACAGTTGGGTTTATCAAGCATGCAATAAGGAAAGGATGAGGATGCTAAGCTAGTGAGCTCAACCACAGAGCTACAAACATCTCAAGCTAAACTCAAGCAATCCAATCCTCTGTTCAAACATCCACACTTAGATTTTCTCCCATTTCTGTTAACAAATAACTCAATCCAGTCACTGGATTTCTGGGCTGTAAAAACTAAGTTTTCCAATGGATTTCGGGGTAGCTAATGCTCTCAAATTCATCCCAAGGTTCATACCTATGGATCCCCCATTGGATTTCACTATCAAATACCAATTCTGGGCATTTATGGCTTTTCAAAAGGTGGGTTCTTTCACAGTTGCGATTTCTAGTTTTTCTCACTGTTGGGAATTCGTTTTTTGGATGAAAATTGATGTTGGGTTCTTTCACAATGGGATGGGAATGAGGAAGAAGCAATCCCCATGAGGTAGAGTGATTTGTGGTACAAGAAAACAGAGCCCATACTTTGCCATACGAATTTCTGGGCTACCCATGCTCCATTGAAGCCGTGGACTAAAATCTTCAACTACTTCCTTATAATAGAAATAAATGTCATCAAGGAAAGTCAAATGGGTTCTCAGAATGACATTTGGTAGAATATGGTTCATCCCCACAGCCCCCTCACCACTCCCTAGTGGATACACATGTCCCCTTCTCATTCGTTGCTTCCATAGCCAGTTTTGTTATTTTATTACATGATGTTTATTTACATCATTTTTACAATGTTCCATGGCTAAATAACACATGGGTAATATAATATCTAATACGTGTGCTTTTTAAATAAAATTCGAGCTTCCACTAGCGGGGCCTTGGCCTTGAGCTCCACGCTAGGAAAACATACATTACATGTATACAATATTTACATTAAAAGCTAATATATCCTAAGGGTCTAAATGGGGTATTACAATCCCCTTCCCCTTAGAATAACACCGTCCTCGGTGTTCCAATACTTGGAATACATATACAATTTACACATCCAAAATTTTCAAAACATTTTTGCATAACTGCCCTACATTCTATCATTTACTTTGAACTTTCGGGATCAAGTCTTTTGGCTTCCACAAGCTTCTCCTGCTGGTTTTGACCTTTCAACTCATCCACAAGTCTGAAAACTTTATGGCTGCTACCATTCTGATGTTCCTTTGTTGGACAGTTGCGAAGGCAATGATTCCCTCCACATTTCCAACATTTCACTGGCTGCTTCATCTTTACCTGCCCAATTTCCTTTGAGGCTTCATGTTTGGAACATTTCTTAATGGACCGATTGGATGAATGCCTCTCCATTGACCTAATGTCTCCTCTAGTGTTGATTGCTTCCAGAATGGATTTTACCTCCCTTTTCAGACAACTAGAGTCCTGCAAAACCTTGTGGTTAATCTCATTCTGCCTCTTCTCTATCTTGAGCATCTCTCCAAGATTTTCTTGGGTCTTGAAAATTGTTTGAAGAAGACTTTCAGCCAATTCCAATAGCCTATGGTATGCTTCCATGGTCACTGTGCGTAGTTGATTCTCACTTTGCTTACAAGCAACACTTGTTTTGCAACAACTGCCACAAATTAGTTTCTCTTTCCCACCTGTGAAATTCATCATTGTAATTCTGTTAGGCCAAGCATAATATAAACATTAAAATCAGTCAATTAATTGCCAATTGACATGTGTAGTCCATGCTTTATCCATGAGGCTTTCATGCTTTTCATGCTTTCCCAACAGGCACATGAGCTCATTCATGTTCATTCTTTCACAAGGAATTGACTACTTCTGCATTCACAATTTATTTTAAGCAAATAAACACACTCTACTTTCAGCCATACATGCATTCAACAATTTTCTATTTTTATAAATGCATCAATAAAAATGAAAGAGAGAGCAGTAAGAGTTTTCTCCTCTTCGTCTTGTTCCATTCTGGAACCCACACCACAACTATGGTTTTCATGTTCCTAGCATCTTTCACTTCCATGTGAATGCTTGACCAACCCTTCTTGCCTATGACACTTAGTGTCTATGGTCTTTTTCAGACCTCACAACAATGGAGTCCCTCCACATGGTTTGTCTACAACTCTTGGCTGCTAGGACTCACACAGTTCCACTAGCCCCATATTTCATTATTGCTCACGCTAAGATCTTTAGGATGGTTACATGTCCACATGCATCCCTAGGATGCCTTCATAGTCCTTGCTTCCAACAATACCTACACCCAAATATTGAATCAATTCGCATGTTTAGTTTATTTTCATAGGATTTATCTTTAAACAAGAGTTTAGGGAAGCATAACCAAATCATATACACATGTATATTCATATTAAATAAGCAAGAAGCTGCAAGATAACTAAATACTTATCTATATTATGCGTTTCCTCTCTGGTCCACAGGGTCCTACTTTTCTTTACAAGCCTTGGGATCCTCCTGTGGACTGGGATGTTTGGCCAGCACGCGAGCTGCTCCAAAACATCAAGTAATTAATGCCCAACCAGTACACCTTCACGCCGACTATATTTACCAAGCATTTGGTGGTGCCCAACCAGTCCCATACCTGGTTGGCCTTCTCCATTGCCAAGCCAGCACATCTGTCTGGGTCATCAACCAATGGAAGGTAGCTGTGCCACTGGCCATTATAGGTCAAGGCTCTAATACTCTGCCTTAATCTTGCATTAGCCTTTCACATGTGTCACAATCCCTCAATACACATAACAATTCTTCACCCACACAAGGGTGGCACTCCTTCTCTTGTGCAAACCAGCGGTTCCCTTTAGGAACTCTTTAGGTGACTTTTTTTACTGCAGGATATCATGGCCCCATGATACCCACTTACACTACACAAGGATTACCACTGCTCATATAGTCCTCTTGAGTACCCTTTTCTTCACTTTTTCCTTTAATGTGCAGCACCAAATTTCATATGTATAAGCTGTCAACACAAAATGGATAAGCAAGCTCATTAGTATTGTTGCTCTAAAACTGTAAACATATTTCATAACATTCACTATCTAACATTGAAACACCAGGAATGCATCCATTCCCTTAGGGTGTAGTCAATATTGGCATCCCTAACATAACTCAGCACCAGAAAGGTGTGCACTCCTCACTGATGTGAACTATGTAGGTCCTAATCATATTCAAGCAATATTTCATAATGGATATAAAATCAGCACAGGCTCTGCATATTTAATTTAACAATTAAACATGCATATTCTTAGCTAGGGTCAAAGAACACTTATCCATTTGTAGATGTAGTCTTTCTTTATTAATGAAGAATGGGGGCTCCTTCTCTGAGTTGACAGTCCCTCGGTTTGCCCTCCCAACTCCTTTTGTTGTTACATAACCCTCATATGTCTTACTGACATAATCCTTACCATCTCACTCATATTGTTCACCAATCATGCAGTGCGGATGAGACATTCATAATGTCTAATGTTGTTTCACTCGAAACCCATTTCCAAATCATGGAATCCCTTCCCACAAAGTTTGCCTTCTGCAGGCCCTCTCTCTTGGTCTTACTGCAATGTGTCTTCCTGGCACACTTATTAAATAGCCAAATAGTGAGCAACATTTAACATTAAAATTCAAATCTGATTGTTTCATAACCAATCAATGGAACTAATAATTAAATTCAATATGAATTTAAAACTTTGTCTACTACAAAAATTGATTTTCTTAGCCATAAGGCTATCCTCATATTGCTTGGCTCTTGTAAGTGGCACCATTCTGTCCATTACGGATTTATGTTTTCTACCATACATGGACATCCACCTACAACATGTACTCCTGACACAATTTTACATAAGCCAAACGATCATTAGCAATTATTAGCAAAATTTCAAATCTAAAAATTTACAAATCTGAGATTTAAAAATATGTAATTCACAATTCTTCTTTCTAACAGAATTTAAAGTTTGCAATCATGAGTTCCTTCTCATGAGGTTTGGCTCTTTCACGTGGTATATTCCATCCTTCATCATGGACTTACGCATATTGCCATGCCTAGAACAATCTACCTGTAATCAGAAATTTCAATCAATCAAACACTTGTAAGCCTCTATGCATATAATATTTTTATTGCTGCAATAGTCACTAAAGCATTTCCAGAATTATAACATTCTCATAATTCAAACACTTCTAGCTGTTAACATATCAATATCACCAAACTCATTTACTTCACGTAAATCAATATCATACTAAAATTGCAAGGTAGAGTCACATCATTTATGCAATCAACTTAAAGCTTTTAAATGCTCATTAATTA
Source organism: Larix kaempferi (assembly GCA_027924585.1). Classification (NCBI taxonomy): domain Eukaryota; kingdom Viridiplantae; phylum Streptophyta; class Pinopsida; order Pinales; family Pinaceae; genus Larix; species Larix kaempferi. The sequence continues at coordinate 7,996,847 of BSBM01000939.1, read as the reverse complement.
ATAGCCATATCATTTATACAACTCTGTCCTTCCAACAGAGCACTCTGGAAGCCTGTCAATCATGACTACCTTCATGCAATTCTTCCCCTGCATTGATAGCAACTCATGAAATGATCTAAAAATTATCATTAATTCATCATTTCATCTATTGCTCAATTGTAATGAAACATATACATATATCACAATCATGCATGCACACAATACATCTCCTCGGGTGTAACTACCCACTTGCATGCATATTCACAACATTTACTCAAGTTTTTCATATGCATTCACTCAATGCTTAACTACAATATTTATAAAATCTCTTAATGCACACCCACTCAATGTCACATTGCATTGTTTCATGAGTACTATGCATTCAAGCATATTATGACTTGATCATGACTATCTCATATAACATGCATTACCATAATCATGACCACCATTCCTCACTTGCTTTGGTTATTAAGCTCATAACCAACATACACATGGCATGATGTATTTTATATGAATGCAATCTAAATTTCTAAACAACCACATGGTATGAGGCCTCTTTCCTTCACCATTTCATGCTCCACCACACTATGGTAGTATGGCGTTCACATGAACACATTTCAACTCTAAATGCATACCATTTTATGATTACCGAATATGGTTCGATGGATTCTTACCCAATCCCCTTCAACACTTATGCAATCATCATAAGTAAACCATTACCTGCATGGCTCCCATTTACACCTTTGATGTTACCTGATTTGTTGGTTTCTTACAACAGATTGCAGCATTTTTCCACCAATCTCTTGATCATGGATTTGTTTCCCTAGCCTTTTCTTCATAAGGTTTGTTGGCCATATGTAGCAACATCATCAACATCTTTAGCCATGCTTCTGTTGTCTTTGGTCCTACAACCAATACCAACACCAATAGTGATTACCAACCATAATATTTACCATTAGTGGTCCATTGCATATGTAAAATCCCACTACTTTTACCAATATGTAGTATCATATGTGTGCAAAATCATATTCTCATGCACTGTGCATGTTTATTAGTATGCCAACCAATGCATATTCATGCCACTCATCTAATCTCTTGCATTTTTAGCATTCTCATGCCATAATTTTATGCACATAAAGCTTATAAAATATAAATACAGTGGCAAAACGAGGTTAAGGGATTCTCCCTTTCCAATCCTTCATCGACGCATGGGATTCCTCTTCCACATCATAGCTGGTATGATTTCATGGCCTCTAGGAAACATACAAGGAATCATTAGATATGATTTAATCACCGAGCATAAATTCAATACATATACTCATGCATAATATTCTAACTTGCTACTTTCCAGACATGCAATTCTAGAAATTGCCCATATTGATAACAATTTTGTCTAAACAGCCGCTGGCACTTTTCTGCTCTAATTAACTATGGATCATGATAATGTCATTCAAATTTAAACTATGCACCATTGCTCCCTGTTGGATAATATTTCCAATGCCTATCCACTTGCTCCATTCGGACATCGGGTGTGGAAACTACATTACTTCAAAAATGACAACTTTCACCACAATTTTGCACATTTTTACAAAGTTGTATTTTGGTCCGGAATGCCAACTTTCTCCACCTGTGGAAGAAAATCTATGAAGAATCACAAAAACTTTTCTACCGGGTGAAGTTAGTTTGTATAACAAGGAACGCTCTGCAACTCGCGGATCTCTGTTCTGATGCACCATTCATCTTCTATAAAATTCTGGGTTTGACTAATTTCCACTTTTCACATTTTTCCAAAATTTTAAATTTTGGGCCAAAAATGGCTATTTCCCAAATGGTGTATTTCTGGAAAATCTTTGTCTAATGGAATATGTCTGGTTTACTGAGAATATGAAATGTTGAGTTCAGTACTTTTCTTGATTCCAAATTATAGGGTCACTTTCAACCACTGCAAGCTTTTCAAAATCCCAAAAATATAGCCCAAAATAGTGTTTTTGGCCTTCTTGCACACCCTGACTCCACCTCCTTTGGAGTTTCGCTCCAAAACTCCAAACTTAACACCATGGCTACTCCATGATCGCCCCATATCATTTTCATCTCAATCCGACCTTCTATCAAGCGTCAGGACACCAATTTGTAAAAGTCATTCATTTTGATTTTATGCCAAATCGGAGCATAATGGGCTCGGAATCTTCGCTGGTTCATTCATGGCCTCCGTCAATGGCCTCAGAATGCTCCTGAACTCATCAAATTCTGACCTTGCAAGCTTCTGTAATCCCAAAATCAAATTTCGGGCTCTATGCTCGTTTTTCTTTTTTATTTTTATTTTTAATAACCCACCACACAGGCCACAACCCGAAACCCGAAATGCGGGATCGGGATTGCGAAAACCGGAATGCAACTTTCCAAACTTCTCCGTCCCCACAACCCGCAACTCGAAACTCGAAATGCGGGATCGGGATTGAGGAAACCGGAATGCAATTTTTCAAACTTTTGCGTCCTTGCAACCCGCAACCTGAAAACCGACATCCCGAAAGCTGAAATTGCGGGTTTGGGATTTCGGAAATCCAGAACGCAATTTTCAAAATTCACGTTCCCAAAACCCGAAACCTGAAACCCGTGGAATAACTTTGTCCCTGCAACCTTCGGGGTTCATAACTTCTTCGCCCCTTGGCCAAATGAGGCGAGTTTGGTACCATTGGAAAACTCTTGGAGTGATATATGCACCTGTGTGATCCTCTTCCACACTTGAGAAATCTGACCCTACCATTTTTACAATAAAAAATGCCGCCCCAACTTCACCAATACTGCATTAAAACATTATGTCACTTGCCTGTAATTCAAAGTTTTGGCCCAAGAAGCCCCAGTGCTGGAAGCTGGGCTCTGATACCACTCTGTCACATCCCCTTCCATCAATCCAGTGCAAGGGAGGGAAACATGACTGACATACCGGGCTTATTGGCAATCTCAGCCCCAGTCATTACTAATAAATTGAAAACAATTAAAAACTTTTGTGTGTGAATACATAATCAACATAAACACAACGGAAATAAACACAATTGCACACAGACAAATAGTAATGCATCAGCTTATTTGACCCATGCAGATGATGAATAAACATGTAGAGAATTCAGTCTCTTCCTCATGCTATACACAAGCTTCATATCCACCATATTAAGATATTCATTTCATCTCATCAACATGAACAATTACATTCAGAGTTAACACATTGCAAAACACATAATGCATATAAATTAATCCACAAAGAATACTTATCTTGAAATGCAAACGTCCAAACAACTAGCTATGTGAGAGCAACGTTCCACCCAACCATAGATCTTTGTCGAGCCTGTATTCTTCCAGCTGAGAGATCACCCCCGAGCTGGGCTGTGTATCCACTAAGGAGGAACTAGACAGGCTCACTCATAGCCATGGATTCACTCAAACGGTCATGCTAAGCTAGCACACAGCTATATTTATCAAGCATGCAATAAGGAAAGGATGAGGATGCTAAGCCAGTGATTTCAACCACAGAGCTACAGACATCTCAAGCTAAACTCAAGCAATCCAATCCTATGTTCAAACATCCACACTTGGATTTTCTCCCATTTCTGTCAACAAATAACTCAATCCCATTACTGGATTTCTGGGCTGTAAAAACTAGGTTTTCCAATGGATTTCGGGGTAGCTAATGCTCTCAAATTCACCCCAAGGTTCATACCTATGGATCCCGCATTGGATTTCACTATCAAATACCAATTCTGGGCATTTATGGCTCTTCAAAAGGTGGGTTCTTTCACAATTACGATTTCTGGTTTTTCTCACTGCTGGGAATTCGTTTTTTGGATGAAAATTGATGCTGGGTTCTTTCACAATGGGATGGGAATGAGGAAGAAGCAATCTGCATGAGGTAGAGTGACTTATGGTACAAGAAAATAGAGCCCATACTCTGCCATACGAATTTCTGGGTTGCCCATGCTCCATTGAAGCCATGGACTGAAATCTTCAACTACTTTCTTACAACAGAAATAAATGTCATCAAGGAAAGTCAAATGGGTTCTCACAATGACATTTGGTAGCATATAGTTTATCCCCACAGCCCCCTCACCACTTCCTAGTGGATACACATGTCCCCTTCTCATTCGTTGCTTCCATAGCCAGTTTTGGTATTTTATTACATGATGTTTATTTACATCATTTTTACAATGTTCCATGGCTAAATAGCACATGGGTAACATAATATCTAATACTTGCACTTTTTAAATAAAATTTGAGCTTCCACTAGTGGGGCCTTGGCCTTGAGCTCCACACTAGGGAAACATAAATCACATGTATACAATATTTACATTAAAAGCTAATATATCCTAAGGGTCTAAAAGGGGTATTACACTTGCATTTTTAAGAGAGAATACAAAAATATTTGATTTATGTACTGCATTTTACATCCGAGTGCTTGTGATTTCATCTAGGACTTGTTTGTGCATTGAAACATTAAAGAGATTGCATTTTATTTCCAACCATTGGATTGATTGTCATATTAGTGGTATTCTCTTTTATTGATTAGATGAGTCTAGTGTTTTTCGGTTGTGCATACCATTAAGTCTTATACTGTTAAATTTTGAGCATTAATTCAATATACTCTACGATCTTTATTGAGAGAATAACATGTACAGTATATCAATGCATAAAAATCATATCAAGCATGTCAAGCATCACAAGAATCAAAAGCATGAGAGACAAGAGACACAGAGTTTCCGTGGGGAAAACCCTAAGGTGAAAAACCCCACAACTTCCTCAGAGATAGAGAGAGCAATGGCTCAACCAAAGTACAACCAAAATACACTGAGATAGTCTCCTAGTAGTAGATGATCCTCCTCCTCACTAGTGTGCCACTTTCTGAGTGAGAGAAGTATGAGTTTCCGAGTGATCCAAATAGAGATCTCCTGATCTCTATTTATACTAGTCTGTTTTCCCAATGACCTTATGGGTTCGACTTGTCTAGCTAGGTATATCAACCATATAATATATATTTTAGGGTCGACCCCACACATGGTGGTCTAATAACCCTTCGCCAAGTACACACACTTACGACACTTGTCAATACATGACGACACTTCCTTATAGAGGAATAACACATCTCTTATAAGGGTACAATAAATATATATGAAATACATAGATGAAATACATTCCGAAGTTACATATACATCAACACTCTCTCTTAACTAGGAAGGTATTTCTCGACACAGATCTGCTAGACAAGTCTTCTTCTCGGGATCATTATCATCGATGCATCGTCATCATCATCGTCACTGCTGTTGTTATCTCAACCAATCTCTGACTCTACTCGTCATAGGAAGTTCTACAGAGCCAGTCCTTTTTCATACTGGATGTAGGCCCACCACCTGCAAGTCTTCGTCATCACTAGCCATATTGTGGAATCCTTAGGACTTATTATGTGCATCACAAAACCTTGCAAGAGCATCCCAGGACTTATTATGGGCACACAACCCAACCTATCGGATCTCCCAGGGAGCTATTATATGTGACCCTACCACAAAACCTCAAAAGAGAAACCCAGGACTGATTATGAGCACACAGCTCAACCTATCGGATCTCCCAGGGCGCTATTATATGTGGTCACCACAAAACCTTGCAAGAGCATCCCAGGACTTATTACGGGAACACATCCCAACCTATCGAATCTCCTAGGGCGATATTACATGTGGTCATGGCAAAACCTTGCAAGAGCATCCCAGGACATATTACAAGCACACAGCTCAACCTATCGGATCTCTGAAAGCGCTATTATATGCCACAGGACAAAACCTCGAAAGAGCATATACTAGATATCCCAGGGAACTATTATATGCAAGCGGCAAAACCTTGCAAGACTATCTGCAGATCTCCCAAGGCGCTATTATATGTCCTCCCAAAGCAAAACCTTGAAAGAGCATTTTCCAGATCTCCCAGGGAGCTATTATATGCCAGCGGAAAAACCTCGTAAGAGAATGTGCAAACCTCCCAGGGCGCTATTATATGCTTATATGTACAACCTGATCCACGGCCATAGAGTATCCACCTGATACTCACCATACATCAACCTAATGTATACATGATCATCCTGATCATCATCACTGCAACATCCTACTGCATGTCATCTAGAGCAACATCCTGAAGCTCGTCATCCATGATCATCCTAATCATACAATGCATCTACCTGATGCATACCAAGTATCTACCTGATACATATCATCATACATGATCCACCTGATCATACAATGTATCCACCTGATACAAATACAAATACATGATCCACCTGATCATACATGATACATATCAACATACGTGATCTACCTGATCATACAATGTATCCACTTGATACATATACAGATACATGGTCCAAGCATCCAACATGATGCGTACATACATATACATATAAATGATCCAACTGATCATATCCAACATCCAACATGATGCCTACATACATATACATATAAATGATCCAACTGATCATATCCGGCATCCAACATGATGCGTACATACATATACATATAAATGATCCAACTGATCATATCCAGCATCCTCCTAATGCACATACAGAGTAGTAACTGGAGCATCGTCCTGATGCTCATCATCCAGCACTTACATCCATAGTCATGTGAAGGATCTTCCTTCCAACATGCTTGGAATGGCTTCTGCAAATGTGCCCATCACTTCTTCATCGAAGTGTCATCAATCTGAAGAACACCAAGCCTCTCCCTGAAGTACTTGAACTTCACCCTAGCTAGTGGCTTCATCAGCACATATGCAATCTGCTCGTCCGTCGCAATGTACAGGAGCTTCACAGCTCCTCTTTGCACCATATCCCTGATATAGTGATATTTGATCTCTATGTGTTTCGACCTGTCATGAAACACTGGGTTCTCGGACAGCTTCACACAACTCTGGTTATCACAAAAAATACCAGTAGCATCCAATGGGAGATCAAATAACTCAGATAGTAGCTTCCAAATCCATACTACCTCACAACTAGTTGAATAGGCTACAACATAATCTGCCTCAGTTGTACTCAGTGCTACGTAGGACTGCTTCCTACTAAACCAAGAGATCACACCTGATCCCATACTGAAGCAGCATCCAGATGTGCTCTTCCTATCTACAGCACTACCAGCCCAATCTGAATCAACATAGCCCTGCAGGTTAAACTTTTGATTCACTTCATACTTGAGCCCATAATCCACTGTACCCTTCAGGTACCTCAGAACATGCTTTATAGCAATCAAATGAACACTCCTCGGATCTGGCAGGAACTGACTCAATGTCTTCACAACATAGAAAATATATGGTCTCATGTTCTTCAGGTACATCAAGGACCCAATCATCTGATGATACATAGAGGCATCAACTGGCTCAGATGAAGCATAACATAGAAGCTTCAGGTTCGATGCCATAGGTGTGGCCATGGCCTTGCAATCCATCATCCTGAATCTCTTCAGGATATCTACTGTGTACTTCCCTTGACCAAGGAAGATCCCACCTACACTCTGCCACACCTCCATGCCTAGGAAATAATGCATCATTCCCAAATCTTTCATATCGAACTCGGCAACAAGCTTCCTCTTAGTATTTGCAATCAATCTGTCATCTCTTGTTACAAATAAGCCATCCACATATAGGAGTATAATCACAGGATTCCCTTCCTCAACCTTGTAGTAAAGGTTGGAAACTGCTTTACTCTTGGTAAAGCCCAAACTAGATAGGAAACTGACCATCCTACCATACCAAGTTCTGGGAGCTTGCTTCAAGCCATACAAGGCTTTCATCAATCTGCACACATGACTCCCTGTCATGTATTTTGAAACTGAGTGGCTGCTCCACATATACTTCCTCTTCAACTACACCATTCAGGAAAGCAGTCTTGACATCCATCTGGTGTATTTTCCATTTCATTGCTGCAGCCAGGGTAAGTACTGTTCTGATGGAAGTATACCTGGCTACAGGTGCAAAAGTTTCTTCATAATTTATTCCCTCCTTTTGAGAGAAGACACGAGATACGAATCTTGCCTTGTATTTCTCTACACTGCCATCTGCAGCATGCTTGATTTTGTAGATCCATTTGGAAGTCACAACAGACTTCTCTTTAGGTATTGGGACAACATCCCAAACACCATTCTTCATTATTGACTGGTATTCCTCAACCATGGCATCCTTCCATTCTTTCTTTTCCGTTGCTTCTTCATAATTGGAAGGTTCTTTGTTCATAATGTCACAGAGTAAAGCAACATAGCTGGTATGTGATCTGGTTCTCTTCTTTGCTCTGTGTTCTTCTTTTGGAATGCCAAATCTTTCTGCATCTTGAATGAGCTCTCTAGCCCATGCAGGTTTTCTCTTGTGAGAGTTATCCTCATGGGGTGGATCTACAGGTTCTTGCGGATCTTCAAACTCATGAACAACTTCAGTCATGGTAGTGTCTTGAAATCTAGTTTCCTTAGGTTCTTCATAAATTTCGATAGGTGCCTTCCTTGATTTGATGAATGCTGAGTTTTCATCAAATGTTACATCCCTGCTGACATCAATCTTCTTGAATACTGGAAAGTATATTCTGTAAGCCTTCGAGCTTTCACTATAACCCACAAAGATACCCTTCTTTCCTGAAGGATCTAGTTTGGTCCTCTTTTCCTTTGGAACATGAGTGTATACTGGACAACCAAATATTTTGAGATGGCTGACTTCAGGTTTCTTACTAGAAAAGACCTCTTCTGGTGTCTTGTTGTCCAATATCTTGTGGGGTGTTCTGTTCTGCACACATACAGCTGTTCTAGCTGCTTCTACCCATAGATGCATAGGTAGATCCTGGTCATGCAGCATTTCCCTTGCTGCTTCCATGATTGTTCTATTCTTCCTTTTGGAAACTCCATTCTATTGAGGATTATCAGGAGTAGTCAACTCCCTCTTAATCCCTGAATCACTACAAAGCTTCTTGAAGTCACCTGAGGTGAATTCTCCACCATTGTCGAATCTAAATGTTTCGATCTTCTTGTCAGTTTGATTCTCCATCAAGGTTTTGAATTCCTTGAACTTATCAAACACCTCATCTTTTTTCTTCAAGAAGTATACCCAAGTCTTCCTAGAGAAGTCATCAATAAATGAGACATAGTAAACATACCCACTCAGAGAACTGGATGACATAGGACCACATACATCTGAGTGGATGATATCCAGGATACCGTTTTCCTTGCTTTCACTGCTTGGGAAAGCCTTCTTAATGTTCTTACCTTTTGTACATCCTTTGCAAACACCTTCATGTTTGGTCTTGATTTCAGGAAGACCCTCTACAGCCTTGCTTGCAATTGGAAGTGCCCTATAGTGCATATGAGCAAGTCTTCTATGCCAAAGTTCACTTGGCTCCATGGATTCATGCACCATGGCATGTTAAGGTTGTCCTTTCAATTTATACAAACCTCCCTCTTGCTCTCCAATCACTACTGTATCATCTATGGTCTTTCCCTTTGGCCACATTAGGACTTGGCCATCCACAAATGCAACCCTCATACCTTTTGCATCCAATGCAGAGATGGAGAGTAAGTTCTTCTTGAGACAAGGTACATAAAGGACTTCTTCCATCTTCAAAGATTTTCCAGAATCTAGGTTGTAGGAGGCTTCACCACTTCCTTTGATTGGTTATTGATAATCATCCCCAAGTTTCACCTTATGGGGTGACTCATGTTCAAATAGGTTCACAAAAGATTCCTTAAACCAAGTCATATGTTTGGAAGCCCCATTGTCAATTACCAATCATTACAACCATGGTAGATAGTACCTGTGAGAGCAGATATTAGAACATACTCTTCTTCACTTGATGAGTCATCATCACTATCATCACTTTCTGCCCTAGCCTTCTTCTTTGGAGGTTCATCATCTTCGGCAGCATGAGCATGGAACTTTCTTTTGTTTCCCTTCTTCTTCTTGTTGGAGTTGTTGTTGTTGTGGTTGTCCCTTTTGTTCTTGGGACATTCTGAAGCAAAGTGACCCTTCTCATTACAAGTGAAACACCTTAGATCCTTCTTATTCTTTTGTTGGTTGTGATAGGATCTCCTGTGGTGAGAGTGCTCCTTCTTGGGCTTGCTTCTTTTGGTGTGGGCTGCAAGATCTTGATCTTCACCTCCCATCTTTTCTTCACGAGCTACAAGCCTAGCTTCTTCTTGAGAGCATTCCTTCCACAGTTTACTGAAAGAGATCAATTTCTTTCTTGCACAAATTCCTTGAATAAATGAGTCCCATGACCTTGGAAGACCATTCAAAGAGGTCATAACAACTTCACCATTATCCACTACTTCATCCACAGCTTCAAGTTGTTCCTTGATCTGAGAAACCTTGGAGAAATAAGATTGAATGGTTTCTCCATTCGACATCTTGACCCCTTTCAATTGATTCCGCAGGGTCATCTTCTAATTTATGTTCTTCCCTTCAAATCGCTTGGTCAAAGAGTCAAACATAGCCTTGGGTGTCTTTAGAGAAGACACATGGGGTATGAGATGGCCTTTGATAGAATCAACAATGATTCTCTTTGCCTTGACCAAGTTCTTCTTATGCAATAGCTTAGCCTCTTCATCCTCTGGGATAGGGATGTCTTCTTTTATATATGAGTCCAACTCATTCTCTTCCAGGATTAACCCAATCCTATACTTCCAAGCTCGGAAGTTATCATCCCCTTCAAGCTTATCCGCAAGGTTGGTGTGGTGAGACATATTAAAGAGTACTTCAAATAAAAATAGAAAAGATTTAGGTCTTACCACTTGAAATGCTGAAAACTGGATCTAGTCCCGAATTAGGGTATGTTGAAAAAACCCTAAAAATTCAAAATGTGAATTTCAACTTTCTGAAAGGATAGAAAGATGCACTTTGATGAGCTTATCATCCTGGTGTTTTCAGAATTTGAGATCAACAAAAGCTTTACCCTTCAAAGTTGCCTTTTTGTCCTCCTGGGTTCACTGGGGAGAGCCCTGAATTAGGGTTTGAGTTTCGCGGAGATCTACCCAGCCAAAAATCTTGATCCAAATCTCTACACTTCGATTTTTGCAAGGAGCTTCCAGCTATGTCTTCAGATTTCATAAATTCCTATTTTCGTGGAAACCCTAACTTTTAGGGCCAAATCTGAAAATGCTCATAATTGAATTCTGATTGGATAGATAGATTCTCCTTGATGAGTAGAGTCAATCTACTATACTGCTTTTCCAAAATCTGTGGAGAGAAACCCAATAAACAAGAAACTCAAGTTTTCGTCATTGTAAAATGTCTTCTTTTCAGGTTAGCTTTGATACCATGTTAAATTTTGAGCATTAATTCAATATACTCTAGGATCTTTACTGAGAGAATAACATGTACAGTATATCAATGCATAGAAATCATATCAAGCATGTCAAGCATCACAAGAATCAAAAGCATGAGAGGCAAGAGACACAGATTTTCAGTGGGGAAAACCCTAAGGTGAAAAACCCCACAACTTCCTCAGAGATAGAGAGAGCAATGGCTCAACCAAAGTACAACCAAAATACACTGAGATAGTATCCTAGTAGCAGATGATCCTCCTCCTCACTAGTGCGCCACTTTCTAAGTGAGAGAAGTATGAGTTTCCGAGTGATCCAAATAGAGATCTCTCGATCTCTATTTATACTAGTCTGTTTTCCCAGTGACCTTATGGGGTCGACTTGTCTAGCTAGGTATATCAACCATATAATATATATTTTAGGGCCGACCCCATACATGGTGGTCTAATAACCCTTCGCCAAGTACACACACTTGCGACACTTGTCAATACACATGACGACACTTCCTTATAGAGGAATAACACATCTCTTATAAGGGTACAATAAATATATATGAAATACATTCCGAAGTTACATATACATCATCAGTTTCACGACCATATCCTTTGAGTAATTACAGCCATTAAAATTAACGCTTAATCTTAAAATTAATTAGAAACAATTTTTATTTTATAGGGTGCACCAACTAGCTTATGTTTAGAGTCTTGGAACAGATCATTGTGAGTTAAGAATCCAAGACTATTGAACCAACATTATGTGTCTGACCAGGGAGTGGTGAAACCCATGATATGCATCAGTGTTCTCAGGAAGCTCTACTCAAACCAGAGTTAAGCACAAGGTCACGGGAGGTTGGTTGCGGAGATAGCCCTCCAATACTGGCTGAATGTGGGATATATTTCCAGGATTTGTTCGTGTACAGGGGCTCTTGAGGGATCTATACCTCTTGAGTTTCAGGCTTAGCTACCCTTCCCATATGATGGATCCCACCTGCGACTGTCCCCCTGAGCATTGGTTATATTGTGGTGACCTTAGTTGCTTGACCTAGGTATAGCATAGGGTGCTTGCAGTGGTTATACTGTACGTATCCTGAGTCAGATACGGGTTGGACATCATAGTTTCCTGTTGTATAGGGATTTGACCCTTTGCACACAGTGAAGTTTGGGAACCCTTATAACTGATTCAGTTACCTCCTGTTATAGTTTGGGAGTCTCAAGCCTCTCCTAGGAGAGACATACCGGCTGTAGTGTCGAGAGGTCCCTTGATCTAGTCCTGTTTGTGTGCATTTGGGTGTAGTTTTCTTAGGTGTGTGCTCTTTGATCGATAGTTGGCCATTAGGAGGCGTTCTGTTTGTTTGGAGTTATCATGGAGCGAGATCCAACTCTCCGCCGGTCTGTTCATTTAGCTGGTCTGCTAGCTGACGAGGTAACACATCCTTTTCATAAGAGACACCGGAGGATCCCCTCCGATACTTTTGATACTTACGAAGAACTTCAAAACTACATAATTACTTTTGCATCTCGTACACCAGGAAGGAGGGCACATTCCTCATTTTGGGGGCGGGCACAATCCCAATGTGGGAGGAGGGAACATACCTTACACTGGGGGTGGGTACATTCCCAACACTGGGTATGGACACATTCCCAACACTCGAGATGGGCACATTCCCAGCACTGGGGGTGGTCACATTCCTAACGCTGGGGGTGGAAATGTCACATCCCCATCTTGACCCTATCACATTAAAATTGTAAATGATGTAATCTTGTTATATAATCGTGGTGAGGAGCTCAAGGCCAAGGCCCTGCCATCGATTTATTGATGCATATGTTTTACACGCTAGCCCGACACAATGAAATTGTAAATATCATGTAAAAATGCATTTAATAAAATACCCACAACTAGCTATGCAATGCAACAAGATATGGGGGCATGATTTTACAAGGAATTGGGAGAGAAAACATTCAAACCCTTGGAGCCAATCAAGTCAAGCCAAGTGTCAATGAGAGAACCCATCAAACCCTCAACTACCCATGTTGACTTTTGTACCCAATCATTGATTTCTCCCAAGAGTTGGTTGAGGTAGTTAATGCCTTGGGGAATGAGAGGTATGGTTGTCCAATTTTGGATATGGGCAAGCCACCACCCTACATGGGAAATCACATTTTGCTTTTTGGGCAAGAAAAGAGCCATGAATTGCTCCCTAAGCCATTATCCATCAACCAGTTTCTCTCCCTCACGAGTTTGGAGCTACCTGGGCGTTTTCCAGCCATGTTTTCTATGTTTTCCTTCATACTTAGCTGGGAGAAGGGCGTTTTCATGTGGTATACCAGTGGGGAAGAAGGGGAATGGAATTGGGGTTCCATAGAGATCGTTTGGATGCTGAATGCTCAGTTAGTTGGGGAAGAAATCGTTTTCCTCCCTATGATTGTTTCTCCCCATACCATAATCTGTTTTTGGCTGGAAACGAATTGGGGAAAACCCATGACCATCCTATTGTAAATCCCATTGTTAAATGTGTATCCTTTCCCAATGATTGTACTTGCTGTGTGAGAAAAGAGTATGTTGGGGTATGGGTTATGGGTCTCCATTGTTTTGGCTTGATCTTAAGTGCAAGCATCCAGGGTTCTGATGTAGCCTGATAAACCCAGCTATGGACTGGTTTGGCTCAAATGAAATACTTAATTGGCTGCATATGAGCTAAATGTCCCCTTTTTCCTTGTAGGAATCATGCCCAGCTCGGAGGTGGCAGTTGTGTTGAGAGATTGATGAACACAACTAGCCTATGGTTGGGTGGAACGTTGTAGCGACATAGCTAGTTGTTTGGGACAACTGCAAAATGGAGATAAGTGTTTTTCTGTCTATGTATTTACTTCTGCACTGTATTAATTTGATGACTGTTGATATGTTGTATCCATGAGTAATGTGTGTGGATAGTTTAATCCCATTGTGCATAATTGATTTGTTTTAAATATGCACACAAATGATTTATTCATATGATTCTAATGAATGGGATGAGATTATGTGAAATCCCCAGAGATTGGCATCATGTTCCCTCCCTTGCCTTGGATGGATGGGTGGGTACATGATAGGAAATGTACCCTATAATTATGGTCATTACTCAGCTACTCCTTCTACAACTAGCACGTATACGCCCCATCAATATGGTTGCAATCCTGCTTATAATGCATCCAGTTATGGCCCTTATTACAACCCTCCTCAACATGGTACTCACAACGCATATATGCCTTTGTACCCTTACACGGGTCAAGGTGGGGGCGGTTATCAGCCCTATAGTCATGGTCCTGGTTCATATTATCCCTACGGTCCGCAAGGTCAGCCTCTTTTGGGAGCCTTTAATCCAGTTTTGCATCCACCACTCTCGTTTCTTGTTCATCTGAACCTGCTCGATCTTTTGAAGCTTACGAATGATCCGGTGTGTCCCGATCCTTCTTGGCCTCCACTCCCTACCAAGATCCCTTCGAACATTCCTAAGTTTGAAGGGAAGAATGGTGAGGATCCGGGTGATCATGTTATGATTTTTCACCTATGGTGCTCCTCAAATTCATTAAATCACAATTGCATTCATTTGAGACTATTTCAACGCACCCTCACGGGGGCAGCCATGAAGTGGTATGTTGAGTTTCCTGGGGGCACTTATATAGGTTTCAATGAGATAGATTTGGTTTTCCTAGACCACTTTCAGTTGCCAGTTTGCTATGATATTGGCACCGATATTTTTTCTACCTTCCGCCAAGACAAGGCCACACACATATTTGACCACGTTCAAGAGTGGAATCGATGGAAGAGGATGGTGAAAGCCAACATTCCTCCATATTTTTTGTTGGAATGGTTTCTTAAGTCTCTGCTTCCATATATTTTGAAAGACGTTTTGGTATCTTCCATTACGACTGAGGAACAAGCTATACTTAAATTCCAGCAGCTAGATCTAGTCTATGCTTAGTCTAGCATCCTATATGATAATATTCCTGACGCACTGCGGTCACGACACGAGCCGAAACCAGTTCCTGGATCAGATGCCGACGACATTGTTGGATCTACAAGTACTCGACCCGTGGATTTGGTCACCAACAAAATGCAAAATTTGTCAATTGGCCAATCCACACCCTGACAGGCTCGCGCCTCGTCCACTCCTACCCAATCATCCAATGTTCATTCTATACAGACGGGAAACCCATCAGGTAACCAGTAGCCTCATGGTAAGAAGAAGGGGAGAAATAACCGTAAGGGTGGGAACAATTCTAATAACGGAAGTAATGGAAACTCTCCTAGGAAAGAAAACAACAACCCTCCTCGGGACGACGGAAACGCTGGTGGGGACCATAAGCCGAGACGTAAAGTGAAATTCCCTTGCAAAATTTGTGGGTAGGATCACCTGACTCACTTGTGTCCTCGAATTGAGGAAGCATCGAAGCATCTTGCATAGAGCCCAGTTGTGTTGAAAGATCCCCTTCCACATCATCAGAATATGGCTTTGAATGCTCCCACTATTGGCTATGGGACTAATGAAACTACAATGTCTTCTTCTCATGTCGGTGGCTACGAATGCGTAAACACGGTCCAATCTCAGGTTAGTGTTGCTACTCATCAACACAATTAAGGTGCACCAAAACCGAATATGGAGATTGATCCTCCTCCTCCTCCTGACACTTCACTGCATATCGAGAACCCCACTACTATTCCGTGGAACCAAAAGGTGTTCTTAAGCACTCGATGCACAATCCCAATGCTCGAGCCGCCCAAAACTACTCTATTGTAGAAGGTTTGGGTCAAACTTCATGTGTTATGTTGGCTCTTGAGGTGTTACCGGCATGTCCTTCACAACAGCACGCCCTTTTATTTGCTTTGGGAGTTCAGGATGGGAACATCCCTAGCATCATTAAATTTGACACTACTGACGTCCGGCCTCGCTTGCCTTACCATGTTGCTTCTCAAATCCATGTAAGGTTCTTGGATAATTTTTTCAAACGCATGGTGGTTGATGAAGGTGCTTCCACCTCTGTAATGTCATTGGATTGCTAGAAAGCTCTTGGCTCTCCTCCGCTGTCTAAATCTGTGACTATGCTAACTGCATTCGATGGTCGGTCATTTAGGCTATATGGTATTATCCATTCCCTTGAGGTCCACTTGGGTGGGAAATACATGCCTATTGAAGTCAAGGTGGTTGATGTGCCTATCGGCTACAACCTTCTTTTGGGAAGGAATTGGATCTACGCAATGAAAGTGATCGTATCCTCCATATTTAGAGTTATTTGCTTTCCTCATGAAGGTAGAATCGTGATGTTCGATCAACTAGAATTCCCTAGTTCTAATTCTATAGCATCACCGGGAACTTTCGTTCCCAGATCAATGATTCTCAACCAGCAACTGGGAACATTGCTGTCGGATTGTATTCATCCTTGTTGGGAACATTCAACTTTGTTGCACCAATTTATTTGATTGGAACCATTTTCGATAGTGTGTCCTCCTCATTGAATAATGTACCATTCCGGACCTCGTATTTTAATGATTCGTGGAATGTACCACCCACGAGTACATTGTCTAGAGACATTTTGCACATTGGAATGGCTATGTCGTTATACACATCTGAGCTTGCATACCCTGAAATTCAACAAGCCACTGCAGTTCCGAATCCACCCTCTTCACGGACAGAGGAGGAAGATCTCATTATGCTTCCAGCATGGGTAGCCGACTCGTCTAGCTCGCATGATTGTCTTGATGATACTTTCTTTTCGGATGAATCCATCATTGAGGCCATGTGTGGTAGTGAGAGTTATTGGGAAGATTTGCATCATCAATCTTATTTTCTTCCTAAGCTCGATCTCATTGAGCAAGAAGAGTTTAGGACGACTCTTACAGAGATGGTCGGTCACCCTGTGGCTCCTTTGGATTAACATGGGATTTACACAAAGGGGAATATAGCCAATATATCCCCAACCATACCAATCAACATCTCTCACACACCCGGGAAGATAGAGAACTTTTATATCGGTGCTAATTGTTCTCCCGAGGAGATCCTTATCTACACCGAACTGTTCAAGGCATTTCGGGACATTTTTCCCTAGTCATATGAGGAGATGCCAGAATAGGCCCTAGTATTGTCAGACACAAGATTAATACATATCCCAATGCCAAGCCGGTTCGGAAATGACTTCGTGCTGTGAATCCTCGAAAGGAAGGCACGATCAAGGAAGAGGTGGAGAAACTACTGAAAGTTGGTTTCATCTACCCAGTTCCCTTTACTGAATGGGTGTTGAATCCTGTTCCTATAGATAAGAAGTAAGGAACCATCCATGTATGCATAGAATTTAGAGATCTGAACTATGCATGTCCGAAAGACAACTTTCCAACACCATTCATAGATCAAATCTTAGATGCATGTGCAGGAAGCGAAGTTTTTTTATTTATGGACGGTTTCTCCGGATATAATCAGATCCAAATAAAGCCTGAGGACCAACATTAAATGGATTTCATATGTCCTTGGGGTACATTTGCGTACTGGAAAATGCCCTTCGGCCTTAAAAACGCCAGAGATATGTTTCAATGTGCTATGAACTATGTGTTTCATGACCTTAAGCGTATAGTAGAGGCTTTCTTGGACGATCTTGCGGGCCATTCTCATAAGAGAGTGGACCACCCCAAGCACCTTCGCCTCATTTTCGAAAGATTCTGATGTTACAAGATCTGTTTGAATCCCAATAAGTGCATCTTTGTTGTGAGAACGAGTCGCTTTTTAGGGTTCATAGTTTCTCAAGAGGGTATAAGAGTCGATCCTCTTAAGGTTGAGGCAATACTTCGGTTGCCTCCCCCGCGTAACATACTTCAACTTCAGAGCCTCCAAGGGAGAGCCACTTTTCTACGACGTTTGACGTGAATTATGCTAGTATTACCAAAGGTTTTGTGCGTTTGTTGAAGAAGGACACACCGTTTATCTGGGATGAGCGAGCCCAGCAGTCTTTCAACAATTTGAAGAAAGCTTTGGTATCGACCCCTCTGCTTAGTCCACCCAAATTTGCTAGAGATTCCTACTTTATGTAGCCACATCTCTTGAGATGATTGGAATGGTATTAGTTCAAGTAGATGATGTGCTCCAAGATCATGTTATCTATTATCTTAGTCAAAATTTAGCAAACGTTGAGCTAAGATACACTCATGTGGAGAAGTTGGCACTTGCGACTGTTCATGCAGTCCAACGTTTACGACACTACATCATGCTTAGGAAAACCATGGTTATAGCGCATATCAATCCATTTAAGTTCGTGCTATCACAATGTCTTATAAGGGGGAAGTACAATAAATGGATTGTGATTCTTCAGGAGTTTGATTTTGATTTTGCTTCGGCGAAGTCGGTGAAATCCTTGGTTTTTGTTGAGCTCAAGTCATATTTTCCATGACTAGATGAGGACATCGTTCATGAAGATTCCTTTGTGGATGAGAATTTATTCCTTATCTCATCGGTGGACACTTGGTATGGGGATATCATCATATATCTCCAAACTTTGAAGTTCCCTTCGCACTATTCATCGAATGAACGATGACGTGTTAGCCACCAAGCTAAATATTATGTCATCGTCGATGGCACTTTGTATCGTCGAGGAAAGGAATCTATCCTCCCTCGTTGTTTGACTCATGAAGAAGCAGAGTTAGTACTGAATGATTGCCACAGTGGGGTGTGTGGTTGTCACTTATGAGGGATTGTGACAACCCAACACATCATGCGAGCAGGTTCCTTTTGGCCATCAATATTTAAAGATTGTATGAACGCTGTAAAGAGATGCCACCCTTTCTAGGTGTTTTCTCGAAATATACACTCGCATCCAACGCCCCTTCACCCGGTCATCACCGTCAGTCCCTTCACCAAGTGGGGGGTGGATTTCATGCATTGCAAACCAGCTTCAGCTGGGGGGCATCACCATATCATAGTGGCCATGGACTATTTTTCCAAATGGGATGAGGCCATGCCTATCGTAAAATTCGATGGTGCTACAACATCCCACTTCGTGTTCAATCAGATTATCGCTCGTTTTGGTATCCTGAAAGAGAATGTCACTAACCACAATAGTCATTTATAGAACAAGATGATGGTGGATTTGTCACTCAAGCTTGGGTTTCATCAAGAACATTCATCTTTTTACTACCCCCAAGCAAATGGTCAAGTTGAGGCGGTCAGTAAGTCCTTAAAAACCATTCTCCAACATACCATCCAGCAAAGCAAGAGCAGTTGGCATATTATGTTATATCTTTCTTTGTAGGCATATCAAATCGCAGTTAAGACTGCCACCGATTTCTCACCATTTTAGCTAGTACATGGTGTGGAGTCTATATTACCAATTGAATGGCAAATCCCTTCTTTAAAACTAGCCATAGAGCTCCTTTTTGACACGTCAGATGTTGAGCAATATGATCCACCTTGAGCAGCTTGACGAGCAGCGTCGAGATGCCACTGTGGATATAGATGCCAACAAACATCGTGTCAAGGTTCTATATGATAGGTCTGTCCGTCCCTAGCAGTATGCTGAAGGTGACTTGGTTCTCTGGTATTACCAAGCTAAGGAACCCCCGGTGGTAGGAAAATTTAACCCCATGTGGCACGGTCCTTACATAGTGAGGCGTTCCTTGAGAAAAGGAGCCTATGAATTGGAAGATTATGAGGGGAATGCCTTGAAGGAGCCTAGAAATGGGCTATACCTCAAGTGGTATTACGCTTGAGCTTCTAGCTCGAGCTAGTACTTTTGTATACTATTGTATAATTGCTTCTGTACATAGTTTAGATTTAGTTTGGTTTTTCGGATCTGCTAATTCGCTTCCGTTTGGTTGACAGATGTCAGCGGAATCTCCTGTGCTGTTAGGATTTGTGGATAGTGCTAGCTGTCATATGAAGCAACTCACTTATGCTGCGTGGGTTATTTATTCACCAGACCATCAGATTGTGTCTTCAGGAGGTGCCTGTCTCGGTCCTACATCCAACAATGTGGCTGAGTATAGTGCTGTAGTTGAGCTACTTTGGGATGTCATGCCGCATGGTATCCAGTCTTTAAAAGTTCGCCTGGATTCACAACTGGTTGTGTCTCAATTGAATGGCCAATATCGCGTAAGGGATCCTACATTACTATGGAGGTTCTTAAGGTAAGACTCTTGGAGCATCATTTTGTTTCCATTACATACTTTCATGTTCCAAGATGTTTTAATCATGTATCTGATGCATATGCTAATTATGTCCGAGATTGGCATTTGTCGCATCAATGATGAAGCACAAAAATAAACATTGATTCACACATTTGTACATACACATATAATAGAACCGGAGAATCATAGTATTTTATAAATAACATGTCCAAAAAGGTAGTGTCACAGTACAAAACTAGAGCCCATAGCTCTCAAAAATATACATAATTGATACAAAATGTGATACCCTGAGATGTCTAAGTCGTAGGAGGAGGCCTAGCTTCCTCAGCAGGATGTGTCTAATAGTAGTAGTGAACTGCTTGGGCTACACACCACAGTAGTCGCACCCAAGTGCCCAGTGCTCCCACTAAGTGTCGTTGCATCGCCTCTAGCAGATGCTCCACCTCTATCATCGGTACCTTATTCGTCATGCGGGACAGGTTGGCCCGCATGGTTTCTAATGTGCACTCTGCTGCAGTGCCAGTTACCTCTCCACCCCTTCCCCGTCGACGATGTCTTGGGAAACCCTTTGGTCTTCACGGACCAGCATCTGCGAGCAAATAGTAGAATGTCAATATGTGATACTACACCAAAAATATTTTTGCATTATCATATATAATCAAAAATCCCCAAAAAAATTAAATATACAAAACATAAAAAGAGTAACATACTGATATCTCCAAACGCGACCCATGCAGAAAGCGGCATGTCGCGATCACCACGGAAGTCTATCCCGGCATATGGGTAGTCATCAATGGCAATGACCTGTCGGTCCCACCAGTGGAAGAACTCATCTGTATATGGTGATGCCTATCGACCACCACCCTGTCGCGTCAGTACCTCGGCCCACCGGGTCAAGGCTGGGTCACGGAGACTATGAGGAGGCACTTCAACCCTCAGACTAAGCCCTGGCACTCTCTCGAAGAAAAAGCTTCATAGTATACTATCGTATCCAAAATTCTTCACCTTCCCATGCCTGCACTCTGTTAACTGGGTCTTCATCGACGTTAGTAACGTTGTGCACCAGTCAAATATTATGGGCCTCATGCACTCTGAGGCGTAAAAAATCACCGGCCTTGAAGCCTAGTGTAGAGTCCTTGAACCTGTGATCCTGACGAGAGTGGACACTATGATCTTCATACTCAAACTGACTATAGCACCAATGGGTACCTGAGTCCCCACCTTTTGGGTGTCGGGAGAAAAATACCACTCTATGTAGTCAGGAATGGTGATCCCACCACTAACAATACGAGATTGAAGGCTAGCCACCTCCCCTCAGCGGGATAACCCTGAAATGAAATATATTTCATCCACCTCTAAGTAAAGTGTTTGACCATCCATGCTGAAGTTATGTGCATCTACGTCCAAGTAGTCTATTAACTGATGGAGCAATTGGTTTTGGGCCCTTAAACCCCCAATTTTCTAGAATTTGTAAATCCCACATGCTTGTAATGCTTGTTGCACAGGAAAGTCTTGACGAACCATCTCATCTACCACATCATGCTCTCTTTCCCTCCACTCTAGAACCATCCTGGAGGATGAAACAAAATATTTTTAGCTTTTAACACTTAAAAAATAAAACTCACAGCCATACCCACGGGCTATTTAGCAAATAGAGGTGTCTACCCATGGTCAACACAAGCATTGACTGCATCCAGAAGGCCCTACCCACGACCCGCAAAGCTATAGCCTGCGTACAACGTCGAGAAGAAGTAGGGCTTGCCCAATAAAAATTGTGGACCACTGAAAACGGGAATAAAAGCTACCAAATGAAAGAGGGGGATGAGATGACTAACCTGCTCCAGACGATTTGTGAAATGGTGGCCCACAACTTCCAGAATCAACAACTGTACTTCGGAGGTGAAAGCTAACCAAAACCACTATTTGGATGAAAATGAAAATGAATTGGTAAATAGTAATTTATTTTACTATTTATAGTTTTACAAACCCACTTTTCTATAGTTTTCACCATTTTAAGCCATTTCGAACTAATTAAATGTCTTGGAGCACTATTTTGAACAGATTTTTCCAAAGAGAGTTGAATTTTTGACCGGTTTGCGCCTATGACAGGTATATTTGACACCTGTCATATAGGTTAGATGCCATTTTCACCTGCATTATGCATTTGACCATTGACCATTTGTCATTAACCCAAGGTACGACCCCTCTTTGTAACCGACATAGAACCTTCACATTGTTATAAAAGTATTGTTATTTGGCGGTAGGGCCTGTCCGAACATGGGTTCCCCAGTTAGAGCCTTGCCATGCCTTTTGGCGCCCATACCATTGTTTCTCCTTATGATTGGGAGTCCTTTGTAGTTACGACATGACTTTGCGATAAAGAATCATACTCTACTTTGTCTTATGTTGGCCATCTCCCATAAGGACTCCCCCCATTTTTACCAAGTTGTGATTGCATTTCATCATCCTGCTTGTCGCTTGAGCCTTGTGTCGGTTCCCACTTACTCAATTGTTAGCCTGATGCCTGAGCACTCCCCTTGTCGAGCCATATAGAGCTTTCGTTTTCCTTTCTCAATTTTATGACCTTTTGAAACTGAGGGAACACCCCCCCGAGTGTCCACACCCTACACATGCTTCCTTGCATTGATCATAGGCTTGTTTCACTACTTGGGACTAGTCTGCTCGCTATTTCACACTCGTTCCCTCACTTGTTGTACTGTAAGCAATTTTATTCTTTTTCAAGCTTTCCAAATATGAAAAAGACCAAAAAAATCAAATATTCCAAAAAGTCGGATGGGAGAATATTTACTTCTTTTTGTTGGCAGTTGTTCTGTCTCCTTTGAACAAAGCATTCATTCCACTCCATCCATCATGAGTCGGGACTATAGTAGGACCTCAGGAGCTGTACTTGTTTCTCAATTTTTACTCCACCGATTGGTTAAGCTTCCAGTCACTATGGAGCCCTTTGTCAATGCCTCCTGCGTCGCACAGTTGTTGTTATATTGAGTCCATGCTGCCTAAGTATATCCATCTGCTCATGCTCTTGTTCAAAGGAAGTCTTGAAACCAAAGTCAACCACTCCTCATATCTCTTGACTATTGCATGTCAGCCAACCTTATTGAGTCATCCTGTTCATTCGAGTTCTTCCAAATATTTCAGCGTAGCTGTTACCTCATGCTGGTTGATGGAGGATGCCTTAATGCCCTCCTTCTAGCAAGTTTTGTTCCATCCACTTAACTCATTTATTCCAGAATTGAGACTTAGAGTTGGTTGAGTACCTTGAGGCTTGCATTCATTAGTGGTAGGTTCTCTCACCATCGACAGTTTTGGGAATACATCAATGTCCCATGATCGATGGGTTCATCTTAGTGTTTGACTTCAACACATCTATTCACACTTTGATGATTGTACTATGTGCCTTAATGCCCATTTTCATTATTGGTGGGTTATCTCGCATCTATTAACGGTATACATCATTGATCGGTAATCAGACGATGTCACATCAGGTTCGACCTCAACACCTCTATTCACTTGATGGGACTTGCACCGCAGACGATTTGTGTAGAAGACCCTAGACATTAGTAGCATTCAGTATGCTGCTCTTGATCGTGACTGTACTTGTGAGAGCTTATTCTCATACATCAACAGTTTGTACCTCCGATATTGCACCAGTTGTTTCCTTTTCAGTAGGAGACCATATCTTACTGTATGGGTCATGGCTATGACCACTCATGACATGTATTCACTATATACTGGCTATCATGGCCATTATCACAGATTGTTGTATTGTACCGACATGTATTCAGAGATGTTATTATAGTATGACGAGTGAGCTACTCTCTCCATTTGTGTCTCCATCACTCCACTTCTGAGATTTATAATGTATTTCGGACATCGTAGTACCTTCTCTGACCTCACACATTAGGGGGCATTTGTTATAGCGTAATTTTTCACCTTGTGAGCATCAACATTGATTGGCCTTCAGGATCCATTTTACTGACTCAGATCCATCATTTTCCCTCTAGGAACACACAAATCCTTATTTTGTTCCTGTACACTAGCTGTTCCACTGTAGCCAGCGTACACGCGGGTTATTCTACTATAGCCCGCGGACACCAAATAAAATGATCAAAACCAATAGAAAATTACTTTTTACTCCAAAAAACGGTCTTAGGGTGACCTTTGGCCCTACATATACCCCGAAACAACTTGATTCGACCTTTCATTTACCTTTGGAAGGCTATATATTGAGCTCTTATGGTGTATGGAAGGGAGGAAAAAGAGAGAGCAAGATAACTCTAGTGGATTTTTGCCATGACTTGGGTCTTGTTGTCACCCCAACAACTCCTCTTGATTTGTACAGAATAAAGGGTCCCCCCATGTAATTTTTGTAAATATTTAACTTTTACTTTCTTTCATGTTATCTTCTTCGCTTTGGTAGGTGGGTTGAGGCTTTCTTTCTTGCTCAAATATTATATTTCTCTTAGTCTCTTGTAAATTTGCAGCTGAAGTTAATTAATTATTATTTCAATCACAATTTTAATTAAATTCACTATGACTAAGAAAAGTAATCCAATGACCAAAAGTTGATTCATAACCTCCTATTTAGTTGGTCATTAAAATTATATATATTTGATTTAAAGGTAGTATTGATTTGAACATTTCATTAATTCATTCTAATTATGTTAATGTATTTGTTTCACTTATTTTAAACTTTTGATAACTTCATGGTGAAATTTTGATAGTATGCACATTGAAAATTAACACCAATATATTTTTAAACCAAAAGAAAGTGGATCACACTATTATTGAATTAAAGTGAAAATAAGAAAACAAATATATATTAGAATGACATTTTTGATACACCTTTTTTTTCCCAAAACTTTTACATAAAGTCTAAAGGATGCTTACATGATTCATTTATCACTTTTGAATTTGGTATTTTAAAATGTCTTCTTTCTTTTGGCTAAACCTCATTAATTTAATATTATAGCCTTTGATAAAAGAATTTCAGAAGTTTGCCATAGAATTTGACTCAACTCATGTATATATTTAACATTTCAACGTATAATAGCATTGAGATTGTCTTTTGGCCTTAATCTTTTGACATTTGGATTTAGATGAATGTCTTTTAAGGTTTGGCATGTATTAAACGTATAACTCACATTGCTTTTCTGGTTTCTTGTTAGGTCACGCCAATTATGCATTTAGCCTTTGAAGTTTGTTTCTCCGCGAAGCTTTTCAAAATTTATGAAGGTTCGATGATAGTGGATCAATCACTTGCCACGAGATGAGAGAAACTGATATTGTAACAGAAATGGTTGCTAGCGATGCGAAATTCCATCAACTCATTAAGGACAACGTCATAGCATATTTAAACAAGAAAAAGAACAGTTCTGAAATCGTGCAGTAAAGAGACAGTTTTCAGCCGCACCAAACCTTCCTTCAGTTTGCCATTAAAGAACTCAATCACGAATTCATTAGTTGCTGACGAGAGGAATGTATTTTAAAAAAAACACAAGTCTGCAGCGAATCTAAGACCGTTGTATAAACGTTAATGTGAACAATAACATTTAAGATCAAGCTACTGGCTCATTAAAATATTTATCCAACTCACGAGAATCCGAGGAGGAAATGTCAAGTTTAGCTGCCAGAACGACGCATGAGACTAAGAGGCAATATTCTAGGGATTTTTCAGAGGCAGTTACGTAAATTAAGCATCTAATCAACTTTGATTAACCAAGATAGCCGCCACAAGTTTGTTGAAGAGATATCATTGCATTAAGTTTCACACATGCCAGTTCATTAGACATCTACGCATGAGGGAATAATGCCCCCTGTCTTCGTTGGAGGTAATCAATGCAGTGAAGGAAAATGTTAATGAAAACAATACGCCAGGAGATCTCTACCACATCATCAGAACTTAAAGAAGGTCCAAAAACATAGGCAATTTGAAATGACAGAATCTTGAGATGTCTATCTCCACATGAAGTTTGCATATGGAACGTTACTGCGATTTGGAAGAATCATCGGGATGATCACAATCGTTCGCATAAATTGAAGTTCTAGAAAATCGCTTGCTGAACGATCCCTAGCTTGCTACTATTCTCTTAACAATGCAGGATCATGGGAAGCCACATGGAATATGACACATCAATTCAACATATTGGAAAGCGATGAAGCAGGAGAGGTTGCGCCAGATCGCGAGCATGTCTCCATATCCAAAGGAAATGATTGGATCAAATCCGGTTCACTTAAAGGCAGTAGAATTATGGCGAGCAGGTTTATTACCACCAGTTCATTACATTGATACCACAACGATCACCTCGAGATACAAGAATTTTTGGTCAATTAGTGAAGTAAAAGGGAAAATTCTTTTACCTTTATATTATTCAGATAAATCGTTTATGGGTTTGCTGTATTTGTGAATTTGTATTTTTCTCCTCTTGATGAATACGTTTTCACACAGAGTAAATTGGTTTATCTTGTATATGCAAGTGTAATGTCGAGCAAGATTTGGTGGAAGGCAGCCCACCATACACCAAGGATACTGATTTATCGCATTAATATCCTGAACGCAAAAGGAGATTTATTTTCAATAATGGACGCATAATTACCAATCAGAATGGAGGGAATATTGCATGAAAAGGAACGCAAATGAAAGAATGTGTTCTCCAATTCATCAAACAACAACAAGGAAGACGGAGGAAGTTGCGATGAAGAGGCCGACTCATCAATTCAGATAGTGACTAAGGAGAATATCTTGCAGAGCAGTTGAGAGTTTGAGAAGACTGCATAGCCTATAAAATCCTGAGTACTTCATTGTAAACAGGGGATAGAGACTCGGCAGAATGGAAGAACTTCTTCTCTCCACTATGTATTTTTCTTTGCAATATTTTTTAATATACAAGAAGGAGGCACTTTTGCCTAACCAGTTTTCCTAGGCTCAGTTTTGATACTTTGTAATTATTTACAAGCATGTAATTGAGAACTAGGGATGTTCAGTGATTATTTTCAGATAATCAGTCATGATCAGTGGATGTTATGTAAGATTTTTCTTCTGCATAATTGGTTATGAATCAAATATAATCTTCTTGGCTCATTTTTGTGTTTGGGTTATTATATAGATTGTTTGAAATATTCACATGTTTCTGATTATATAAACAAGTTATTTGGAGTTGAATAATTAGTGTTCTCTATTATTTATCTTTGAAAAGATTGTTGTTGTTTTTCAAAATGACTGCTTATTTAATTTTGTTTAGATAAGTCAGTTATTAAATCATACTCTTTATGCATCAGAAATTATTCTTTTAAACTTGCTCCTGATCACGATAGTTAGAATAGAATATGGTTAAAAAATCAAAATTATGATAGTTTTATTTTAGCAGTCGAAATTTACAGAATGTTTAGGAGCTACTAAATTTTCGTTTAGAAAATTTAGCATATACTAAATTTTCTGTTTCAGTTTTTTTAATTGCATCATAGATTAGATTAATTTGCATCTTAAGATTTCAATTACATTTTAAGCACTCAGATAGGTGGTTTGAGAGACTCTCTATTTTTGAGAGCACATCTTACGGGTAGCAGGGCCTTTATTCCTGTGAGAGTTGGTTATTTCAAACACATCGGAAGATGCTATAAGCAACCTTTGTGGGCTATCTCTCCTTCGTTGGCCTCGATCACAAAATCAGGCCAACATGTCTACACTCATTGATCCTTGTTGTTGTGAACTCCTTATGTTCACCTACCAAACTCCTTTCATAGTTTGAGTTTTCCATTAAATGGGGCATTGAAGTGGTGGAGGCACAAGTGGAGAGATCCATTTCTTGGTTCAGTTTGGTTGCCGGCAAGAGGTTGTATATTTTACTTCTTGTTATTCATTAATGGAAATACTCATTTTCTCATCCAATTGATGTTTTGAATATTGTTAAATTACATTGGGTTATATTTTCTTATGATATCATGGATCGTTCTATTGATTATGCTAATGTCTTTCACATGTTATATGCACTTGCTTGTACTTGTTGTTGAGACTAATCTGCAAGTTCAAGTGTAGAAGTTGAAAGCTCAACGGAGATCTACTTGGAACATCCGGTTGAAGGTTGGCCTTTTTTCCATTATCTTAGCAATGCCATTTATATAGCATTGCATTGGGAATTGAGTTATTTTCTGGTAGTCAGCTGTCTATTGTGGTCTACCCCAAGCCATGGGAAGTTTTCTCCATAACAAGAATACTAAAAAAATATAAAACACAGTTCATTATTAATATAAATTATACACAGTAAATACTTGAACATATAGAGAAATAAAATGCAAAATACTAATAAACAGTAGTAGAACCTGACCAAAGGAACAAACTGAATCCAATATGATGTTCGTCGTTCCTCCCAACCAATATTCTAGAACATCCAACTTGATGATACTGAAACCCTCAAGCCTATTTGCTGGACCACAAAGACAAAGACAAAACCAAAGGCAACTAGAACTATCACTCAGTTCTGAAAACTATAACTCATTTCTGAACTCAAAAAAATAATTTCCCTCTTCCATCCAAACTTCCTGTTTGTATGATGGGAATAACTTAATCAAGCATTTCCTAGGACTTAGGTCTATAATGAGCCTCCTTCTCTAGAACCTCCACCTAGAGTTCTGACCTTAAAATAGGCATGATGCCTTCTGCATCTGTTGAGATATTAATTAGTGGTTTTCATCACTATGGGAATTCATCCCAACACATGTTATTCCTCCTTGTGGACCAACAAACACTCTTTCAACAGCTACTTCAGATTGGATTCTCCTGTTTTATTTATTAAATAATAAAATAATACAAATATTCTCAAACATGTGTCTTTGACCACACTTGGTCAAATAATTTTTCAACAATAATTAAAAACATTATTACAAGGTATTTAAACTTTAACTAAGTGTCTAGGGGTATTACATACACCTCCCCTTAAAGATAACACTGTCATCGGTGTTATTCAATCTTCCATTGTTTCATCTTGAAACAAAATTCGATATGCCTCCTACATTTTAGTTTTCAATTCCCAAGTAGCCTCTTCTAGACCAAGGTGCATCCACTACACTTTTACTTATCCAATAATGCGGTTCCAAAGGATAAGCTCCTTGATGTCGAGGATGTATTCTGGTTCCACTTGGAATTCTCAATCCGGTTCCACCTGAATTTCATTCCAATCCACAACATGAGTAGCATCATGTATGTATTTATTTAACAAATATATATGAAAAACATTATGTACATTTACCTTAGGTGGTAATGCCAATCGATAAGCTACTGATCCAACCCGATCTAAAATTTCAAAAGGACCACAATACTTGGGTTCTAGTTTAGCACACTTCCCCAATCTTAGGGAACTCTTCTTTGGCTTTACCTTTACATAAACATGGTCTCCAACCTGGAACTCTTTTTGAGTTCTTTTAAGTCAACGTAGCTCTTTTGTCTATCTTGAGCTACCTTCAAACTCTGTTGCACCTGTTTCACAGTTAGCTCCATATATTTTAACAATTCAGGACCTAGCATTAGTCTATCAACGGGACTACTCCATGGGATTGGACTGTTGCACTTCCGTCCATACAATATTTCAAATGGACTCATTTAAGCAGAAGTATGGAAATGATTATTATAAGCAAACTCAACTAAGTGTAAGTAGTCTTCCCATTTTCCAGGTTTATCCATAGCATACATTCTAAGCATGTCCTCTAAAATCTGATTAACTCTTTTTGTTTGACTATCAGTTTGAGGGTGAAAAGATGTACTAAAATTCAGTTTAGTATATAACCCTTTAACAAATCTTTCCAAAAATTTCCTGTAAACTTTGAATATCTATCAGAAACAATTATTTTAGGGGCATCATGCAATCTGAAAATCTCTTTCATAAATATCTCAGCAATATTAATAGCCTTATAATTAGATTTAACAGGAATAAAATGTGCATCTTTACTCAACTTGTCAACCATAACCATGAGAGAATCATTCTGTTTATTATTTCTAGGTAAACCAGTTATAAAATCCATACTAATGACTTCCCATTTCCACTCTGGAATAGGTAATGGCGATAGTAATCTTGCTGGATGTTGGTGTTCAGTTTTTACCTGTTGGATTTGCATGAATTTCACTATATATTCAGCAACTTCTCTTTTCATATTAGGCCAATAATATTCCCTCTTTAACATTGTAATCATTTTCTGATAACATGGATGTCGTGAATAAGGTGTTTTATGCATCTTGTCAATTATTAACAAATTTAATTCTGTATAATTTGGCACATACAATATGTCCTTATACATTAATAGTGCATTTCTACTAAATTTAAAATATGATTTTACTTGCCTTTCTTTATTTTCTGTTGTTTTATCTTTTATTTTCTGATATTCTTCATCATTACTTACTATTGTTTTTATTTTAGCTTCTAAATCAGTTTCATAACTGCTATTTGCAGCCATGTATAACATGTTAGCATGACGACTTAAGGCATCAACTACCTTATTTTATTTTCCTTTAATATATTTTATCTCAAAATCATATTCACTTAAAAAGAACAGCCATCTGGCTTGTCTTGCATTTAAGTTTTGTTGATCGAAAAGATACTTTAAACTTACATTATCTATTTTTAATAGAAAACTTCTACCAATCAAGTAATGACACCACATTTTTAAAGAATGAATTATTGCAGCCAACTCCCAGTCATGAGTTGCATAGTTTCTTTTCTGTTCTTTTAACTTTATTGACTCATAAGCTACTATGTAAGTTTCTTTCATTAGTACCCTTCCTAATCCTTCCTTACATGCATCCATACAAACAGTAAACTCTTTGTAAGGATCTACAATCTTAATGATAGGTGCGGTTGTTAATTAATTTTTTAATTTGTTAAAACTTTCTTCACATTTAGCACTCCATTCAAATTTCTTTCCTTTCTTTTGTAAAGAATTTATAGGATAAGAGATTTTCAAAAACCCTTCAATAAACTTTATGTAGTAATCTATTATTCCCATGAATGAGCATATATCAGATACGTCTTTAGGTACTATCCAATCCATAATTGCTTTTACTTTATGAGGGTCAACTGATATAAATTCTTTAGTTATTACATGCACTAAATACCGAACCTTATCCTTAAAGAATTCACATTTGTTGAACTTTGCATAAAGTTCTTGTTCTCTTAACACTTGTCGTATGATTCTTAAATATTCTTCGTGTTCTTGTTCGTTTTTTGAATAAATTAAGATATCATCAATAAATACAACAACAAATTTATCTAAGTATTTCCTTAGCACACTGTTCATTAAACACATGAATACTACTGGTGCGTTTGTCATCCCAAAATACATCACAACAAATTCATAGTGACCATACCTGGTCCTAAATGCAGTTTTATAAATGTCTTCATATTTTACTCTAACTTGGTGATATCCCAAGCACAAATCTATCAATAGTTGCTCCTCTGAATTGATCGAAAAGATCATCAATTTGAGGTAGCAGGTATCTATTTTTAATAGTCATCTTGTTTAATTGTCTATAGTCGATACATAATCTTAAAGTTTCGTCTCTCTTTTTAACAAAAATTACCAGTGCTCCCCAAGGGGACACACTTGGTCATATGTACTTCTTATCAATTAGTTCTTGAATTTGAGCTTTTAATTCATTTAATTCCAAGATGTTCATTCTATAAGGAGCCTTAGAAGTTGGTACTGCTCCTGGTATGAGATCGATTAGAAATCAATCTCTCTTTTAAGAGGAAGTCCTAGAACTTCTTTTGGAAATACATCCTTAAATTATTTTATTATGGGAATGTCATTTATATCCAGTTTATCACTTTTATTTTTGTCATCTAAAATGTGAACAAAAAACACTTTACAACATTTTCTAACTGATCTTTTGATTTGTAAAGCAGAGATTTCTCTTATTGTAACTTTTCTAGGAATTCCTTTCACTAAAACAGGTTTGTTTTCTTCATATTTACATGTAAAATAATTTTCATAACAGTTCAAAATAACTTTGTGTTTCTCTAACCAATCCATTCTTATTATCATGTCATAGGATCCTAAAGGTAAAATATTCAAATCAACATGTGTTTTCATGCCATTCATGTAAAATTCACAGTTTTCAACAAAACTAGTCACTTTTGTTTTTGTGCCTGTAGCTAACTACACTAACCATGATTTATCAAATTTACTTTGCTAAAGTTTACATGCATCTACCATTCTAGGATATATGTAACTTAGACTTGCACCTGGATCTATCAACATAGAAATAGTTTTATTTTGTAACATACCTTCTATTTCGACCATTGTTGATTGATGTTCTGCTACACTGGTCCTTGGCATACTTATGCCCACATCACCTACAGTGATTTCTTGTTGTATAGAATGTAGATTATTAACAATTTTATTCTTCTTTGGACATTCCTTAATATAGTTTGGTTCACCACACTCCCAACACTGTAATGAACCTTTTGGATTATTACCCATGTTATAGTTAGCAGATGTAACTCTTCTTTGATAATTTGCTGCATTATCAGTTTTGTCTCTGTAATTATTACCTTAATAACCTATTGTATTTTGAGTTTTATTTCTGAAATTATTACCTTGATAATTTCTGTTGTTATTTCCAGTACTTCTAAAAAGCTTGTTATTTATTTTATGTTGGTCAAAGTACTTCCCTTTCCAAATTGGTAAACTATCTCTTTTATTTTTTATTTTGATCAAAACAGAAATTAGCTTTCCTCATTGCCTCTTCCAATGTTTTTGGATTATCATACTCAATTCTCTCTTTATACATAATAGGAAAAAAACTTAGAAATATTTGAACTTTTGGTTTCTCTTCAGTAATGTAAGGTACATAGCGTAATAAACTCAAAAACTTACTACATATCTCTTTCATAGTTAATGTTCCAAGTTTTAAATCATAAAATTTCTTAGCCTTTTCCTCATAGTACTGTTCAGATGAGTACTTTCATTTGAATAATTTCTTGAATGAACTTCAAGTAATATTACGTTTTTTTATGTTCTTTATTCTTTTAACATCTTGCCACCATATATATTCCTTGTCGGAGAGATTATAGATAGCCATTCTTGCTTTAATTTCTGTGGAGTAGTTATAAATATGAAAATATTTATGCATTCTAGACAACCATGCTTTGGATTCCTCCCCAGTTTCCACTTCACCATTGAACATAGGTGGTTTGATTTTCTTTAACTCTCCATAAATTTCTTCATAATGTTTACTCTTTTTAGTCATTCGTTTTCCATCACTACTATCACTTCTATTTTTTTTTGTTTATGATTTCTTGCTGAAATGCCACTTGATGAATCACTATCATTATCTACGAAAGTTAGCTTTCTTCCCTTACATTTATATGATGGAGTTTTCTCATTTTCCTCATCTAAGGTTTTATTCTTTACTGTTTCTTGTTCAAGTAGTTTAATGAGCAGTACATTATTTAACTCTTCCTGAGCCTTCAAGATGTGTTCGTTATCTTCTCTAACACTTAAAATTTATTCTCTTAATTCCTTAATAGTTTGTAAAATTCCAGATTGATTATCATTTCTGTTATCATTTAAATCCACCCATATATTATCATTATTTATGTTTGGTTTAGGATTATTATGTTCATGATTTTCTTGTTCACTGCGATGTGAATCTTCTTCAACAGATGTCTCTTCTCCTTCCGTTTTCTTGCAAAACAATAATTATATTTCTGTTCCAGAAATACCATAACAAAAACACAAGTCATTTTTGTTTTCTTTTTTAAAAATGCTCATGCGTGTTTGAGCCCATTTGCAGGCCTAGTGTTGTAACTGTGCTCTGATACCAATTTTTCACAACCCCAATTTTACTCAATTTAAAAGAAAATTTATGTGTGCATGTGACAATATAATTTCTTGTGTCGCAGATATGAAATACCAAGATGATGCAAATATGACTCTGCATCGTCAATTGATAAGGTAAATTTATTTTTGTCCTATACATGCGTAATAAATTATTAAAGTTCTACTTGTGGAAATGAGGAAGCCTTAGCTTGGCGAATACATAATGATTAAGGTTAATGCTAGTCTTTGCTATTGTCGTCATTTATTCTATGTGTTCATATTTATGGCAATGCCATGAATTATGCTCATCAAGCTTCATAACTACAATCCCAAGTGTTATGACTTAATCGCTCTAAACAAACATGCTATACTCTATTTATAAGTGTGATCAGATCGTTCTTAACATACTATCTATCATAGTATGTAAATGACTATATATCTATGTTTTGATATTTATTCAATCCTATGCAAACTATGCTCATTTGAGTTTTGTATTAACATTGTTATAAATGATTGCACGATCTTATGGATTAGACTTAGCATAATTGCTATGTTTATTATGCTTGCATGTTCCTACTTGAACTATGCTCTATGCTTATGTTTTAAGCTTACAAGCTTATGCTAAGGTTCCACGATGATATCAATGTATTGATTTAACATATGATATGGAAACGTTATTACATATATATAAACTATATCTATGCATTATAAATAAATATTGTATAACGAATGTATCTACATAATATTATATGGAATCTACCTAACCATGCATAAACTATACATGTTGTTTCCTATGCTCTTTCGAGCTCACAAAAAAGGATTAAGGGTTCATTTGTAAGTTAGCTAGGTTAAGCATGCTCTCACAAGCCATGCTAACCAAACTATGAGATTTAAACTTATGTGTCGTATGTCATAACCATAGAATTGAACGATTATATTCTAGATTATGAAATCGTATGTTTTGAATATAGTGTTGATTGAATGTGTTACCAACTAGTAATAAATGTGAATGATATACAATGGATGTGCTATGGTTGTATTCTTTGGTTAAGATCTATATTACCCAGTTTATATGTTTCGCATCCCGAGTTCATAGTTGTAAACCTAACTTGAAATTCCTATAAGATCTGTATTAAATTACAAGCTCTATCTTAATTAATTGGATGTGAGTTTTCATTAATGTGTGGCCTTCTTTGGTGAACGTAGGACCACAATAGGCTGTCAGCTCAATTAAACGATACTAAATCCATGTGATGGCTTGATCCCATATCAGGTACTAGTTCGTATCTTAAAACGTGGAACAGTTTTGATCATCGTTCTCGATCCCTTGGGATCGTAACTACTTCCCTCCAAGGTTTAACCGGTTACAAGGTAAGGTATTGCGCATTGGTGTTCTTCAAGGAAGCGTTATTCTGTTGTGATGTAGAGTGAGGCTCTGTTGTAGAGCTTTCCCATTTTGCAGTCGCCATGGTTAAGTATTACAGTCATGCGTTCTCAAAAAAGCTTACAAAGCTTTCCCTTCGGACCGTAAGGTCTCTCATGCTCTCAGAAGTGTTTGTGGTTTAAAACTTAATTCTGAAAGGATTGCTAGCAACCCAAGGTAAGAAATGGAGCTCTCTGCATCTCTTTTGACTTTTAGGGTAAGTACAAAATTGTTCAACCTTTACTGCAACGGTGATACAAGTCACGATGCCAGTGTATTCATTTCATTTTACAGTTAGTTATTTATTTGAATATAACCTTGTTTCATTGTAATGTTTGTTTTTAGGGAGGCGTATGGTGCCGTGAACTTAGGGAACAATGTCGGCCACCATAACCTGGTAAGCATTCTCCCCTTATTCGTTTTGGGTTCATTTAATACTTATAACTCTTTAGACCCTAACTTACTTGTGAATACGACTTGCAGGTTGTCATGGATACTAATTGGGCATTTAAGCTGGCACTAGTAACAGGAACCTCCACAAGAGTATGTTAATGCTTACTGATTCTACCTTGCGCATGGGCTGAGATAGCCACGAAAACTTAATTATTAATTTGCTTGTTTAGTCATCGAACCAGTCAGCTCCATTATTTATTTATTAACTGGTTAATTACAGGATGCTTGTCGGCTTGTTCTAGTTGTATTGATGAAATCCCGTAGTTTTTTAGTTTATGAATCTTTAAAGTTTGTATAAATGTTGTATGAAGGCCTCCAGATCCATGTAGCTCTCTAATATATATTTTTAATTTCAGTGTTTATCAATTTATACATCTATGTTGTTTGAATGCAATGTGTCTATAAAATCGTAGTGCCTTTAGGGCTTCAAACCCTATGTTGATTATGCGAAGGCCATTCGGCTCTATTATTAAAGAATTAATGAATTCTTCTTTATGTATTTTGATTATTATTTTATGTGGCCTTTCGGCTATATGATTTATTTTTTATGTCTTATATTATATGAATGTTTTTTCCATTGACTTGAGTATTAATAAGGTCACATGATTTATTTACAGTCAGTGACCTAACCTGTTGAAAGTGACAAGTCTTACAGCTTGTATTAAACCTAGCAACGATGGTGACATCGTATTGCTGGTGAGCTTCAAAGAGTCAAAACGACTCAGTTTGTTTAATGGATATCTACCTAGATGAAAACGTAATTGTTTTACTTACCTGTTTACATATCCGTTTACCCATAAATTTATGTCGAGCCTCTCGGCTCTGTGTTGTAATTTAATGTCGTTAGTTAAATATAAAGTAATTGTGTTGCATTATAATATAACCTAGTTACTATTCGAACAGCTTCACGGCTTGGTTCGATTAAGGACCTTTATGATGGTAACGAAACCATATACCGAATGAAGCTAAGAGTAATACGACTCTATTTAACCCATGTTCAACCACAGAGATAAAATCGTGGCTCTGTGTACATGTATATGTTATGTTCTTTGAATACGTTTTAGCTATATTTTTTTGTCGATAAACTTTGATCAAAACTCTTGGATCTATGTATCCTTTTCTTTGTTATTAACTTGCTAGTGTTAATGTGTCTGAACATAAAGGAAATTTTTATATATATTTATACAGCTTCATTTATATATAATCAAAAACATTATTACAGGGTATTTAAACTTTAACTAAGGGTCTAGGGGCATTACATCCATCCACCCCCTCATTAACTACCTTATATTATTCTTTAAAGTTTAACCCACTTTTCACTGTTCGAACAGTTTTCCCTTGACTTCAAACAATAAATTATTTGTATTATTTTATTATTCCTGGTTGATGGAGTTACGTGTCACATTAAATTTGACATGACTGTAATTAATATTCTATCATCGTTTACCATACCAAGACACTTAATAATCATTTTTATTTTTATTTTTACATGATATTAATGTGTTCTAAACTTAATTGTAGAACAATCCTTACCTATTTCGACCTAATTTATTATTACATCCCTATTTAATGCCTCACATCAGTCATTAATAATACAATTTCAACTCAAGGCTCGGTTATTAGTATTAAGCTATTACTCATTTAAAATCCTAATTGTATATTAATAATATACATAAGATTGGATTATCTTCATATAAAACATCCCACAACATATTTTCCAACCCTTATTTTACAAGTAATTAAATGACATGGTGAAACATATAACTGACATGTTTCATTACTTTAATAATGACCTCTATCAATAACCTATCTTAAGGATAAATATGTTGGAATGATATCACCATCATTTTTGTATTTTGCATGCTTGCATGTAATTATGCATGCAACCAGTCATCTGCATTCATTTGCATGCAATTGCCTGCATCCAGTCATCAGTATGGCAGTCTCCCAGCACCTAGTCCTTATTTTGCAACCCCCAGGTACCTGTTTCTTCTCAGTTATATCCCTTCTAGCCACTGATGCACCTTTGTTTTCATCACTGGAGAACATGTGTGCCTTCTTCCACCTATTTAGGAGTTACTTCCATTAGTTCGTTAGTTGATGACTCAGTTCCTTGATTCAGGGGATGATTGATTAGTTAACTGGCTGAACCACTTAGATAGGCACCTGCTGAAACTAGTTTGAGCTCCACTGACCACTAACAGCTCCTCATGCTCCCACATTGGAGTCTCCTTCCCTACATCAGTTCCCATGCACTCAGTTAGACTCAATTATACTCATTTGACTGACTAGTTGACCTTTATGACCACTGCCACTGGTTTGGATGATGTCTCCAATGCTATACCAGCCACACTTTGAGGAGAATTCGAATGAACTTAGTGGCATTCGAATCTCAATGAATGTATTCAGTTATTATTCACATTACAAAGTGCAAGATTACAACTGATGTATGATACAACATTTTTTCTCCATTTTCTATGTAATGAGTCTTAATTGATTTAGTATTTTCTTCTTCTTCTTTCTGCACTACATGAGTAAATTATAGTGAGGTTTGTTGCTGCTGAGTGATCCTAGCTCTAAAATTTCACATGGTATCAAAGCTAACAGCAGCTATTTGAATTGCAGCAGCAGCAGTTACAACAATTATTTGAGTAGTTGTCTTTCATTGAGCACTAGAAGCCTCTGAGTTTCCATAGCAAATCCTAGTGCTATTGCATTGAATTCACTAGAGAAATCCAGTGAGGTCTATCCAGGTGTGAAGGAATTAGTCAAATTTGCCCAGTGTCCTAAGGCATTGTTCAATTTGAATTGAAGCAGATCTTCTTTTCATAATTCTCATTTGTTTTGCAGGAATCTCCCTCTCTCAGCTTCGAATTCTGCAGCATTATGGATCTCAAGTTGAATTCATTCAACTACTTCGAATGGAAGGATAAAATGGACATATTCTTGAAGTCAAAGATACTTTCCAGAGTGGAGAATGGATCTTCATTTGAGCCCACTGGTGCAGTAGAGAAATCCAAGCACTTAGATAAGCTTGATGAAGCAGTAGGACTGTTTCTACTCAGCATTTCTAAATATTTGCACTTTCATGTTAACGATTTGAAGACTCCAAAGGAGGTTTGGGAAAAGATCGAATCCCTCCTTGGCCAAAAATATGATTTGAAGGGGCATAAACTAGAAAATGATCTCATCTCCATGAGCCCAAGCAGTTTCAAAACTATCAGTGAGGTTCTTAACAAATTCAAGAACTTGATTTCACAGTTGAAGAGGTATGGGATTGAGAAGGAAGAAAAACAATTCATCCTCGCCATCATGTTGAAGCTAGGCCCTAATTATTTAGTGTTTGTTTTGACCTTCCAGTCAGCAAGATTGTCCATTCCAAAATGGAAATTCCCTTCGCTTGAAGACTTCATCCAATCTCTAACTCTTGAGGAGGAGAATCTAGTACACATGGGACTGATAAAAACCTAGTTGGATTCAACTCTTTCATCCACTAAGATGAGAAGAGAGAATGGAAAAGGGAAAAAAAACAATTCTAATAGAAATTCAAATGATACAAAGCAGAAGGAGGCTCCCATACAGTCAGATGGAGCCTTGAATCCTAAGAAGGACAAGCACACTCAGAAGGTAAAATCCAAGTGCACATACTATAATCAAGGATATCACCCTGAAATTTCATGCATGAAGAATACCATAGATCTCATGGCTTCACTCCTTGAGAAGAATAATCTCCTAGTACCTGCATGCACTAGTAAGAAAGAGAGTGAACCATCTGGATCTGAGAACAACGAGAGATGCCATGCCCTCATGGAAGGTGCATCAACTCAATCCTCCTTCATCATAGATTATGGAGCATCTAGGCATATGTCTTCCTCCAAGAATCTCTTCACTAGATTCAGAGCTACTGTTGGACCATCCATTATGTTTGGGAATTATTTCGAGGTCTCCTCTAAGGGGATTGGAAGAATCAAGCTAGATCATGGACACTTCTCGGATGTACTCTATGTCCCCACTCTCACTACTAATCTACTTTCATTATATCAGATGAACCATACTGGAGATCCCAAGAGGGTGATCTTCTCTCCAAATGAGGTCGAAATCGAACACATGGTATCAGGTTCTACCATTGCAAAAGGTGTTGCAAATCATAAGTCAAAACTATATGAGTTCTCCCACTTCTTACCTCTCTCAAAGCAATCTACTCTTCACACTCATGCCAATGAAGAGAGTAGATTGTGGCATGAAAAATTTGGGCATCTTAACTATCAATACTTGCAAGATAGGAATACTAAAGAGAACGTTGAAGGTGTTAAGATTCAATATGCTAAGATAGATAACATCAGTATTACATTCAATTTCACAACAATAACATATACAGGATCATTGAAATAACAACAAGCACAGCATAAACACAAGAGACACAGAGTTATCTCGGGAAACCCTCATCGGGTAGAAAACCCAACAATGCTTCCTCAATACAGATGACCAACCAATACAAAGATGTAATCCCCAAACATGAGCTCCTTCTCCTCCATAACAGATCTCTCTCTCTCACCTATGCGCAATCCACAACTGAGTGAATGAGTGATAAATGAGGAACACGCCTCCTCTATTTATACACTACTCCGACTTGACTTTTCTCCCTAACAGGGCCGAATTATCCTAGGAGAGTCTAATAACCTCTAAACAACTAACTCAGGGCCGACCCTACTAGGGAGGTCTAATAACCCTAGTTACAACATTCCGACGGAGGAATAAACCTCTCCGGATATGCTAATCCGGATTTTATGAGCAGAATGAAATGAATACAGATTATTATCAGATGCTTAACACAAAATAATAGAGATACAGTAAAACTGGTTTTCTATTCAATAAGGAAATAAGCTAGAACTGTAAAATGCAACGGAAAACAAGCTTGCTGGAATGGTGGCGGCTTATCTCTGAGAAGAGATGTGACGACTGCGCTCATTTCGCAAGAAGATGGTTACAATGAGGCTCTCAAGGCCTTTTACAATAAATAGGAATGTCAAAAACCCTAGACATCCAAAAACCTAACCCTAGGAGATGAAGCGCCAAAAGTCATGTGGGCCCCGTTTGGGGAAGTTAGTACATCAACTTCCCGAGGTCGTAACTTTTGCATACGATCTCCGTTTGGGGTGCTCGGTAGCCCTTTGGAAAGGTCTATCCGATATTTACAACTTTTGAATAGGGCCAAATGCATGCCGG
This sequence comes from Larix kaempferi, assembly GCA_027924585.1. NCBI lineage: Eukaryota > Viridiplantae > Streptophyta > Pinopsida > Pinales > Pinaceae > Larix > Larix kaempferi. The sequence continues at coordinate 7,955,474 of BSBM01000939.1, read as the reverse complement.
AGGTAAATGTATGCCGGGGGCAACCATTTGGCCCCCCAAATCGCCAAAAAAGGTCGTTTAGGGCCTCAAAATGGCCCCGAAAGTTCAAGACCCGAAAAACTGCTAAAATAGTACAATATCAAAATTGCCATAAAGCTGTTTTGAGCCAGTTGGAAAGGTGGGTGGCCACCAATATCCACGTGGATCAATCCTCCCTCCTTAGGAAGCAATGGTCTCCATTGCGTTGAGTTCCCCCATCAGATGAGGAAATTTCTGTTCAATTTGGCCTTGGGTGAGCCACTTGCCCTGGTGCAGGAGCTGCCCTGCTTTGACATCTCGATAAAGCTGGATCCTTTGATGTCGAGTGCCCTTGATATGTGTGTCTGCAATATGATCACTGGATGCTTGTTGTAGGCAGTGAGGGTTGAGCTTTGTTGGTGTCAACTTCTCTGCTATCTCTGAGGTGTCTAATAGTGGGGGGAAATATGGCCGAAGGAGAGCCACGTTGAAGACTGGATGCAGACCAAGGAAGGGGGGAATGTTGAGCTCAACAACATTATCACCCACCGCCTTGGTGATGGTGTACGACCCATAACGGAGTAGGCGAAGCTTTCGATGGGGCCCTGTAAGGCGTTCTTTCTGCAAATGCAACCAACTTTGCCGCCCACCTGAAAATTATGTGGCACCCGATGTTGATCATCGCGCTGCTTGTACTTGGCATTAGACTTCTGTAGAATATCCTGAACCTGTTGGCGGATATGTTGGATCCGTTCAATAAACCGGGTGGCTTTGTCAGCTTCTGGGGACGAGTCGACGGAGGTGGTCGCAAGGGGAAGTGCAACATCCATGGGGCCCAATGGTTGGAATCCCAACCCCACTTGAAAGGGGCTGTGGCCAGTTGAGCTATGCAGGGCTCGGTTGTAGCTATGTTGGACATAGGGGAGACTCTCATCCCATGTGCGTGGGTGTGTTGAATTGTACATGCATAGGATATGTACGACCATCCGGTTGACAACCTCCATTTTTCCATCGGTCTAGGGGTGGAAGGCAGTGGATTTGGTGAGCTTGGTATCCAGCAGTGACCAGAGGCTTGACCAAAATGAGCTGAGGAACTGACTGTCACGGTCTGAGATAATGGTCTGTGGGATCCCAAAATGTCCCCATACTCGTTCAAAGAAGAGCTTGGCAGTGGCTTCTACTATGATGTTCTTCTTGCAAGCGGCTAGAATCTCCATCTTGGAAAAGCGATCAACAACCACAAAAACATAGTCGTTTCCCCTCTTGGTGGACGGGAGGCCTGACATGTAGTCCATTGAGATGGATTCCCATGGCCTATCAGGAGTAGGAAGAGGGGTGTATAGGCCCTGTTTCTTAGTGGTCGGTTTGGCAATAGCGCAAGCGAGGCAGGACCTGATATACTTGCCGATATCCTGTCAAAGTTTTGGCCAGTAGAAATGTTTCTGCAACACTGCCACTATCTTTTCAACGCAAAAGTGTCCTGCCACCCGACTGTAGTGAGCTTCCCAAATCAGCATCGCATGCTCGCTTGATGGAACGCAGACATGGCCCAGACGACACAACAACCCGTCCTGAAGATGGAAATTAGCAACCACTGAGTTGGTGCCCAACATTTGATAGGTGGTGGAGAAGTCAGGGTCTGTCTCGTAGAGGTGGGGCCATCTGGAGGTCTCGTGGCCGCAAGAGTCTAGCATCGTGGTAAGTGCCGCGATTGGAGGTCGACTGAGGAAGTCAGCAACTCGGTTGGTACTCCCTGTTTTATATTTGATGTTGAGGTGGAACTACTGTAAATATGTTGACCACTTCTAATGGCGGTCATTCTGCAACTTTCCTTGGGTCTACATGAACTGTAGTGGCTTGTGATCAGTGTGGATGACTGTATCCTTCCCAAGAATGTAATGTCTCCATTGGCGGCAAGATTGTACAATGGAGTACATTTCTTTGTCGTAGGTAGGGTACTTGCGGACAACATCTGATAGTGTCTCACTATGATATGCCACAGGGTGGCCGTGTTGAGTGAGAACGACGCCCACAGCATAATCTGAAGCATCTGTCTCAATCTCAAAGGGATGTTGCAGGTTCGGTAATGAGAGTAACGGCGATGAGCACAAACACTTCTTCAAGTCATCAAAGGCTTGTTGTTGGGACAGGCCCCACACAATTTTTTCCTTACCACCACCCTTGGTCACTTGGCTGAGGACCCATGCGATATGAGAGAATCCCAGCACGAACCGGCGATAGAAATTGGCGAGGCCCAAGAAGCTCCGAAGTTCAGTGAGTGTGGTTGGGGATGGCTAGTCACGGATGACCTAGATCTTGGCTAGATCCACATGCACACCATGTCGATCAATGATGTAGCCTAAGTAATGGACCCTGTCCATGCCAAAGGAGCATTTTTCCAAGTTTGCATATAGTTTGTGCTTCCGCAGGGTGTGCAGAACCTGCTGAATATGCTACAAGTGCTCCTCCCAAGTCTTGTTGTAGATGAGGATGTCATCCAGATACACCACTAAAAAATTGTTGGTGAAAGCTCATAAGATATCGTCCATCATCCTCATAAAAGTTGTTGGATCATTTGTGAAACCAAAAGGCATGACCAGCCATTCAAAAAGACCTTCTTTTGACTTGAAGGCGGTCTTCCATACATCTGTCTGTTCTATTGGGACCTAGTGGTAGCCAAACTTCAGATCAATATTACTGAAGTATTTGTCTCCCGTGAGCTGATCAAGGAGGTCGTCGATTCAGGGAATCGGGTACCAGTTACGGACTGTGATTTTATTCAGGGCCGGGTAATCAATGCAGAGTCTCCCGGTCCCATCTTTCTTCTGCACCAGTACGATCGGGCTCCCACAAGGTTATTAACTGGGATGGATGTGCCCCTTGTGGAGCAATTCTTGGATCTGCCTCTTGACCTCCTCATTTTCCAACAACGAGCGACGATAGATTGGCCCATTGGGTAGCGGCGTGCCTGGGGTCAGATCGATGGGATGCCTGACCTGGCAGTGCAGAGGTACCCTGGTCGGAGAGGAGAAGATATCTAAGTACCCTTCCACCACCTTATCCACTTGCTTCTGTTGTGTGGATAGATCAGTCATGGAGGCCCGGGATGTGGCTGCGATCTTTCTTTCACTCTGAAAGCAAATCATGAAGAAGACAAATTTCCTAGTCTGAGAGATGACATTCCTGCATTGCTTGGCAGAGATCAAGGAAATAGCACTAGGAGGGACTGCCTCGGGTATCCTGTACAATTTCCTGTTCAAAGAACTAATAACACTACGAGGCCTAGACTAATATACAACATGATGTTTCCATAAATAAGGTTGGCCCAAAAGAACATCTAAAACTTCAAGAGGAGCAACATCACACAATACCTCATCCTTGAAGGGCTTGATGCCATATGGCAGTCAGTACTGTTGGCTGACGCGGAGATCGCTTCCTTTGCGGAGCCATCCAATGGTGTAGGGTTGTGGGTGCGGCGTTCTCGGCAGGGCCAGATGCTTGACGACCTCTGCTGAGATGAGATTCTTCTAGCTACCGCTATCAACGATGAGGTGCAGTGGGGTGCCTTTTACCCACATCAGGGAATGGAAGAGGCGTTCTCCTTCTTCTGGCTCGTCTGGTTCATCAGGCTGGAGCTTGGTGGTAGCAATGGTTGCACTAGGTTCCACGTCAATGATCCGTCTTTCCCTTTTTGGTTCGGACTCAGAGTCAGAACCCACATCTGATTCAGATGCTTTCACTTCGTCCACCAACGATTGCTTTGAGTGGAATCCAACAGTGTCATGCCAAGGGCTCTTATGGAAGTCACACCACTTCCCGGTATCTTTCTTTGTTTTTCCAGTGTCCTTCTTTGCTTGTGGCTTGGACTGGTTGTCCTGATACTATCCATCTTTGCTCTGTCCTTTATTCTATGGGTTGGGGCCGCCCTTTCCTGTCTTTTGCTGTGAAGGGTTCCTAGGCCCAAATTGCCGCGTCTTTTGTTTGAGCTTCTGCTCGATTTTGACGGCATATCGGTAGGCCGTGCCCAAGGAAGAGATGTCCAAAAATTCCATTTCATTCTGGATGTATCTACCCAAACCACCACGATACTTGAGCACCATATGTCGCTCTTAATCTTTGATACCCAACTTGGTGCGCAAGCTATGGAAGATATTTGTGAACTCCGTCACTACTTGGTCTCTTTCTTGTCGCAGTGTGGTCCATTTGGTATACAAGTCGTCATAACTTCCAATAGGGTGGTATTGTTCCTTAATAACATCCCTGAAGGATTCCCAGGTGGTCATGACTGAAAATAATGAGGCTTCTTCTGTGTCCTTTTGCTCACAGAATGTTTCCCACCAATATTTGACATGGGGAACGACTTTGAGGAGCGCAAAAGTAATCTTTTCTTTATTAGAAAAGTTATGGACAGAAAAATACCCTTCTAGTAGATTCAACCACTTATCTGCAACATTTGCATCTATCTGTCCTTCAAATATAGCAATATCGAAGTTGATTTGTACCTTGAATGGGGCGGCGCCTCCGCTCGAGGAAGATGCGTCGCTTATTTGTAGTCGCCGAAGGATTTGCGCGAAATTATCCATCATCTCATTCCTCTACTACGTGAGGGCTTCCTCAAGCAACATTTTGATTGGATCTCCTGCCCCGTCATATTTCTTTTCTCCTGCCATGAGAGGTCCCTTGGGCATGCGAGAGATTTTTTCCTCAAGAGAAACAGGCTCAAGACCCAATTCTTTGTACCCTGACCTCGTTGGGGAAATGCATTAAGACAACAAGGAGCAGACCGCTCTGATACCACTGATCCGGATTTTATGAGCAGAATGAAATGAATACAGATTATTATTAGATGCTTAACAAAAAATAAAAAAGATACAGTAAAACTGGTTTTCTATTCAATAAGGAAATAAGCTAGAACTGTAAAATGCAGCGGAAAACAAGCTTGTTGGAAGGGTGGCGTTTTATCTCTGAGAAGAGATGTGACGGTTGCGCTCATTTCGCAAGAAGATGGTTACAATGAGGCTCTCAAGGCCTTTTACAATAAACAGGAATGTCAAAAACCCTAGACATCCAAAAACCTAACCCTAGGAGATGAAGCGCCAAAAGTCATGTGGGCCCCGTTTGGATAAGTTAGTACATCATCTTCCCCAGGTCGTAACTTTTGCATACGATCTCCGTTTGGGTTGCTCGGTAGCCCTTTGGAAAGGTCTATTCGAGATTTACAACTTTCTACTAGGACCAAATGTATGCCAAAGGCGTCCATTTGGCCCCCCAAGTCGCCAAAAAAGTTCATTTAGGGCCTCAAAATGGCCTCGGAAGTTTAGGACCCGAAAAACTGCTAAAAATAGTACAATATCAAAATTGCCATAAAACTGTTTTGAGCCAGTTGGAAAGGTGGGTGGCCACCAATATCCACCTGGATCAATCCTCCCTCCTTAGGAAGCGATGGTCTCCATTGCGTTGAGTCCCTCCATCAGATGAGGAAATTTCTGCTGAATTTGGCCTCGGGTGAGCCACTTGCCTTGGTGCAGGAGCTGCCTTGCTTTGACAACTCGATAAAGCTTGATCCTTTGATGTCGAGTGCCCTTGATATGTGTGTCTGCAATATGATCACTAGATGCTTGAAGTAGGCAGTCAGGGTTGAGCTCTGTTGCTGTCAACTTCTCTGCTATCTCTGAGGTGTCTAATAGTGGGGGGAAATATGGACGAAGGAGAGCCACGTTGAAGACTGGATGCAGACCAAGGAAGGGGGGAATGTTGAGCTCAACAGCATTGTCACCCATCGCCTTCGTGATGGTGTACGGCCCATAACGGAGTGGGAAAAGATTTCGATGGGACCCTATAAGAAGTTCTTTCTGCAAATGAAACCAAACTTTTCTGCCCACCTAAAACTTATGTGGCACCCGATGTTGATCATGGCGCTGCTTGTACTTGCCATTAGAATTCTGTAGAATATCCTGAACCTGTTAGTGGATATGCTGGATCCGTTCAATAAATCGGGCAGCTTTGTCAGCTTCTGGGGACGAGTCGGCCGAGGTGGTCGCAAGGGGAAGTGCAACATCGATGGGGCCCAATGGTTGGAATCCCAACCCCACCTGAAAGGGGCTGTGTCCAATTGAGCTATGTAGGGCTCGGTTGTAGCGATGTTGGACATAGGGGAGACTCTCATCCCATGTGGAGGGGTGTGTTGAATTGTACATGCATAGGATATGTACAACCATCCGGTTGACAACCTCCGTTTGTCCATTGGTCTGGGGGTGGAAGGTAGTGGATTTGGTGAGCTTGGTATCCAACAGTGACCAGAGGCTTGACCAGAATGAGCTGAGGAACCGACTGTCACAGTCTGAGATAATGGTCCGTTGGATCCCAGAATGTAACAATACTCATTCAAAGAAGATCTTGGCAGGTTCTTCTGCTATGATGTTCTTCTTGCAAGCGGCTAGAATCGCCATCTTGGAAAAGCGATCAACAACCACAAAAACACAGTCGTTTCCCCTCTTGGTGGATGGGAGGCCCGACATGTAGTCCATTGATATGGATTCCCACAGCCTGTCAGGAGTAGGCAGAGGGGTGTATAGGCCCTGTTTCTTAGTGGTCGGTTTGGCAATAGCACAAGTGGTGCAGGACTTGATATACTTGCCGACATCCTGTCGAAGTTTCAGCCAGTAGAAATGTTTCTGCAACACTGCCACTGTCTTTTCGATGCCAAAGTGTCCTGCCACCCGACTGTAGTGATCTTCCCAAATCAGCTTCTTGCGCTCGCTTGATGGAACGCAGATATGGCCCAGACGACACAACAACCTATCCTGAAGATGGAAATTAGCAACCACTGAGTTGGTGCCCAACATTTGATAGGTGGCGGAGAAGTCAGGGCCTGTCTCGTAGGGGTGGGCCCATTCGGAGGTCTCATGGCCGCAAGAGTCTAGCACTGTGCTAAGTGCCGCGACTGGAGGTCGACTGAGGCAGTCAGCAACTCAGTTGGTACTCCCTGTTTTATATTTGATGTTGAGGTGGAACTGCTGTAAATATGTTGACCACTTCTAATGGCGGTCATTCTGCAACTTTCTTTGGGTCTGCATGAACTGTAGTGGTTTGTGATCAGTGTGGATGAGTGTCTCCTTCCCAAGAATGTAATGTCTCCATTGGCGACAGGCTTGTACAATGGAGTACATTTCTTTGTCGTAGGTAGGGTACTTGCGGAAAGCATCTGATAGTGTCTCACTATGATATGCCACGGGGTGGCCGTGTTGAGTGAGAACGGCGCCCACAGCATAATCTGAAGCATCTGTCTCAATCTCAAAGGGATGTTGCAAGTTCCGTAATGAGAGTACCGGCAATGAGCACAAATTCTTCTTCAAGTCATCGAAGGCTTTTTGTTGGTACAGGCCCCACACAAATGTTTCCTTACCACCACCCCTAGTCACTTGGCTGAGGGCCCATGCGATATGAGAGAATCCCAGCACGAACCGGCGACAGAAATTGGCGAAGCCCAAGAAGCTCCAAAGTTCAGTGAGTGTGGTTGGGGTTGGCCAGTCACAGATGACCTGGATCTTGGCTGGATCCACATGCACACCATGTCGATCAATGATGTAGCCTAAGTAATGGACCCTGTCCATGCCAAAGGAGCATTTTTCCAAGTTTGCATATAGTTTGTGCTTCCGTAGTGTGTGTAGAACCTGCTGAATATGCTACAAGTGTTCCTCCCAAGTCTTTCTGTAGATGAGGATGTCATCCAGATACACCACTACAAAATTGTTGGTGAAAGGTCGTAGGATATCGTCCATCATCCTCATAAAAGTTGTTGGAGGATTTGTGAAACCAAAAGGCATGACCAGCCATTCAAAAAGACCTTCTTTTGACTGGAAGGCGGTCTTCCATACATCTGTCTGTTCTATTGGGACTTGGTGGTAGCCAGACTTCAGATCAATCTTATTGAAGTATTTGGATCTCATGAGCTGATCAAGGAGGTCGTCGATTCGGGGAATCGGGTACTGGTTACGGACTGTGATTTTATTCAGGGACCGGTAATCAATGCAGATTTTCCAGGTCCCATCTTTCTTCTGCACCAGCACGTTTGGGCTCGCACAAGGTGATGAACTGGGACGGATTTGCCCCTTGTGGAGCAATTCTTGGATCTGCCTCTTGATCTCCTCATTTTCCAACAAAGAGCGGTGATAGACTTGCCCATTGGGTAGTGGTGCGCCTGGGGTCAAATCGATGGGATGCTTGACCTGGAAGTGCAGAGGTACCCCGGTCGGAGAGGAGAAGATATCTAAGTATCCTTCCACCACCTTATCCACTTGCTTCTGTTGTGTGGATAGATCGGTCATGGAGGCTCGAAATGTGGCTGCGATCTTTCTTTCACTCTGAGAGCGAATCACGAAGAAGACAAATTTTCTGGTCTGAGAGGTGACCTTCCTGCATTTCTTGGCAGAGATCAAGGAAATAGCACTAGGAGGGACTGCCTCGGGTATCCTGTACAATTTCTTGTTCAAAGAAATAATAACACTACGAGGCCTAGACTCATATACAGCATGACGTTTCCATAAATAAGGTTGGCCCAAAAGAACATCTAAAACTTCGAGAGGAGAAACATCACACAATATCTCGTCCTTGAAGGGCTTGATGCCGTATGGCAGTTGGCACTGTTGGCTGACGCGGAGATCGCTTCGTTTGCGGAGCCATCCAATGGTGTAGGGTTGTGGGTGCGGCGTTGTCGGCAGGGCCAGGTGCTTGACGACCTCTGCTGAGATGATATTCTTCTGGCTACCACTATCAACGATGAAGTACAGCGGGGCTCCTTTTACCCACATCTGGGAATGGAAGAGTCATTCTCCTTCTTCTGGCTCATCTGGTTCATCAGGCTGGAGCTTGGTGGTAGCAATGGTGGCACAGGGTTCCGCATCAATGATCCATCTTCCCCTTTCTAGTTCGGACTGAGAGTCAAAACCCACATCTGATTCAGATGCTTTCACTTCGGCCACCAATGACTGCTTTGAGCGGCAGCCAGCAGTGTTATGCCAAGGGCTCTTATGGAAGTCACACCACTTCCCGGTATCTTTCTTTGTTTTTCCTATGTCCTTCTTTGCTTGCGGCTTGGACTGGTTGTCCTGATTCTGTCCATTTTTGCTCTGTCATTTATTCTATGGGTTGGGGCCGCCCTTTCCTGTCTTTTGCTGTGAAGGGTTCCCAGGCCCAAATTGCCGCGTCTTTTGTTTGAGCTTCTACTCGATTTTGACGGCATATCGGTAGTTCGCACCCAAGGAAGAGAGGTCTAGAAATTCCATTTTGGTCTGGATGTATCTATGCAAACCACCGTGATACTTGAGCACCAAATGTCGCTCTAAATCTTTGATACCCAGCTTGGTGCGCAAGTTATTGAAGATATTTGTGAACTCCGACACTGCTTGGTCTCTTTCTTGTCGCAGTGTGGTCCATTTGGTATACAAGTCGTCATAACTTCCAAAAGGGTAGTATTGTTCCTTAATAGCATCCCTGAAGGATTCCCAGGTGGCTGTGACTGAAAATAATGAGGCTTCTTCTGATGTCCTTTTGCTCGCAGAATATTTCCCACCAATCTTTGACATGGTGAATGGCTTTGAGGAGTGCAAAAGTAATCTTTTCTTTATTCGAAAAGTTATGGACAGAGAAATTCCCTTCTAGTAGATTCAACCACTTATCTACAGCATTTGCATCTATCTGTCCTTCAAATATAAGAAACATCGAAGTTGATTTGTACCTTGAAGGGGGCGGCGCCTCCGCTCGAGGAAGATGCATCACTTGTTGGTAGTCGCCGAAGGATTTGCGTGAAATTATCCATCATCTCGTTCCTCTGCTGCGTGAGGGCTTCCTCAAGCAACATTTTGATAGGATCTCCTATCCCGTCATCTTTATTTTATCCTCCCATGAGAGTTCGCTTGGGCGTGTGAGAACTTTTGTCCTCAAGAGAAACCTGCTAGAGACCCAATTCTTTGTACCCTGACCTCGTTTGGGACATGCATTAAGACGATAAGGAGTAGACCGCTCTGATACCACTGATCCGTATTTTATGAGCATAACGAAATGAATACAGATTATTATCAGATGCTTACCATAAAATAATAGAGATACACTAAAATTGGTTTTCTATTCAATAAGGAAATAAGCTAGAACTATAAAATGCAGCGGAAAACAAGCTTGCTGTAATGGTGGCGGCTTATCTCTAAGAAGAGATGTGACGGCTCCACTCATTTCGCAAGAAGATGGTTACAATGAGGCTCTCAAGGCCTTTTACAATAAACAGGAATGCCAAAAACCCTAGACATCCAAAAACCTAACCCTAGGAGATGAAGCGACAAAAGTCATGTGGGCCCTGTTTGGGTAAGTTAGTACATCAACTTCCCGGGGTCGTAACCTTTGCATACGATCTCCGTTTGGGGTGCTCGGTAGCCCATTGGAAAGGTCTATCCGAGATTTACAACTTTCAAATGGGGTCAAAACAATGATGGAGGAAAATGCATGCCGAAGGCTACCATTTGGCCCCCCAAATCTCCAAAAAAGGTCGTTTAGGGCCTCAAAATGGCCCCAGAAGTTCAGGATTCGAAAACTTGCTAAAAATAGTACAATATAAAAATTTCCATAAAACTGTTTTGAGCCAGTTGGAAAGGTGGGTGGCCACCAATATGAACCTGGATCAATCCTCCCTCCTTATGAAGCAATGGTCTCCATTGCGTTGAGTTCCCCCATCAAATGAGGAAATTTCTGTTGAATTTGGCCTCGGGTGAGCCACTTGCCTTGGTGCAGGGGTTGCCCTGCTTTGACAACTCGATAAAGCTGGATCCTTTGATGTTGAGTGCCCTTGATCTGTGTGTCTGCAATATGATCACTGGATGCTTGTTGTAGGAAGTCAGGGTTGAGCTCTGTTGGTGTCAACTTCTCTGCTATCTCTGAGGTGTCTAATAGTGGGGGGAAATATGGCCGAAGGAGAGCCACTTTGAAGACTGGATGCAGAACAAGGAAGGGGGGAATGTTGAGCTCAACAACATTGTCACCCACCACCTTGGTGATGGTGTACGACCCATAACGAAGTGGGCGAAGCTTTCGATGGGGCCCTATAAGGCATTCTTTCTGCAAATGCAACCAAACTTTGCCGCCCACATGAAACTTATATGGCGCCCGATGTTGATCATGGCACTACTTTTACTTGGCATTAGAATTCTATAGAATATCCTGAACCTGTTGGCGGATATGCTGGATCCGTTCAATAAACCGAGCGGCTTTGTCAACTTCTGGCGACGAGTCAGCCGAGGTGGTCGCAAAGGGAAGTGCAACATCCATGGGGCCTAATGGTTGGAATCCCAACCCCACCTGAAAGGGGTTGTGGCCCGTTGAGCTATGCAGGGCTCGGTTGTAGCTATGTTGGACATAGGGGAGACTCTCATCCCATGTGCAGGGGTGTGTTGAATTGTACATGTGCAGGATATGTACGACCATCCGGTTGATGACCTCCGTTTGTCCATCGGTCTCGGGGTGGAAGGAAGTGGATTTGATGAGCTTGGTATCCAGCAGTGACCAGAGGCTTGACCAGAATGAGCTGAGGAACCGATTGTCACGGTCTGAGATAATGGTCTGAGGGATCCCAAAATGTACCCATACTGGTTCAAAGAAGAGCTTGGCAGTGGCTTCCGCTGTGATGTTCTTCTTGCAAGCGGCTAGAATCGCCATCTTGGAAAAGCGATCAACAACCACAAAACACAGTTGTTTCCCCTCTTGGTGGACGGGAGGCCCGACATGTAGTCCATTGAGATGGATTCCCACGGCCTATCAGGAGTAGGAAGAGGGGTGTATAGGCCCTGTTTCTTAGTGGTCGGTTTGGCAATAGCGCAAGCGGTGCAGGACCTGATATACTTGCCGACATCCTGTCGAAGTTTCGGCTAGTAGAAATGTTTCTGCAACACTTCCACTATCTTTTCGATGCCAAAGTGTCCTGCCACCCTACTGTAGTGATCTTCCCATATCAACTTCGCGCGCTCGCTTGATGGAACGTAGATATGGCCCAAATGACACAACAACCCGTCCTGAAGATGGAAATTAGCAACCACTAAGTTGGTGCCCAACATTTGATAGGTGGCGGAGAAGTCAGGGTCTATCTCATAGAGGCGGGGCCATCCAGAGGTCTCATAGCCGTAAGAGTCTAGAACCGTGGTAAGTACCGCGACTGGAGGTCGACTGAGGAAATTAGCAACTCGGTTGGTACTCCCTGTTTTATATTTGATGTTGAGGTGGAACTACTGTAAATATGTTGACCACTTCTGATGGCGGTCATTTTGCAACTTTCCTTGGGTCTGCATGAACTGTAGTGGCTTGTGATCAGTGTGGATGATTGTCTCCTTCCCAAGAATGTAATGTATCCATTGGCGGCAAGCTTGTACAATGGAGTACATTTCTTTGTCATAGGTAGGGTACTTGCGGACATCACCTGATAGTGTCTCACTATGATATGCCACAGGGTGGCCGTGTTGAGTGAGAACGGCGCCCATAGCATAATCTGAAGCATCTGTCTCAATCTCAAAGGGATGTTGCAGGTTCGGTAATGAGAGTACCGGCGATGATCACAAACGCTTCTTCAAGTCATCGAAGGCTTGTTTTTGAGACAGGCCCCACACAAATTTTTCCTTACCACCACCCCTCGTCACTTGGCTGAGGGCCCATGCGATATGAGAGAATCCCAGCATGAACCGGGGATAGAAATTGGCGAGGCCCAAGAAGCTCCGAAGGTCAGTGAATGTGGTTGGGGATGGCCAGTCACGGATGACCTGGATCTTTGCTGGATCCACATGCACACCATGTCGATCAATGATGTAGCCTAAGTAATGGACCCTGCCCATGCCGAAGGAGCATTTTTTTAAGTTTGCATATAGTTTGTGCTTCTGTAGGGTGTACATAAACCTACTGAATATGCTGCAAGTGTTCCTCCCAAGTATTGTTGTAGATGAAGATGTCATCCAGATACACCACTACAAAATTGTTGGTGAAAGGTCGTAAGATATCGTCCATCATCCTCATAAAAGTTGTTGCTGCTTTTGTCAAACCAAAAGGCATGACCAACCATTCTCAAATACCTTCTTTTGACTTGAAGGCGGTCTTCCATACATCTATCTGTTCTATTGGGACCTGGTGGTAGCCAGACTTCATATCAATCTTACTGAAGTATTTGGCTCCCGTGAGCTGATCAAGGAGGTCGTCGATTCGTGGAATCGGGTACCGGTTATGGACTATGATTTTATTCAGGGCCCTCTAATCAATGCAGAGTCTCCAGGTCCCATATTTCTTCTGCACCAGCACGATTAGGCTTGCACAAGGTGATGAACTGGGACGTATGTGCCCCTTGTGGAGCAATTCTTGGATCTGCCTCTTGATCTCCTCATTTTCCAACAGAGAACGGCGATAGACTTGCCCATTGGGTAGCGGTGCTCCTGGGGTCGGATCGATGGGATGCTTGACTGGCAGTGCAGAGGTTCCCCGGTCAGAGAGGAGAAGATATCTGAGTATCCTTCCACCACCTTATCCACTTGCTTCTATTGTGTGGATAGATCAGTCATGGAGGCCCGAGATGTGGCTGCGATCTTTCTTTCACTCTGAGACTGAATCACGAAGAAGAAAAATTTCCCGGTCTGAGAGATGACCTTCCTGCATTGCTTGGCAGAGATCAAGGAAATAGCACTAGGAGGGACTGCCTCGGCTATCCTGTACAATTTCCTATTCAAAGAAATAATAACACTACGAGGCCTAGACTCATATACAGCATGACGTTTCCATAAATAAGGTTGTCCCAAAAGAACATCTGAAACTTCGAGAGGAGCAACATCACACAATACCTCGTCCTTGAAGGGCTTGATGTCGTATGGCAGTCGGCACTGTTGGCTGACTCGGAGATCGCTTCCTTTGCGGAGCCATCCAATGGTGTAGGGTTGTGGGTGCAGCGTTGTCGGCAGGGCCAGGCGCTTGACGACCTCTGCTGAGATGAGATTCTTTTGGCTACTGCTATCAACGATGAAGTGCAGCGGGGTGCCTTTTACCCACATCTAGGAATGGAAGAGGCGTTCTCCTTCTTCTGGCTCGTCTAGTTCATTAGGCTGGAGATTGGTGGTAGCAATGGTGGCACTGGGTTCCGCGTCAATGATCCGTCTTCCCCTTTCTGGTTCGGACTCAGAGTCAGAACCCACATCTGATTCAGATGCTTTCACTTCGGCCACCAATGACTGCTTTGAGTGGCAGTCAGCAGTGTTATGCCAAGGGATCTTATGGAAGTCACACCACTTCTCGGTATCTTTATTTTTTTTTTCGGTGTCCTTCTTTGCTTGAGGCTTGTACTGGTTGTCCTGATACTGTCCATATTTGCTCTGTCCTTTATTCTGTGGGTTGGGGCCACCCTTTCCTGTCTTTTGCTGTGAAGGGTTCCCAGGCCCAAATTGCATGTGTCTTTTGTTTGAGCTTCTGCTCGATTTTGACGGCATATCGGTAGGCCACGCCCAAGGAAGAGATGTCCATAAATTCCATTTCGGTTTGGATGTATCTATGCAAACCACCGCGATACTTGAGCACCAAATGTCGCTCTGAATCTTTGATACCCAGCTTGTTGCGCAAGGTATGGAAGATATTTGTGAACTCCGGCACTGCTTGGTCTCTTTCTTGTCGCAGTGTGGTCCATTTGGTATACAAGTCGTCATAACTTTCAATAGGGTAGTATTGTTCCTTAATACCATCCCTGAAGGATTCCCAGGTGGCCATGACTGAAAATAATGAGGCTTCTTCTGTGTCCTTTTTCTCGCAGAATGTTTCCCACCAATCTTTGACACGGGGAACGGCTTTGAGGAGCGCAAAAGTAATCTTTTCTTTATTCGAAAAGTTATGGACAGAAAAATACCCTTCTAGTAGATTCAACCAGTTATCTACAACATCTGCGTCTATCTGTCCTTCAAATATAGGAATATCGAAGTTGATTTGTACCTTGAAGGGGGCGGCGCCTCCATTCGAGGAAGATGCGTCGCTTGTTGGTAGTCCCCGAAGGATTTGCGCGAAATTATCCATCATCTCGTTCCTCTGCTACGTGAGGGATTTCTCAAGCAACATTTTGATAGGATCTCCTGTCCCGTCATCTTTCTTTTCTCCTACCATGAGAGGTTGCTTAGGCATGTGAGAGCTTTTGTCCTCAAGAGAAACAAGCTCGAGACCCAATTCTTTGTACCCTGACCTCGTTGGGGACATGCATTAAGACGACAATGAGCAGACTGCTCTGATACCACTAATTCCTATTTTATGAGCAGAACGAAATGAATACATATTATTATCAAATGCTTAACACAAAATAACAGAGATACAGTAAAACTGGTTTTCTATTCTATAAGGAAATAAGCTAGAACTGTAAAATGCAGTGGAAAACAAGCTTGCTGGAATGGTGGCGGCTTATCTCTGAGAAGAGATGTGACGGCTGCGCTCATTTCGCAAGAAGATGGTTAAAATGAGGCTCTCAAGGCCTTTTACAGTAAACAGGAATGTCAAAAACCCTAGACATCCAAAAACCTAACCTTAGGAGATGAAGCACCAAAAGTCATGTGGGCCCCGTTTGGGTAAGTTAGTACATCAACTTCCTGGGGTCGTAACTTTTGCATACGATCTCCGTTTGGGGTGCTCGGTAGCCCATTGGAAAGGTCTATCCTAGATTTACAAATTTTGACTGGGGACAAGTGTTTGCCAAAGGCAACCACTTGGCCCCCCAAATCGCCAAAAAAGGTCGTTTGGGGCCTCAAAATGGCCCTGGAAGTTCAGGACCCGAAAAACTGCTAAAAAATAGTACAATATCAAAATTGCCATAAAACTATTTTGAGCCAGTTGGAAAGGTGGGTGGCCACCAATATCAACCTGGATCATATGCAATAAGGTCCCGATGGAGGAATGAAATATCTCCGGATCAAGTACAATTATAATATTCTTAGAAGTTACAATATTTCAACACTTTCCCTTAACGAGAAGGATATTATAACAACATCTGCAGGAGAAAGGAATCATCAACTACAAGATATATGATACATCTATAAATCATTGGAATCTTTCTTTAATCATCATCAATAAATCAAACAGTTACTGGAACATCTTCAAAATATTCAATACTGGAACATCAACATCTTCAATACTGAGTCTTCATCTTCTGCAACACTCGATCAGCTACAACAACAATATCATCTGGATCTCCCGATCAACAACATCATCTGGATCTCTCGATCAACAACATCATCATTTGGATCTCCCGATCAACATCATCATCGTCTGGAACTCTCGATCAACGGCATCATCTGGATCTCTCAGTCAATAGCATCGTCTGGATCTCTCGATCAACAACATCATTTGGATCTCTTGATCAACAGCATCATCGTCTGTATCTCCCGATCAACAGCATCATCTAGATCTCTTGATCAACAACATCATCTGGATCTCTCATTCAACAGCATCATCATTTGGATCTCTCGATCAACAACATAACCATAGAAGCATACTCTGCAATACACATTATCCAATTACAGGATTATCAATCCCTCTCACTTTAGGACATAGGTCCAAGGATGATACAATCCTGATCCACTTACACGATGATCAATCGCTCTCAATATAAGACACCTCTCATGTCTATGGACGATGTAATCTAGATCTACTTACAGGATGATCAATCCTGATCACTTTAAGACACCTCTCATGTTTATGGACAATGCAATCCAGATCTACTTACAAGATGATCAATCCTTATCAATTTAAGACACCTCTCATGTCTGGGGACGATGCAATCCCAACTACAGATCCAGTCCTTTTTCATACTAGATGTGACCTAAATCAAATCTAGGATTTACAACGTGTGAATGATCACCTACTGCTGCACTGAGCAGTCCAGGATCAAACATTACATAATTACAGGATCTATGAATGATCACTCACTGCTACACTGAGTAGTCCAGGAGTGCACATTACATCATTCCAATCAACCACAAAGCCAGTACTATTTCAACTAGGGTGTGACCTAGATCAAATCTAGGATTTACAACCTATGAATGATCACCTACTGCTGCACTGAGTAGTCCAGGAGCAAACATTACATCATTCACCAACATATTTCTCCAACATAAGAGTCTATGGATTCCTTTAGGACCTTTGTCCAGGGATGATACAATCCCTCTCGTCCACTAGGGACCACTTGTCGGAGACATATGTCTACGGATCAATTCAGGGACCGAAGTCCAGGGATGATACAATCCCTATCGTCCACAAGGGACCACTTCTCGGAGACATATGTCTACGGATCAATTCAGGGACCGAAGTCCAGGGATGATACAATCCCTCTCGTCCACTAGGGACCATTTCTCGGAGACATATGTCTATGGATCAATGCAGGGACCAAAGTCCAGGGATGATACAATCCATCTTGTCCACTAGGGAAAATACATCAACCTCATCGTCGGAACAGGTAACCTCATCATCAACCTCATCGTCGGAACAGGTAACCTCATCATCAATACAAGTATCCTCATCATCGATACAGTATCCTCATCATCGATACAAGTATCCACATCATCAATACAAGTATCCCCATCATCAATACAAGTATCCTCATCATCGATATGGGTATCCTCATCATTGATACAAGTATACTTATCATTGATACAATTTTCCTCATCATTGATACAGGTATCCTCATCATCGATACGAGTATCCTCATCATCGATACATGTATACTCATCATCTATACAAGTATCCTTATCATCGATACAAGTATCCTCATCATCGATATAGGTATCCTCATCATCGATCCAAGTATCCACGTCATCAATACAAGTATCGTCGTCATCGATACATGTATCCTCATCAATATTGGTATCCTCATCACTGACCTTACCATCGATATAGGAAATCTCATCATCGATACAGGTATCCACATCGATACCAGTATCCAAATATCATCATTGACCATATCACTCCCCCTTTCGAGGAGGGTCCTTCTGAACGACACCAAGCTTGTCTCGGAAATACTCAAACTTTACTCGAGACAGAGGTTTGGTCAATATATCAGCAACTTGTTCGTCAGTGCTCACATACTCGACCTTGATAGCTCCTTTCTGCACCATATCCCGTATATAAAAATATCAGATCTCTATGTGCTTTGACTTATCATGGAACTCTGTATTCTCTGTCATCTTGATACAACTCTGGTTGTCACACAAGATCACAGTGGGGTCCATCTAAGTCAAACAATCCTAATAACAAATTCCAAAGCCATATTGCCTCACAAGTAGCAGAGCAAGAAGCTATATATTTCGCTTCAGCTGTGCTGAGAGCCACACTAGACTACTTCCTGCTAAATCACGAGATCACGACAGATCCCAGACAATAACATCTGCCCGATGTGCTCTTCCTGTGTGATACACTTCCTTCCCAATCAGCATCTGTGTAGCCATACAATCTAAAGTCATGATCTCCAAGATAACATATACCAAAGTCTATCGTACCCTTTATGTACCTCATCACATGCTTTGCAGCTATCAGGTGCACACGTATAGGTTCCACTAGATACTGTCTTGAGGTGTTCACAACAAAGCATATATCAGGCCTGGTATTCGTCAGATACATCAATGACCCAATAATTTGTTTGTACAAAGTCACATCCACTAACTCTGATGAGTCATCAGCTAACAACTTCAATTTGGAATCCATGGGAGTGGCCATGACTTTGCATTCCAACATATCAAATCTTTTCAAGATTTCCACAGCATACTTTCCCTAGTTGAGAAAGATTCCTTTTTTGTTTTGGCCTTTCCATACTTCCAGAACTAGGAAGTAATGCATCAATCTGAGATCTTTCATCTCAAATTTTGTAGCTAGCTTCTTCTTGCTTTCCATGACTTGTTTCTCATTCCCCGTCAAAAAGATATCATCCACATACAATAATAATATGACAGGTTCATCATCCATAACCTTAAGGTAAATATTAGGATCAGCTTTACTTTTGGTAAAGCCCAAGATTGTTAGGAAGCTATTAATTCTCCCTCTATGACTGAACATCATTCATGCTCTGCATTGAGTGATCTTCTACATATCTATCTGTGCCATCTCTCATCAGATGGGTATACTGATATGAGCCTCAATATCATTCGAACTCTGTGGTGATTTCCTTCTTGCATCCATTTAAGAGAATAATGTCATCTGTATATAGACACCATCTTCAACCTTGTAGCAAAGGTTGAAATCCGCATCACCCATGGTGATCATTAAGCTCATCAAATGACTATCGATTCTGGGTACCCGTACAGAGCTTTCTTCAATTGAATCCTGGGAGTTTTCTCGATTCGTGCTTCTTCTTCAATTACACCATTAAGAGAATGGTCTTATCTAGCCACTTGGAGAAAACATCTCGTCATGATCCTCTTCCTCTTTCTAAGAGAATCTTCTAGCCACGAGCCTTCTATAGTATGTTTGATTTGAAAGTATTCTTGTTAAACATCCATCACTTTGTTCGGTTTTCATCGTTCTTCATGATCTTTCCTACAAATCAAATTTAATTACATGATTAGTAATACTTCATAATCATCAAATCATGTTGACATGATAACCTATTATGCATACAGATATGATTGACATAGTTATGCAACTATCTTGACCAATATTTTGGCACAACACTTTTCCATATCCTGTATGCATACAGTGGCTATCTAGATGCCTTCCATCTCTACCAGAACATACTATCAAGAGCGTGCATAGATCTCAGCATGTCAACAAAGAGGTTTCATTCTAGATAAACAACAATGGAATGCTTGTCCAACTTACCCATCATATGCATAGTAGTAGTATATTGTTCAATGCTATATGAATGCTTACACTATGCATGATATATTCTAGGAATACAAATATGCCTACAAATATTACGAGCAATATCATTAACTATTCAAAGATTCAAATAACAACTCGAATACTTATCTTTTATGTTTGTGTGGTTTCCTCCCGCTTGATCTCTATTTTATGGTAGCATCATTATATGTCTTTGAACTTCTATCCATTATGTACCACTATGCATGCTTAAGTGTGCACTAGTGTCATCCTCATGATCTCATACATAGTCATACATTCATTAGTATAATCTCAATACTATAAAAAAATTATGATTCTAAATGATCTTAAGTATGTATGGTCATGATTATTTCATACACAGGTATACTTATCTAAGATCCTAACACAAAGTAGGATTCTAACTTGATATAGGAAAACATACCTGGATTATCATTCTTGGTTATGTCTTAACATACCCAAACAATATCTTCTTTGTTCTCTTCAATGAATTAGAGACCTTGTACTAGAACCTGCATATCTCATAAGTTAAGCATAGTAGAACAAATTCATACATGCCTCGTAAGTAGAGTTTCTATGTGGTCAAAGACTATGGATGAGTCTTTTTCTTCATGTCATCATGGTCATAGAACTTGATTTGTCTTTCTTGATGTACATGTATCTTGTTAGCAGACAACATCATCCTCATACAACACCACAAGTGCATTAGTACAATCATAAGTGTCATAACCCTAATCAATGAATGTCTTCTATCATTCACATGCATTCATACTTTTACTAAGGTGATCATAAAATATAGAATTAATCATGATTGTACTAACCTCAATAATATGAAGACAAAAATATTATAAAATTAATCATGAAACAAATTTCAAAACATACCTGTATCTTCTCAAGTCATACCTGTCGAGTAGTCTTCTCTATAAGGGTAAAACCATAACCATCCAAGGTAGATCACTTGTAAACATCTTATGTATGTTCATGGTTATAGGATGATAGAATATTAGTGCCATTTAAACCTTCTTCGTCGCTGCCCTATGAGTCTCCCAACTTTGCTAGGGTTTGTTCTTACTTGGAAACCCTAATCTTCAATCTCCTTCCTCCCATAATATTTTGATGGAGGATTAATATCTATGATGAATGGGTTCCAAATCCATTATCAAAGTTTCCAATGTTGCATCAGGTGACTCCAACATTGTATCAATTCCTTCCATACCTAAAAAATTGAAAACCCTAAGTGAGAGCTTCTTCCTCTTCTTCCTTGATTTCCTCCGTTGAGTCATTTCATATGTGTCATATTGCTTATGGTGCATCTAAATTTTTTTGGATCTACAGGGTCTGAAACTTCAGTTTGTGGTATCCTAACCTATCATATTTCCAACCCCACGGATCTGAGCTTCAATGGATTCTCTGATAGATAGATATGCCAAGTGTCGCAATGTGACCTGTTTATGGGATGAAAGAGCATAGAAAACTTGTACGTAGTGCCACGTGCCACTGTTTCAACTTAGGCCTCTAAAACCCGAACCTATGAAACTACAGTCGATTCCCTAACTGTCAATTTTTATGAAATTTCATTTGGAGCTTCCTAGCCTGAGATATGACCTTTTTCCCTATGTCACCTGTTTAGGACTGCATTCTGGAAGAGGCAGAAACCCTAACTTGTATGGATCATATCTCAGAAATTACAACAAATATGAGGCTGAGATTCGGACACAAGGTACAGTAAAATTTCATCTTCGTCATGTAAAAGTTTCAGATCCTGAACCTTGTCCAAAATGGATTTATATAGAAAGTTCCATGATGGCTAGGTTTTGCTATACAAAACCCTAACTTTCAAATTGTCGCAAGTGAAACAAGTGTCGTAAGTTCCATACATTGCCTTCCTCTAGGCTAGATCTGATATGATGTTAAGATTCAATATGCTAATATAGATAACATTACTATTACATTCAATTTCACAACAATAGCATATACAGGATCACTGAAAGAACAACAAGCACAGCATAAACACAAGAGACACAGATTTATCCTAGGAAACCCTCATGGGGTAGAAAACCCAGCAAAGCTTCCTCAATATAGATGACCAAGAAATAGAAATATCTAATCCCCAAACATGATCTCATTCTCCTCCATAACAGATCTCTCTCTCTCACCTATGTGCAATCCACAAGTGAGTGAATGGGTGATAAATGAGGAACACACTTCCTCTATTTATACACTACTCTGACTTGAATTTTCTCCCAAATAGGGTTGACTTATCCTAGGAGATTCTAATAACCCCTAACCAACTAACTCAGCGCCAACCCCACTAGGGAGGTTTAATAACCCTAGTTACCACATTCGGACGGAGGAATAAACATCTCCAGATATACAATAAGGTCCCGACAGAGGAATGAAACATCTCTAGATAAAGTACAAATATAATATTCTTAGAAGTTACAATATTTCAATAGAAGGGATTCCTAAGATCAAGTTTTCTAAGGGAAACTATCATGGTAGTTTGATTGGCAAGCATCCTAAGAATAAATTTGAGAAGGGGAAGGCAAGGAGAGCCTCTCGTCCTATAGATTTGATTTATAGTGATGTTGCAGGGCCATTTCCAAATCTATATTTGATCAAGGCAAGGTATATACTCACTTTTATTGATGGTTATTCCAGATTTACATGGGTATATTTTATTAGATTGAAGTCAGAAGTATTTGGATTCTTTAATTTTTTCAAGTCTTCTGTAGAAGAGTTTTCAGATAGAAATATCAAGGCCATTCGCACTGACAATGGAGGTGAGTACATCAAGGGTGATTTTCAAACCTTTTTGTTTTGAAGAGGGCATTGAGATGCAACATACTGTTCCCTATACACTACAACACAATGGTGTTGCTGAAAGGAAGAATAGAACATTGAAAGAAATGGCCACCTACATGCTAAAGTCGAAAGGGTTGCACCCTAGTCTTTGGGAAGAAGCCATTAGCTGTGCCTCCTATCTTCAAAACAGAGTTCCTCACAAAGGACTCAAAGACATGACTCCTTTCAAAGCATGGATGGGATACAAACCTGATGTGTCTCATCTTAGAGTATTTGGATCTAGAGCATGGGAAAGGATTCCAAATGAGAAAAGGAGAGCCCTAGATCCACAAAGCAGAGAGTGTATCATGGTGGGTTATGCATTGAATGTAAAGGCCTACAAGCTTCTTGATCCTTTTTTGGTGAAGAGGTTCACTTACCTTAGATATCTTCTTGGGGTAAGTGATGATATGCTACATTAGCATCCTTTAGTCTATTTTTAGGGAGGTATTTCTTCCCACTAGGTTTTCCCTCTTTCCTCACTTGTTTATTTAGATTGATTATATGGGTTGACCTTTGGTCTCAGTCACCAAGGCCCTACTTTTAGTTTTCAATTAATACCTCATAGTATAGCTTGAGGGGGGTGTTGGAATATTCTCACCATATTTTATGTATTTTTCATTCCTGCATGCCATTATGCATGCATCCAGTCATCTGCATGCATTTTCATGCAATTCCATGCATCCAGACATCAGTATGGCAGTCTCCCAACACTTAGTCCTTATTTTGCATCCCCCGGGAGCCTGTTTCTGCTTAGTTCTATCCCTCCTAGCCACTTATGCGCCCTTGTTTTCATCACTGTTGAACATGTGTGCCTTATTCCACCTATTTAGGAGTTACTTCAGTTAGTTAGTTAGTTGATGACTCAGTTCCTTAATTCAGGGTATGGTTGATTAGTTAACTAGCTGAAGCACTTAGATAGGAACCTATTGAGACGAGTTTGAGCTCCACTGACCACTAACAGATCCTCATGCACCCACATTGGAGTCTCCTTCCCTACATCAGTGCCCATGCAGCCAGTTAGACTCATGTGACTGACTATTTGACCTTTATGACCACAACCACTGGCTTGGATGATGTCTCCAATGATATCCAAGACACACTTTGAGGAGAATTCAAATGACCTCGGTGGCATTCGAATCTCATTGATTGTATTCAGTTATTATTCACATTACAGAGTTCCAGATTATAGCTAATGTATGATACAACAGTTTCTCTCCATTTTCCGTGTTATGAGTGTTAATTGATTCAGTATTTTTTTCTTCTTTCTACACTACATGAGTAGGTTCTAGTGAGGTCTTCTACTACTGAGTGATCCTCGCTCTAATATTTCACAAATTAATTAAAAATTATTAATTAATTCTACTTAATTGTAGATCTATTAATTCTTCATTAAGTAATAATAGGTAAGTAGTGGTCATTCACACCCATAAGGCATTCAAGCAATAATTCAATAGATAATTTACATATGCATAGATAGACGAGTTACGTAAGTGTAGCTAATGCTTACATAGAGCATGTAGTTACTTCAACAGTACATTATCACACATCATTCATAATAATAAAATTTATTGTTTAGTGATGTAGGTTTAAACACAGTTTGCAATGTACAATATTCTACCTAATTGTATCTTACTAACTTGTGAATAATTTATACATTACTAAGTTATGACACATGAATCAACAAAGGTTTTCAACATACACAATTAAGAAATTATTCCTCCTAACTTCATGATACACCTATCTACCTGCTTCATGTATCTAGTTGACAACTAAATTCCACATCCTATCTGTCCTCTGCTGGACTACCGAGGAGCATCAACTACATGACCTAAATCTAGTTAGAACCCGTAAGTAGAAGTGTCGACTCCATCGACCAAACTTCCCCAAAAAGAACCCACTAGTCATCATCGCACACCTTGGGAGTGCTTCATAGAAAAACCCTCCCATGACAATGGGTTTCAGGGATAACAGTGGGTAAATCCTCCACCCCCCTAATGGAACAAGGGACTATGTCTATACTGACATAGTGACTTCGTTGCGACTTGTACTCAGTTTGTCATCATATAACCAATTTGGGTGGTTGATTTTCCCATAACCCTACACCAACCCATACATCATAATAATAAACAACACAACAATAATGACTCATTCACATACCCTTTCTCTTTTGAAATTCAGATCGTCGATATTGTTGACACAGTTATGTCGACAGGGGTTCACTTCGTACTGCTGTCAACAAACACCAACCAAACACCCTTAAGCACCGGCCCATAAAAGTTTTACCATTTCCAGCAACACCCATGGAGCAAGTGCAGTCTCACCCGAGATGATTAAGGGGGCTGCAGGAACCAAGTTTCTGCAATAGGGGGAGGACATGCATCTATTCTCACTATATCGCTATAGAAACCAGATATTTATCTTCGCATCATGTTTAATATTTCAAACATACATTCATCATTCGCATTATCACTATGTAATTAACATTCACACTAACATAGTATAACTGGAGGTCGCATCGACAGAAATTACAGAACAATAGAACTTAAACATAACTCAACATTTAGGTCGCATTCATCATTCAACACAAACATAGATACAAAAGAGACATATCTGAACATATTCATGCATTAACTCATCAAAACCCTACGGTACAACCTTCACAAGGATAGTTCCAAACAACTTATCGCGGATCCATACAAAACTTACCGAAGGTAGAGAAAAACATTACACAATTCATCCGCTCATCTATTGATCAACTGATGCCCTTAGGATTACAATCATAGTCCTATTTACAAGAAACTATAGTGGTTACAAAATGGTCCAAATGACCCATTCTAACTAACTAAACTAATCTTGCACTTTCATCGGCTCCTTGTTCTTCGCGAATGGTCCTTTCTTCTGTTGATGGTCCTTCTCATCATTGTCGGCTTCTGCACTTCATGCGGTCTAACCCCATGCCAATAGGCCCACAACACAAACTTGTGGCTCGCCCTCAAGCCACCTCATCTGCGCCTTGTTGGAACTGTTCTCATCCTTCGTTGTTCTGTACTTCGTAAGTTGATCCTTCTGTCTTGTGCTTGTTGTCATGTACTTCTTGAACTAATCCTCCAGTCTCTTGGTCGATGTCATGTATTTCTCGAACTCATCCTCCAGTCTCTTGGTCAGTGTCATGTACTTCTCAAACTCATCCTCCAATCTCCTGGAACCTTCATAATCTATTCCTTCTTGATTGCATGTTACCTTTGAATCTGGCTTGTGACTGGACAAAATTTTATTGACAACACCAAATTATGGAAAGGGCGTAGTGGTTCGACACATCTATTTCACACATTCGATCATCCTTTGCTGTTATCGGAGTGCCTTTTCTCTGGGTAATTCTACAGTCAGAGGGACCTCTTCTTTTCTAACACTTGAAACTTGCTTAGAAATCTCGGGTAAGACCTCATATTTGTTCTTCCTGATACATGGTGCCTCTGCATTTTCTAGTTGCTCATGAACACTTGTTGTTATTTCCCTTAGCGCACCTTGGGTGCTTCCGTTGGAAACGAAATGAACCATTGCAACTTTCTAATCTCACTTCCTTATACCACGGCTTCCTTGGAATCGCTCATTTGACTTACTGATTTTCTTCATAATGAGCATAACCCTTCATCTTCCAATCTCCTCACATGTATTTATGCTCATTCCTCATGTCCTTGACGCATGATTGGCAATCCATTCGCTAAATATTTCACGTATTCATCCTATTTTGTCCTCAAGTGTGTAATCATAAACTTTCGCCGTCTTCCGTTGATGCTTAGCCATAGTAATCATGCTCTGACTTGACTCCTGCGTTCTAAATGTCGACGAGTGACCGGTCTTGCCATGTCTCCCACTTTTTGTCATTATTGTTCTTTTTTTGATAGGGCCATAGTTTATTTTGCGGCACCGGTCCTTCATTGGAGTCTCTCTCATTCAAATTTTCCATGCCTTAGGTTCAACTAATAAGGTTGCTTATTTCTTGGATCGACACAGATCCTGACTTCACCAGTTTTCTTATCTTGGACCACCATCAAACTGATCCACTCAGTTTCCTCCACTAGTTTTATAATTCCTGCTTCCAACATTATCTCAATTTCAGTTTTCACACGCTCCTTGTACCTCGGATTCAACCTATAAGGTCACTGCTTTACTGGCATTGCATCAAGTTTCAATGGTATTTTCATCTCGCCTAGGTCCCCAGAAATACCTTTCATCTCCGAAAATTGTTTTGGGAACAATTTCTGAAACTCGTGTAATAGGTCAGTCATCTTGGCAATGGTCGAGTCTTCCCAATAATCTTCGATGCTCGCGAACTTCAGATTCTATTCCGACCCAATGTTCACATTCTTTATTCACAATGGCTGCTGAAACTTGTCGGAAGGCATATCTGGTGCTTTGACATTATGAATTCCTTCTAAATCTGGTATATACGTAGCCCGCGGATCCTCCTCATCATCCGATTCTCCTATTATGTTATAGCATTCCATCAAAAAATTTCGCTGTCACAGTCCACTGAAGTCCCATCATTTTTTCTATCAGAATTGCTTCGAGTACTTTCTCACGGACCTCCTGTAACGTGTTGTGGATGAAGGCGTTTTCGTTGGAGAAACTAAAATTTTGGCTAAATCCAATGGTCAGTTGTTCCCATGAGGTTGTTCCACATCGCAGTTCTGTTGCGATATACCAACTTCGCGGCACTTCATCCAATGTGTGAATAAATGCGTGGACCCATGCATGTTTTGATTGTGTTCCCCATTTTCTTTGACATTCATTCAATTGCTCCTTTGGATCTTCTCTTCCATTGTACTTCCCTTTGTAGTGTCCTTCAGTGTCGCCGAACCTAACCTCCATTAGGTGTCGACATAATGGCCACTTTGTTATTGTTGACTTGTGCACTGCCCACCATCGCAATAATGTATCCTTCAGAGCTTCCTCCAAGGCTAGTAGTCATTGTGGTTCTGCCACTTTTTTTTCAAACTTAGTGATAAATGCAGTCAAGTTGGGAAACCCCTCATATGTTGGTAGTTTGCACGCTTCTGTAGCTACCCATCTCAGTGACTAGTTGATCCATGCACACCTCCTAAAAGATACTTCATGTAGTTGATTCTGCCAAATTTCAACTGCTTCATCGGAATCTGATGATGTCGAACTGACGCTGTGCCATCCTAACTCTCCATCAGCGGTAGGATTGATGTAGTCTTCTGATATTTTGTAGAGACTGTCCCATTCCTCAATGAATTCATCCCTTTTTGGCCCAACATATCTCTGCCCTTCTACGGGATCAAGAGGTGCAACTACCCTCATCTCACGGTTTTCGAATGACATGGTTCATTTCTTGAAATTAATGATGGCTTGTTTCTCCATCTCCCAATCTATCCCTAGCAGCAATGGATAGGGGCTTCTATTGTCGACAATCTCTATCACATCAAAATCTGCGTATGTTTTGAGTCCTTCTATCTGAACTGGGACCTGGCATAATCGACAAATCGGGGTGACCTTACTTTGATTTTCCAGTCGTACTTGTACCGAGGACCATGCCAAATGTGGTTTCCCCATCGTTTCCAAGGTCTGTTTGTTCAGGATGTTTACATCTGATCTTGGGTCTAAGATAATGGAGTCGACATCGAATGCTCTGATTTGCGCAAACATCCTCATTTCTCTTCCTGTCTTCCTCTTATGTATTTGATTGACCGTTTGATCCTATTGTGCACCCTCCTTTCGATGCAACAAGATGGATATCTCTTCCAATGCATCCTGATCTTTTTCAAACTCCAAGCAACTCTCTAGGAAGGCTCTTAAGGTGTTAGTCTTTTTCTGTGAATTCGTCGTGTCGAATGTCGGCGACATATCATAAGTGAATTCTTTCTAGTGAAGATTTGGATACCTCATCTGTCACATTACCTCTTGTGATATCAAGAAAATATCCCTTTCTTCTTCCACATCGAATGTGACTTGTTTTCTTGCTTTCGGTCGGATGCTAGCCTATGGCCTATTAGCCCCTATCACAGCTCCTCCTTGGGTCACTACTCCAACAGTCATAGTTTTACTTCTGACCTCTGTTGATATCTTCTGTACTGCTGGCGATGGATTCTAGTTTCGATTCTGATTTGGTGGAGGTGGGGGTAGGTTCTTAGTTTTCCACTTCGCAATAAGCTGAGGATAGTCCTCGACACCATGGTCCGCAACGCTAAAGTAAGTGCACTAAGGGGTTGGATTTGGACAATCCCTCTAGTAATTCCCTTGCTGATTGCAATTAGAACATATGATAGGCCCTTGACCTCGCCTAGAAGATCCTCCTTGGCTAGCACCAGTACCTCAACCTCCACGAAACCCCCCTCTCAATCCTCCTCGCAGTGGCCCGTATGGCGAGTACTGCAGTTGACCATACTATGGTTGTTCATATTGCAGTTGACCATACTGCGGTTTTGGATATTGCGGTATTCGATATCGCGGTTGACCATACTGCGATTGATCATACTGCAGTAGCGGATTATAGTGAGGCTGTTTCTTATTGTACTATTGTTGCTGCAGTATCGGAGGTTGCTCCTCTCCCTTCATGAAGAATGTATCCATGGTCCTTTCTTGGAGTAGTTCGCAATCCCTGTAATCCTTTTTTTCATGGCCAACTGATCGACAGAATTTGTAATACAAATTAACAGGCATTGGCACCATCTTCTGCAGGTACACGCATTCTTCTTGTCGATGTCCTCTCATCTGGAAGATGCGACACCAAGGCATCCCCCCCTGACTAAGGGGATTTGGTGCACCCAAATGTAAATACTTTCAAAATTATAGGCACTGATCCTTATGATGTCCTTCTGTTTTTCATCTACTGCACCATACGTCTTCACGGACTTATTTTTCCTTCTTAATATCTTATAGTTGGATCATTAAATTGGCCATGTATCCAATCCATTGCTATGCATGTTTCACCGATCGGTGAAGCCTCTAGCTTCATTGCAATTTATAGCGCTTCTTCCTGGGATGTTACTTTTTGTTTCATCAGTGGTCCTCGGATGTGTGGCACCAACCCTGTGATGAACCATGCTTTATTCTTCATGTCGGTCATCCTGAAACTCACCTTTTCCATTAACGTTTTATACCGTTGATCGAATTCCCACAATGATTCATTTGGAAACTGCTTGCTTTCCTTTAGCTCTGTGATGTACTGCGACTCAGATTTTGGTTTTCCAAATTCATCAATCACTCCCACCTTGATCTATGGCAGTTTTTTATATGGACTCCCTGTCAGTACCTTAGTAAAATTAATAAACCAATCTAGCGCACGGCCCCTGATGGTCGTCGCTAGATGTCCCTTTTTGATATTTTTGGCTTGGACCTGCTTCATAGTCCATATCGCTTCACACAAAAACCAATACTGTTCAGGATCCTTGTTCCCGTTACCCTGGAAAGCTGGAATTTTTATGTCGTCACATGCCATTCTTATGCTCCTACTATTATTATTTATTGATCGCTACTCTTACCATTGTTCTGACACGTAGGACAACTCTGCGAATAACTTGTTTATCTTCCTACAAAGTTATGATTAGTTCGTGGAGTTGAAGGTATGTTGTATCTTAAGGTCTGTCCCTCTTCATCCTATGGGTTAGCCTGGTCACCTTCTTCATCGTAATAAGTTCTCTTTGTCCCTTGTGGTCCTGTTTCATAGTTTTCCATTCCGGTCACCTCAAGAGACTCTCTCTCAGTCCTCCTCTTCTTCTCTGGTCGCCAGAATATCGCCCCACTTCTCAAGGTACCACAATCTTCCTCAGCCTCCCTTAGAAATCTGTCGTCTCTCATGTCCATCTACCCCACATCTTTCTATTAGACCCGCATTCACGCAATACCCACAACCTCCGCACACTAATATTCTACTCGTTAGAATTCATCTTCATTATACCTTTTTCGTAGACAAGCATCTTAATCCACAACTTTAGCGATAGTAGGAATATCCCTCTTAGTCCTTTGAAAAAATTCCTTTCTGCGTCACGGTATGACTTGATTGTATCAACAACAAATTCAATGATGTATCCCTCTAGGATATTGTCTACCCATAAATCAACAACCCTTGATACCCTATTGTCAACCCATTTTAATTGTTGGATCAGTTCTGGACTCCAATGGTCAGATTCACCTCCTTGGCAATTTTTCTTTTTAAATGTCAGCTGCACCAACCACTCGTGTATCAATACCGGGAATTGGCAGAAAAATACATCATGGATATCAGAATAGATATTATTTTGCAACTAGCTGTTTTTCATCTACCCAAGGTTCCAATTTTATCCTTCTGTGAATTCTTCTGTCTTTTTGTCGAACCAAATCCTGAATCTCCGGTTTCGTCGGGTGCCATAGCGTGTCCTCTTTTTTCTTCTTCAAGGTCCCAGTAACAGAAATATTTGTTGACACAATTCTGTCAACAAGGGTTCACTTCGCATTGTTCTCAACAAACACCCACCAAACACCCTTAGGCATGGGCCCATAAAGTTTTTACCCTTTCCAGCAACACCTGTGGAGCGAATGAAGTCTCACCCGAGATGATTAAGGGCACTGTAGGAACCAAGTTTCTGTAGCAGGGGGAGAACATGCATCTATTCTCACTATATCGCTACAGAAACCAAATATTTATCTTCACATCATGCTTAATATTTCAAACAGACATTTATCATTCGCATTATCACTATGTAATTATCATTCTCACTAACATTGTATAACTACAAGTCACGTCGACAAAAATTATAGAACAACAAAACTTAAACATAACTCAAAATTTAGGTTGCATTCATGATTCAACACAAACAGAGATACAAAAGAGACATATCCAAACATCTTCATGCATTAACTCATCAAAAACCTATGGTACAACCTTCATAGGGACAGTTCCAAACAACTTATCATGCATCCATACAAAACTTGCCGAAGACAGAGCAAAACATTACACAATTCATTCGCTCATCTATTGATCAACTGATGCCCTTCGGCTTACAATCATAGTCATATTTATAAGCAACTATAGCAGTTACAAAATGGTCCAAATGACCCATTCTAACTAGCTAAACTAATCTTGTGCTTTCATCATCTCCTTGTTCTCCATGAATGGTCCTTTCTTCCATGAATGGTCCTTTCTTCCATGGATGGTCCTTCTCGTCGTTGACAGCTTCTGCACTTCATGCGGTCTAACCCCATGCCAACATATGTGCTTTTATTTGTAGGGCTCATCTGTCCCGCAATATTTTATACTTATCGGTTAGTCTCATAACAACATATTGTACAATATTGTGCAATCATTGACATGTATACATAGCTCATAACTTCTAACAACAATGTACATCATTTTCCTTGCAACATGGATCTGACATCATAATCATTTATACATCATAAAGTTTAAATCGGTGTCCATGTACCATCCTCTACTAATTTGCATGCTAGAGATGTAATCAAAACATGACCAACAACCATAACATAAACATCATATACATATATATAAATCCACAAAATAGTAATTCCATAGGCCCATAGTGTCATAAGACTGATGATGTTCCACAATAACAGGAAAATACAAATAAGTAGTGATAGTCAAAAGGTTAGGTAAAAAATGGGGCATTACAATGTGTAATATTCATATTTCCATATATCTACTCTTCCACCTCGATGGATTGAAGACTCCAAAAGAGGTTTGGGTGAAGTTGAAGACCCTCTTCGGAAAACAAGATGAGCTAAGGGGCCATATTCTAGAGAATGAGTTGATTTCTCTTCAACCCAACAGTTTCGAGACCATCCAACATTTATTTTCCAAATTCAAATCTTTGGTCATGCAATGCAAGTAGTGTGGCATTGAGAAGAAGGATGAGTAGTTGGTGCTATCCATTCTGAGCAAGCTTGGTCCTGAGTTATCCATCTTTGTTTCTACCTTCCATTCAAGGAGATTGGAAATCCATGGTTGGAAAATGCCATATCTAGATGCATTCATCGAATCTTTCATCCAAGAACAAGAAAAACTGATTTGGATGGGCACTTTGCAATCCTCCAAAAATCAGGCTCTTATGGTTGAGGAGTCAAAAAGTGCAAATTCCAAAGGGAAGCATAAGGGTAAAGAGAAGAAGCAATTTGAGACCAAGGAGAATCCAAAGTCTAATCCATCTGAAGGAGCCTCCAGCTCCAAGAAGGATAAGAAAAATGGATTTGTGAAATCCAAGTGTTCCTATTGCAAGAAAGGAAACCATCAAGAGAGTTCATGCATGAAGAAGAAGATAGATCAGATGACCGAAAATCTTGAACAACACAACAGTGCCCTCCCAGAAGGTGCAAGAGTGATTGTTTTTAGAAGTGAGTCTAATGGTCATGACAAATGCCATGCACTGAAGGCTGGATTTTCATAATCACAAGCCTTCCTCATATATTCAAGAACCTCCAACCACATGGTTTCCTCCAAAGGATCATTTTATTCTCTAGATCTCAATGATGGTATGATTATTCACATGGGAGATAACTCTCAGATCTTTGGTGAAGGGAAGGGAACAGTACATCTGGAGCATGGAAAGTTCAAAAATGTTCTATTTGTTCCTTCTTTGTCAACAAATTTGTCATTTTTCTATTAGATGATTCACACAGGTTCACCGAAGAAAGATATATTTGGTCCTAACACAATTGAGATTGCAGATATCTCTACTAGGAATATTATAGCGAAAGGGTTTGCAAACCATGCCTGCAATTCATATGAATTCTCTCACTTATTTCCATACTCTCTACTTACTCCATCGACATCTGATGAAGATCATAGTGATATCTCTTCTAGTGAATATGCAGATCAAGATCTTGATGTTGAGAATAAAGTTCAAGTGTTAGTTTTTTCATCATTTAATTCAATATGATCTAGGATATTAACTGAGAGAACAACATGTACAACATATCAAACATAAGAGATAAGAGACAAGAGACACAAATCATTTCACCGGGGAAAACCAAAAGGTGAAAAACCCCACAAATTCCTTAGAGATAGAATGAGCACCAATACAAAGATCACAAAGATCAAATCCCAAAAGATAGATGTCTCCAGCAGCTACTCCTCCTCCACTTGTGCGCACTCCTATCTCTCAACTATGCTAGTTGAATGAGTGAGTGAATGAGTGAATAGAGTGGTGAAACCACTCTATTTATACTTTAACTTAACCTGCGCTTAACCCTAACTGGGCCCACTTCCTAAGGAATCCTAATAACCCATCCACATGACTCATGCAGGGCCGACCCCACCAAGGTGGTCTAATAACCCATCAAATCTAAGTTGCGACACTTACAAATACAAATGAAGACACTTCTGATTGGAGGAATAATACATCTCCATCAGGAATACAATAAAGTACAAATGTAATACATAGGTGAATATCTTTCAAAGTTACAAATACATCAACACTCCCTCTTAACTAGGAAGGCATTCTCTTGACACAAGAATTAATACATATAGGCACAAGTCTTCAATACTGGAACTGGATCATCATCACTGGATCAATGGAGTATCATCGTCGTTGTTGTTGTACCCTTCATCTAGATCATTGGTGCTATCTCTCAATTCTTCTCATCATAGGAAGTTTGATAGAGCCAACCCTTTTTCATGTTGGATGTAGGCCTAGCCTCCTGTAGGTATTCATCATCTCTGCGAGTGGGCCATCTGGTGGAATCTCAGGACTGATTACATGCATCAACAAAACCTAGCAAGAGCATCCCAGGACTGATTACAAGCTTACTGCTCAACCTATAGGATCTCCCATGGATCTATTACATGTGACCTCGCAAAACCTAGCAAGAGCATCCCAGGACTGATTGCATTCCCAGCACAAGCTGCAAGATCTCTCAGAGAGCTATTATATGCGACCAGGAAAGCAAAACCTAGCAAGAGCATGCCAAGACTGATTACGTGCCTAGCACAACCTGTAATACCTCCTAGGGAGCTATTATATGCTGCCAAGCAAAACCTAGCAAGAGCATCCCATGACTGATTATGTGCCCAGCACAACCTGCAAGACCTCCCAGGGTGAAATTTTATGCTACCTAGAAAAACCTAGCAAGAGCATCCCAGGACTGATTACGTGCCCAACACAACCTACAAGACCTCCCAGGGTGAAATTATATGCTACCAAGCAAAACCTAGCAAGAGCATCCCAAGACTGATTACAAGCCTAGCACAACCTACAAGACCTCCCAGGGTGAAATTATATACTACTGCACAACCTATCCACGGCCACAGAGTATCATCCTGACACTAATGATCCTCTTGATCATCCTTGCATGGAGCATCATCCTGATGCTCATGATCCTACTGATCATCATCATACAGTGCATCATCTTGATGCACATCATCATCACATGATCATCCTGATCATCATCATAGCATCATCCTGATGCATATCATCATCACATGATCATCTTGATCACCATCATAGCATCATCCAGATGCATATCATCACACATGATCATCATGATCATCATCATAGCATCATCCTAAAGCATATCATCATCCTGAAGCATATCATCACACATGATCATCACCATACAGAACATCATCCAGAGCATCATCCTGATGTTCATCACATAGAACTTACATCCACAGCCATGGGAAGGATCCTCCTACCACCATGCTTGGAATGGCTACTGCAAATGTGTCCCATTACTTCCTCCTCGAAGTATCTTCTATCTGAAGAACACCAAGCCTCTCTCTGAAGTACTCGAACTTCACTTTGGCTAATGGTTTGGTCAACACATCTGCAATCTGCTCATCTGTCCCAACATACTGGAGCTTCACTGCTCCTCTCTGCACCATATCCCTGATATAGTGATATTTGATCTCGATATGCTTCGACTTGTCATGGAACACCGGGTTCTCCGACAAATTCACACAACTCTAGTTGTCACAATAGATACAAGTAGCAACCAACTGGAGATCAAACAAATCAAACAATAGCTTCCTTATCCATACTGCCTCACAACTAGCCGAACAAGCTGCGACATACTCTGCTTCGGCTGTACTCAGTGCTACACAGGATTACTTCCTGCTAAACCAAGAGATCACACCTGATCCCATACAGAATCAACACCTCGAAGTGCTCTTCCTATCTGCAGCACTACCTGCACAATCTGAATCAACATAACCCTCCATGTTAAACTTTTGATTCGCATCATACTTGAGCCCATAATCAACCGTACCCTTTAGGTACCTTAGAATATGCGTTACAACAATCAAGTGAACATGTCTAGGATCCATCGGGAACTAGCTCAAGGTGTTCACTGCAAACCAAATATCTGGTATCATGTTCGTTAGGTACATCAAGGACCCAATCATCTGAAAATACATCGTGACATCAACTGACTCTGATGAAGTATCATTCAATAGCTTCAGGTTCAATGCCATAGGTGTGGCCATGGCCTTGCAGTCCATCATCTCAAACTGCTTCAGGATCTCTACTGCATACTTCCCTTTTCCAAGGAATATTCCATCTACACTCTGCCACACATCCATACCTAGAAAGTAATGCCTCATGCCCAAGTCCTTCATCTTGAACTCGGTAGCAAGCTTCCTCTTCGTGTCGGCAATTAACCTATCTTCACCTATCACAAACAGGTCATATACATACAGTAGAAGTATCACTGGATTTCCTTCCTCAACCTTGTAGTAAAGGTTGGAATCCACTTTACTCTTGTTAAAGCCCAAATTGGTCGGGAAGCTGTCTATCCTGCCCTACCATGTCCTGGGTGCTTGATTCAAACCATACAAGGCTTTCTTCAATTTTCATACATATGAATCCCTATCATGTGTCTCAAAACCGAGTGGCTGGACTACATACACTTCCTCTTCAACTACACCATTCAAGAAAGTTGTCTTGACATCCATTTGGTGTATCTTCCACTTCATCACTGTAGCCAGGATAGGTACTATTCTGATGGAAGTGTATCTGGATACAGGTGCTAAATTTTCTTCATAGTCTATCCTTTCTTTCTGGGAGAAGCCACGAGCCACAAACCTTGCCTTGTATCTATGCTGCCATCTGCAATATGCTTGATCTTGTAGATCCACTTAGAAGTCACAACAGACTTACCTTCTGGTTTCGGGACCACATCCCAGACATCATTCTTCATGATTGACTGGTACTCCTTGATCATGGCATCCTTCCATTACTGCATCCCAGATCCTGGGAACTTCAAATTCTTCAATATCTTCAATAGGTAGTTTTCTGGATTTGTTGACTCTTTGTCGCTTATTCCTCGAAACAAGTCTTTCTTGTAGGTGATGGTACACGGTCTTTCCTACAAGACAAGTTCAATTTCATGATTAGAAACATCTCATAGATTTCAGAACAAATTCTTACACATAAAGACGTATGTCATATAGTCATGCAATTATCTAAGCCAATGTTTCAATACAACATTTATACATATCCTGTACCTTTCTAGATGCCTTCCATCTCTACCGGAACATTGTTAAGAGTATGCACAACTCCGAACATGTCAGCAAATAGGTTTCATTCTAGATAAGTAGCAATGGAATGTTGTACAATACCATAGTCCACTTACCCATTACTTGTATATTAGTAGTATCTTGTTCATTAATGCAACTTTTCTAAAATGCATAATATACATACTAAATCTAGGAGCATAAGTATGTACATGACTGAACAACATCATTTAAGTAATCATATATATGAGAAATGACAATTCAAATACTTATCTTTGTTTGGTTGTTGGGTGGACTCCCTCTCAATCTTTGCTTCCTTGCATGAACTACTGGAGTGTGCTCCCTCTTGATATTTGCTTCCTGGATTATCTATCCTTGAACCTATATCCATCCTGGACAATTATGCATGCTTAAGTGTGGACAAGTGTCATCATTGTGTCATCATCAATATCTCATACATAATCATACTTCATTAGTATAATCTCAATACTATCAAAACATTATGATTCTAAACAATCTTAAACATGTATGGTTATGGTCATTTCATACACAGGTAATTTATCACAAGCATTAGTATTCAAGGTTTCAAGGAGGACTTCTTTTACTCATGCATATTCTTATTTTACCACAGGACTCTTCTGGTATGTAATATCATTAATCAAAGTAAAAAGCATAATATTCATAAACCCACTGATTATTCAAACCTATAACTTCATGAATAATCATTATCAATCATACAAAAGGTATACTTATATAAGATCCTAACACAAGGCAGGATTCTAACTTGATATAGGAAAAGAACATACCTGGATTATCATGTTTGCTAGTTATGTCTAACATGCCCAAACAATGCCTTCTTTGTTCTCTTCACTGATTTAGAAACCTTGTGCTAGTAACCTGCATATCTCATAAGTTAATCATTGTAGAACCAAATTATACATACCTCGTAAGTAGAGGTTTTATGTGATCAATGGCTATGGATGAGTCTTTGTCTTCATGTCATCATGGTCATATGTTCTTGATCTAGAACATGATTTTTCTTTCTTGATGTACCTTTCATGTTAGCGGACAACATCATCCTCATACAACACCACGGTGCATTAGTACAATCATAGGTGTGATAACCCTAATCAATGAATGCCTTCTAGCATTCACATGCATTCATACTCTTACTAAGGTGATAAGACAAGTCGAAAATTAATCAAGATTGTACTAACCTCAATAATATGAAGACAAACTTAATCATGAACAAATTTCAAAACATACATGTATCTCCTCAAGTCATACCTATCGAGATTGCTTGTAGTCTTATTTTGTAAGGCCTTAACTTAAGCTCCCTCTGGAACTGGAACTTCTTCACTTATGTCTGAAAATCCTCACAGCATATCTAAGAGCTGATGTATACCTCACAACAAAGATTAAGATTAAACAGGAAAATAGAAGAAGAGTGGTCATGCGGTGTAAAGGAGCAAGAGAATTATGATACAATAGAACTCATATAGAAGCATAATAACATCACACACTAATTCATTAATCATAATATGAACAATAAATAATAAAATGGTGGAGAGGATTCGAATGCCAAGGTGGCAATTTGAATTAGCTTACATTTATTGATCATTTAGATCAGTAGAGTGTCATCAAAGCACAAGTAACCATCAACCATGTGTCACATTGAGTCTAACTGGGTGTAGTAGGTGTAACCGATGCATGTAGCACTGATGGAGAGAGCATGAAGAGCTAACTGGAGTCATGAGGAGCTAATTGGAGTCATGAGGAGCTGACTGGAGTCAAAATAGTCAATCTAGGCTCTCTGGAGGTCTATCAAAGTGTTTCAGTGGGTTAACTAGGCCATCTATCCCTAAATCAGGGAACAGATCCATAAATAAAGGAACTAACTGAGTGTAACTAAGTGGTAGGTGAGAGAGGGCACCTTTCACATGTGGTAGGTGAAAGGACGCACTAATCACTAGAAGGGCTAGAAATGATCAGAAAGAAGCTCCCGGGGCTAGTAGAATGGGGACTAGGTGCTGGGACTGATGACTGGGATGCATGCAATTGCATAGGACTAGGATAGAGTATAGAAAATTCCTAACACCCCCCCTGAATCCATCCTGAGCCCTGGTAACTGAGACCAAAGGTCACCCAATACAATGAATAATAAATAACAGTCCATAAACCAAGTAAATGGGGAAAACCTCATGGGAAAAATACCCCCCCTCAAAATAGATTGTAGGGCACACCAAAATAAATGCTCCTAACTCAAGCAGGTGTGATTCTTGGTCCTATGTCTGGAGGTATCTTCTTCTTGGGAAGTAGTGGATCATGCTAAAAAAGCATGTGCTTGTACTTTCTCTTTAGATCAAATGTGATGAGAAAAAATCTAGAGGTATGAGGATGATCCTAGAACCTGTGATTCAAATTAGCTGAGGTAGGATCAAATACATGAATGTGTAGATAGTATTTTGTTTTCTCCTTTGAACCATCATAGGTGAGATTATGCCCAAAAGAACCATCACATGATAGTGGTTTCTTGGAATCCAAATCAGATCCAAGACTTGAAAAAATTGTTTCTTGAGATCTCCTCTGAACCATTAGAGGTGAGATCAAAACCATGAAATGCATGAGAAATTACCCCAAGTGAATGGAAATTCCCTACATGTTTAATAAACTTCTGAGAGCATGTATAAATGATCTTACAATAGTACATAATAGGTGAGTGATCAAGGAGAGATAATGCATTACCTCCAATTGTTGATTTAACCTCCGAAACATTCATGAGATCATCATTATGCAAACCAACAGACTCTTGTGCAAGAGAGGATTTAAGAACCTCTGCAGTTTCTAGAGTGTGAGTTGGCACAGAATTAAAAATAGAAGATATTGAGAGCATGAGTGTAGAATCTACAAATTCTTCTTATTTGTGGACAACTTCATTATGAGATATGTTTGATACTGATTCATGATCAGAGAGACCATCAAGGAGGGCAAATGCAACACTAGGCTTGCTCTCGAAATGTTTTGGACCAATCTCTTCATTCTGTTTTCCAAATATTTCATCCAGATGGGCCCATAGCTCTTTTGGAGATTCAGCAGAAAGGAAGTGGGTTACCATGCAATGAGACATAGCATATATCATTGTTGCACAGGCTCTGTCACCTTCATTTAACCAATCATTCTATTCTTTAGAGGATTCGAACTCTCTTTCAAAACAATAATCAAAGAGACCATGTCTCTTCAAATGTGCTATCATATTTGGTTTCCACTCATCATAGTTGAATGGAAAAAGAGGAGGAATTCCTTCCGGATTCATGGAAGTTGTTTCAGAAGACCTACAAAAAAAAATAGAAAATATCTGCAACTGCTACTACTGCAAAAGTGTAGAAAATGTGCAACTGCTGCACTTGAAATCTTGATAATAACCTGCAAAAAACTCTCAGGAATGGAGATAGACAATAATCTCAACATGCTCTAATACCATGTGAAAATCCTCACAGCATATCTAAGAGCTGATGTATACCTCACAACAAAGATTAAGATTAAGCAGGAAAATAGAAGAAGAGTGGTCATGCAGTGTAAAGGAGCAATAAATTTATGATACAGTAGAACTCACATAGAAGCAGAATAACATCACACACTAATTGATTAATCATAATATGAACAATAAATAATACAATGGTGGAGAGGATTCGAATGCCAAGGTGGCAATTCGAATTATCATGCATGCACTGATCATTTAGATCAGTAGAGTGTCATCAAAGCATAAGTAACCATCAACCATGTGTCACACTGAGTCTAACTGGGTGTAGTAGGTGTAACTAATGCATGGAGCACTGATGGAGGGCACATGAGGAGCTAACTGGAGTCATGAGGAGTTGACCAGAGTCAA
This sequence comes from Larix kaempferi, assembly GCA_027924585.1. NCBI lineage: Eukaryota > Viridiplantae > Streptophyta > Pinopsida > Pinales > Pinaceae > Larix > Larix kaempferi. The sequence continues at coordinate 7,914,420 of BSBM01000939.1, read as the reverse complement.
AATAGTCAATCGAGGCTCTCTAGAGGTCCATCAGAGTGTTTCAGTGAGTTAACTAGGCCATCTGTCCCTAAATCAGGGGGCAAATCCATAAATCAAGGAACTAACTGAGTGTAACTGAGTGGTAGGTGAGAGAGGGCACCTTTCACATGTGGTAGGTGAAAGGAGGGCACACTAAGCACTAGGAGGGCTAGAAATGATTAGAAGGAAGCTCCTGGGGATAGCAGAATGGGGAGTAAGTGCTGGGACTGATGATTGGGATGCATGCAATTGCATGCATGACTGAAATGCAAAAAATGATAATGCTGGTAGGACTAGGATGGAGTATAGGAAATTATGAAGACAAACTTAATCATGAACAAATTTCAAAATATACCTGTATCTCCTCAAGTCATACTTGTCAGGATTGCTTGTAGTATTCTTTTGTAAGGCCTTAGCCTCATCTCCCTCTGGAACTGAAACTTCTTCACTTGTGTAGGTGTCTAAATCATTCTCTTCTAGGATTAACCCAATCCACTTTGATTTGCTGAAACTGGATCTGGAGCTAGCTAGGGTTTGGCAGAGAAACCCTAAAAATCCAAAATTGGAATTTCAAACTTCTGTCTGGACAGGGAGATGCATTTGACTAAGGCGAGAAAAATGGTGTGCTCAGATTTTGAAAACTTCAAAAATTGACCTGCGAATTTCGGATCTGCAACTGATGTCAAAATCTAGTTTTCTGGTTTTCTGGTTTTCTGGTTTTCTGGTCCAAACCCTGAACTAGGGTTTGATAGATCCTGGGGTTATACCCAACCAAAAACTTCGACCTTGGTCTCTAAATTTTGATTTTTCTAAAGAGAGAAATCCTGTGCTGAGAAGACTCCAAAATTCCACTTCTGCCAAAATCCCTAATTTCCCGCAACAGTGACAAACCAAAAAATGAAAGTGCTCAGAATCCAATTCTGTTTGGACAGAAATATAGGCCATATTGTTTCTGGTTCATCTCTGAAATTTCGAATCCTTAGGGTCTAAAAATTCGTCATGTGGTGTACTGACCTATCATATTTCTAAACCCACATATCTGACCTTCATTGGATTCTCCATGAGAGAGATATGCTAAGTGTCGCAACATGACCTGTTTATGGGATGAAACAACATAGCGAACTTGTATGAAGTGACACGTGTCACTGTTTCAACTTCGGCCTCTGAAACCCAGACCTATGAAACTAGAGTTTGTTCCCTAACTACCAGTTTTTACGTAATTCCATTTGGAGCTTCTTATCCCAAGATATGACCTTTGTTCCTAGGTCACCTGTTTAGGGATGCATTCTAGAAGAGGCAGAAACCCTAACTTGTACGAACCATATCTCACAAAGAAAAATGAATCTGAGGCTGATATTTGGACACAAGGTACATTAACATTTCATATTCGGCCTATAAATGTTTCCGATCCTGAACCTTCACCAAAACTGATTTATAGTGAAAGTGCCACGATGACTAGTTTTACTATACCAAGCCCTAGCTTCCAATTTGTCGCAAGTGCAACAAGTGTCGTAAATGCCATACAATGCCTTCCTTCAGGATAGCTATGATACCATGTTATCTTTTTTGTCATTTAATTCAATATGATCTAGGATATTAATTGAGAGAACAACATGTACAACATATCAAACATAAGAGACAAGAGACAAGAGACTCAAAGCATTTCACCAGGGAAAACCAAGAAGGTGAAAAGCCCCGCAACTTCCTCAAAGATAGAATGAGCACCAATACAAAGATCACAAAGATCAAACCCCAAAAGATAGATGTCTACAACATCTACTCCTCCTCTGCTTGTGCGCACTCCTCTCTCTCAACTATGCGAGTTGGATGAGTGAGTGAATGAGCAAATAGAGTGGTGCAACCACTCTATTTAAACTTTAACTTGACCTGCCTTTAACCCTAACTGGGTAGACTTCCTAAGGAATCCTAATAACCCATCCACATGACTCATGCAAGGAAGAACCCAACAAGGTGGTCTAATAACTCATCAAATATAAGTTGCGACACTTACAATAATACTTGCGACACTTACAAATACAGATGATGACACTTCTGATTGGAGGAATAATACATCTCCATCAGGAATACAATAAAGTACAAATGTAATACATAGGTGAATATATTCCGAAGTTACAAATACATCAACATCAAGGAGATCCATATCCAGATCCAACACCTGCTCCCAATCCATGGCGAAGTCCAATATGGGCTCACAAAGTCCTTGTAGCTTCTGAGAATATAGTTGGAGATCCATATGACCATAGAACCACCAGATATCATTATCATGCAAACCTTGCACTATGTCATGCAGATCCACTTCTATCAGAGAGGTGCTACATGATGGTGGGGTTTGATCCAAAATCCCTTGAAGAAAATTTTCATGGGGGATCTACAACCAAATACAAATATCGGTTGGTTGACAAAGGGTACTCAAAGGTTCATGATTTGGACTACGATGAGCCATTCGCTCCAATAGAAAGAAGGGTTCCTAAAAAACTTGTTTTGGAAAATACAGCTTCAGCACAGTAGGAGGTACATCAGAGGAATAGATCCAGATCCATATCTAGATCTAGCACCTGCATTTCTATCCTACATAGGATAAGATTGCCTATATTTTTGCAAAGTATTTCAATAAGGAATTTTTTTCCTTCTCTACTTAGTATCAATGTTCTTTGAGTTCCCTATTGTTGTTCCTTTTTTAGAGGGGGTATTTTTCCCATGAGGTTTTTCCCCATTTATTTGGTTTATGGACAATTACTATATTTTTCATCATTTATTTGATTATATGGGTGACATTTGGTCTTAGTAACCAGGGCCCAAAATTCACAAGTATGGACTAAGGGGGGGTCTTATGATATTTTAATACTCCATCCTTGTCCTACTTGCATTATTTACCATTTGCTAGCACTTAGTGATGTTATTTACCCTCTAGTGGTGTGCATATGTCATCCAGGTGTCAGTATCCACCTAATGTGCCCTGCATGCATGATTCTAGGACCCGTAGAGGCAGTTCCCTACATTTTAGGAGCCAACTCAGTGTTCTAGTTCAGTCCAACTGAGTTAGCTAACTTTTATGCCGGGTTTATGCTTTGAATGTTATTGATTGTGGCCTGATGCACCATTTTCTAAGTGATTTGCATGAGAAAATCACTAATGTGACCTCCTTGGTCAGTTAACTGACAATAGATTCAGTTAAGCGAGATTTGGTTGAGTTTAACTGAGTTTGGGAGCTTTGGAGCACTGATAGAGGTGGCAATTCCTATTCTAGACACACTGAGGCTCAAATTCTCCCACGTGATTCGAATTCTCTCCATTATAACCTCATCATTCATTATATTGATTATTGGATCATGTGACATTATTTTGTTCCTATCTAAGTTCTCATGCATGATTAATTGTCTGCTCATTTTTACTACAGTTTTCACTCTAATTCATTTTTATGCTCATTCTTTCTCTGTGAGGTGTAATCAACTCTTAGATCTACTATGATTTAGAATTTTTCATCTACTTTCTCATTCAGTTCATGATAAATATTTTTAAATTCGGTGAAATAGAAGGATGAATTGAGTTCCCTAATACGCCTACACCATAGCATTAGAGAGAACACCTGAAGGTTGTAGCTTCCAATAGCCCAATTAATGATCACCGTAGAGTCCTAAAAATTTCAATCTATCAATACAAAATATAGATTCCATCTTGCACAGACACCAAAGTGCTAACCGTTCCTCCTTTGTATTTGGTCCAGAACCACAATTTAACTTGAATGTAAACATATGGCTCTCATTGAGAAGAAGAACCACACCTGCTGCACATATCCCGTCCTTAGCAACACCATCAAAAAATCCAATTATAGCTTCCTAAGACTATGGAATAGTCTTCACAAGTATGATTTTTGGATCTTTATCACCATCTAAAGCATATTCTCTGTAGTGTTTGATAAATTTCAAGCAGATCCATTCTATATTCTGGAATTTCTTTTAAAAAAAAGTATGTGTTTCTGGCATTCCAAATACCCCAGGATGTAACAACCCTCATATAGAGAATATTTAATATAATGAATAAAATGTAATATAAAATAATGTAAGATAATAATATAATTGGGAATATGAAATAAAATAAGGAAAAACAAATTGCATTAAATAAGAAATTAAGAAATTGGGAGAAGGAGGAGAAAAAGTGAAGAGAGGGATCTTTTTGTCTTTGGCCATCTTGGAAGAGGAGCTCTGGAGGAGAGGAAAGCAAGATGCTGGCATAGGATTAATCGTTGGGGGCTCGGGGGCCTCAGCCTTTGGCTGGGGGTTGGTTGGGTGGAGAGTCGTTCCCCCACCTTCAGTTGCACTATGGGAGATGTCAAGGTAATGGTAGCTCCTAGGTCATCTAACCAGGTATGATTTTCATAGCATATTTTCCGTTATATTGTTGATTAGATACACTCTGTTGTTACAGATATTTCATTGCATGATGCTTCTTGTTGTATACTGGTTTTATAGATTTACAGGATATTAGATCCATTGTATTTATCATATTCTTGTATTGGTTCATAGATATGTATGCATCTTTAATATTATAATGTTATTTAGTAGGTTTTATGAGTTTTAGGGTTCTTACATTTGGTATCAGAGCTAAGTTCAAACCCTCAAGACCTATGGGATTTTCCCAATTAATATAAATGTTATAGTTGCTCAAACTAGTAAAATCTATGGATGTACCTTCAGATCTAGTGCTTATGTCAAATCTAGAACTCTCTTAGTATCTGGAGATCTGCATGTTAAATCTGCTAGATTGTACAAAAAAAACTTGAGTTGAGACCTAGAAATGGGTAATTTTCAAAAAAAAAATTGTAAATCTTCATAAAATTTAAAGACTAAGAATAAAATCAGGTGAAAATGGGTGCTGGGATTTGAACCCAGATCTCCTGGCACAACAAGACACCCATTGTTTTCAGTAGATCGAGTAAATCTTTTTTCTTGCCTTCATCAAGTTCTTTTGGAAGAATGTCATCACTATTCTGTGCACCCCTTTCCAATACCATTATCATTTGTACTCTCAGAGGTGTCAAGAGTTATCTCAAAATCTGAATCTTCCCTTGCATTAAAGCGGTCATTATTAGATACATAATGGCTTCCTGTTGTATTTGAATGCCTTTACGAAAGTTTACTACCTTCTTTCCATTCAATATTTCCATTTTCCCTTAATAGAGACTCAATAGAAGTAGTTAACAGTACGTATGCGTTCTCAGAAGTAGTTGTCATTGTCACAATAGATGGGTTCTCAGAAGAGCTTATCATCTTTTGCTTGACAAGATGGGCGTTTCCAAGGTTTTGTAACGGTGAGAGAATTTAGAGGGTTTCCCTGCAGACATACCATAACGTTTCTTTGGGTTGTTACTGTGAACCCAACACATTTCACCAGTGCGATTCCTCTTCACAAAAATAAAAATAAAAATAAAAATTTGTGCCCTCCTTCTCATGATCTATAGGCTAGGGCACTGTGGCTGCATGCTCATTAAATTGCTTAGCATATGGAGCTGCGTTATGTTTCTCTATTGAGAGAAATGTCTTGAAGATCTCATTTTCATATGTAGATAAACCACCAAGTAGAAAAATTGGCTCCAGCTCCAATCCTAGCCCCAGTCCTTTTAGTTGGCGCATCTTGGATTATATGAGAACAACAATATTGTAGACTATCATTTTAAAATAAATGCCTTGTGGACTTTCATTATGGCATGTCTGATAACGAAATTCGAAATTCAGCGCTGAAAATGTAAAAATCTTGGAATACTTATTTCCTTTTAGCGCGGTAAACTGGTGCTTATTAATCTTTGTCATGCTACAGAAAATGCCACCAAAGGTGGATCATTACATGTACCTTAACTGTTTAGTTTCTTTCTTCATAGGTCGGATTGTTACAACAATATCTGCTTCTAAACATATAGCAGTTATAAAATTAGAATTGGCAAGACATATTGCCTGATAAGAGTTTCGCCTGTTCTCAACCTATAACCCACTGCTTTCTTGCTCAAATTATATATTAGAAATGTTGTGATTACAAGTATATATATATATATAATATTTTAATTGCTTTATAAATAAGATACGTCATAAAAGTTGATTCAAGCAGCGCGGATTCATGAAGCTTATAAGGGTATCAGTAAGACAGAATGTAATAATGGCCGGGAAGGCTGGTTATGGACGAGGACAACGCCTGACCAGTGGACCTTCACCTAGTGTCCATCTATGAATGAATTGATGAATTCATTAACCATCTCTCTTGCCTACCACCCATTCGTTTCATGCCCTTGTTTTGTCCGTTTTGATGACTGTAGCGCCTTGTTGGTATGCATAATCCCTGAGCGATCCGGCCTTAAGAATGGTCTTCTGTGTGGAGTGCTCATTCGTTGTGAACGTGTTATTCTCCTCCCACACTCGGTTGTGGGTTCAACGAGTGTGCTGCCAGTACATTCTCAATTTGGCTGCCTGTCCTACCATGATCTTCCAACCTGTTGGCTTCCTGTGAGTCGCTACGCGGGATGGTAACATGCCCTCATACCACCACACTGCCTCCTTTCTTCTCAGTTGGCGTGGATGCGTGCATTTTCTCACCAAGCGTTGGCCACCACGTTGGTGCAGGTGCTCTTTGTTTCTTCCACTTGTAACCCCGTTGATGATTTATGCAATCGCATTTTTTGGAGCTGTACAGCCTCCTCAGACGTTTTTTAAGCCAGACGTTAGTCTTCTGCCAAGTAACAACTGCCTTACGCTTTCCATCAACGTAACGGCTCCAGAAAATAAATATTGTTGAAATTAGCATTTGCAGGTCTACCAATGGCTATTTTTACTGTAAGCCAACGTTGCGCCAACATCTCCAAGAATTTATTAATGCCTTGAGCAGTTTTGACACAGTTTTGCTTATGAAGAAAAAACACAAAAAACAAAAAAACAAAACTATGAAGAACAAATGTCGATTTAAGACCTTCAACCCAACAATCAAACAACACGACAGTGAAAATCCTGCTCATAAAATTGACCATGGGACACCAAATCATGCCGTATTCGGGTGGAGGAAATGTTCATGGAGTAAGCCATGGCCAAGTGTCATCAATCCATTATAACTATCAACCAATGCACATGTAACCATCGTTATTTACACCAAACAATTTTAATGCACTATACCTGAAAAAAAAAAAAACATTTAAACTCCACTCTGCTTTGGGCAGAAGGCATAATAATGAGGACAAAGCGTTTAGGGTTTAGCTATGAAAATACAGCATTACAAAACCGAACCAATCATCATCATACACCAACTTACCACTACATTATAACGGCTATCTTCTAACTCTCCACCGTTACCTCTGTCGTTACCTAGCTCCCTCCTGCAGCCATCAGATTGCCCTTATCTTGATTGTTTGATGATTCCGGCATTGATCGCATCAGTGTTTCTGTTGCATTTCTTGGCAAGTATTCTGTGTCACTCTATCTAACACTTGTCGATGGTAATGGGATGTGGAAGGTATTTTAGATAATTTTTATGTTCTCTACTCATTGTCTAATCCGATGCCATGTAGTCGATCTCCTGTCAAACGAGGAGTCTGGGATATGAAGTATGGTGGCAGTTATTATAATTTTATATGTTTTTAGGTGTCTTACATTTAGGGTTTGCTTCTCACTTGATTACTATATGAACCCAGAGCTAATACAGATCCAGATCCAGGTCATCCCAAGAAGAAAATTTAGTGATTCCCATGAAAAGTCCTTAACAAAAATTAATTGTAAAAATTAGTAAGCCTAACAAATAATGCTGGGCACATTTTGAAGTGCAGTCGTCCGATATTAATTGTATTTGTAATGTTAATTGTATTTGTAATGTGTAGTCGTCCAATATTAATTGTATGTTCAATATTTAAAGTTATTATTATGTCTATCAATATTAATTTTACGGTTCTTACCTGTGGGTTAATTGTCGATCTATTTTGCCTCTTGCCTGTATGTACCATATATGTTTATGGTAGGACTCTTAATCATATTAATGCTTAGAATATTTTAAAGAGTTTGATAACCTCCTTTAACAGATCATTAATACTCGCGGGCGTCATTTTTTTAATAATTGCTTAAAGATGCAGACAATAATGCCCCTAGTTGGTGTTGGTTTGGGGACTCTGGTGGACTGTGGTCCTGGAGAGGAGTGACAAACTTAGGTCTTGCTGCAGTAAGGGCTCCATTACTTACCGCTAGACCGCAGACACGTGGTCAAACTGATCTCACAACCTTACATAACATTAGTTCTCTATTCTATAACGTACGAATATCTATGTATTATGGTGAGAACACAACTAAATAGAAGTTAAATAGTAAGACATATAGCACCTGAAATAAAGGTATATAGAGGTTCCCACTGATCATAGTAGATAATTTAAGACAAAAATGATCTAGAGGTAGCATTGGTAAATAATAAAAATAGGTACCACGAATCATAGGTACCACAAATCATATCTCCACACCTCATTCCATCCCTTCCCTTTTTCTTTGACTAAAAAGAGAGATTTATTTTTATATCATCTACGACGGTGTAATCTCCTACAGCTCCTCTGATGCAAATAATACATAAAATGAAATTCCTTTCTGTGCTTCTGTGATGATGGGAAGTTCTCATGCCTCTCATCTTATGAAGCAACAATGGAGGAAGATGGTGCAGAAGCATGAAATGATTCCATTCATTCATTCATCAAAATCTGTTTGTAATGGCATTCCATTATCGGTCAAAATCTGTTGGTAGCGGCATTCCACGTTACAGAATGCTTGTCACCTCTACAATAATCAGCAAACAGAGAATGAGAAATTATAATCAATTCAATGTGAATCTCAAATATTTGGAGCAATCGTAGGATCTTGATAACAGACCTGTACATGTAGATGTCCTTCCCCTGGTTCAATTGCTGTTTGTAGAGATAGCAAGCGCTGAGAAATGGGCAACTGGAAACACCGGAACACTTGAATAGCTCCAAGGTGGCGACCCGACATCCCATAGTCCATGTTCATGATGATTTTGAGCAGGGTATTGCACAATTGCACACTTCATACCACAATCAGTATATATGTGTTTTGTGCCCGATTTTGGACCATGGGATGTGGCTCAACCAATGTTAGGAAGAATACAAGAGGTAGAATGGTTTTTATAATCATGATAGAGTGAACCAAAACTCTTTTGACAAATCAATAAGGGAGACACAAATGATTTCCCAAAATAGACTCACATCGATTGAACAAATTAGGAAAAGTCCCCAACTTGCGATAGTTCCTTTCTTCCCCAACTTTTTATATTTTATGATTATTTTTGGATTTTCTATCTTGAAAATAAAAAATAAATAAATAAAATTGAGAGAGGAGGTTGGGTGTTCACGTTGTATGCAAACAAGTCCCCAAATTAGGAAAAGTCCCCAACTTGCGATAGTTCCTTTCTTCCCCAACTTTTTATATTTTATGATTATTTTTGGATTTTCTATCTTGAAAATAAAAAATAAATAAATAAAATTGAGAGAGGACGTTGGGTGTTCACGTTGTATACAAACAAGTCCCCAACCAAGTGAGGGAGCATATGGTCAACATAATGAAAGTGACATGTACACATCAATCAATGAACACCAAAGGTTTGTTTCTCTTAGGACTCTCCCTCTAGTGAAAGCTCTTACAATGGTCTACAATGGGTTCCTCTCAATCTTCCACAAGTAAATTGGGTAAGTAGAATCCAATATGTAAATTTGTGCAACGTTTTGAAAGAGAAGTATCAATAGCCACACTATCATAAATTCACAACAACGTTAGTCGAATATATTAACTCCATATAAAGGAGGCATTTTTATAGGATTTTCTTCCTTCTTAGAGTTTTTACAAGAAGAATGGATCCACATTCTAGAATATTGACTCTGAAATATCTATCCTTTAGGTGCATTAAAGGTGATCAAAATTGAAGAAGCAATCTTCGATATGCACCTTGATTGAGTTTGACTGCACTAGTTCTAGACATGTATGAATGTGACCATACACATGTTGGAGAGAAAAGTGTGCTAGCTATAAAAATAGAGGGAAATTGATAATTAATTGGGAAGTTTGTCATAAATCTTGTCAATACCATACTAAGTAGACCACTAATAAATGCACTCCAAGCATAAAATTGTTTGTTACTTATGAGCTAAAGTTTAGTAATAATGTCTACCAACTCAACAATCATGAATGCAAAAATTCATGCATACTTTGTCACATTTTCATACTACCACATACTAGTGGAGGACAACAGGGAGCTCCATTATTGATAATAATCAAATCATGGATACAAAAATCACTCATGTACTTTGTCTCAATCACCACCCAATATTTTCCTTTCTTGTGGATTCATAGTAACACTTGTGCTCCTAACAAATCTTTTCCATGTGCACATTCTCTCATGTACTTGGTATCTGTCATAGCCACAACAGATTTGGTAAACTCCCAACTTAAGATTGTCACTATAATCTCTGCTATTTTTGAAGAGATAAGGAGGATAAACATATATAAAAATTGAATGGGTAAGCAAGTTTGGTAACCATATTCACCATTAAATACAAATAGGATCAAAGGAAATTGCATTTAATGAACCAATGTGTTATAGTGCATGGGACCCTCTCTAACAAATCAAACTCTAGAAATAAGTGTTTACTACAATGAAACATTTTTTATGTAATTGATATCCACTCAACTCGGGAATTGCTTGGAATAAGCTATGGTTATGAGTAAAAATTGATGCCCTCCAAACACCATGTGAATAATGGGTTAGGGTAAGAAAGTACCCTCAGATTCGGTTCCAAATTAGTGTGGAAGTTTCCTGAGCAAACTTCCCATATATAGAACACAATTCGACAGCTACGCAATCGCATCCTTAACTAAGTTAAAGTTCAATAGGATCAGTATAGTCCAGACTCAGCCACTTGGGAGGACATAAACACTATGCATCACGAGTTTCCTTACCCTTTTAAGTAGACTGGAGCTTGTGACACTTGGATTGGTTCTATTAATTCATGTTGATATACAGTCAGTATTTTGACAAGATCTAGACTTAGGAGACATAGGATACATATTTCGTGTTGATACTGAGATAGTATTTTATAGTTTCTTATGGTTTTTGAAGTTAGAGGAAATATGTTGCATATTTCATGATGATACTCATTTTTTCATGTCGCTACTTAGTTTTCATGATGCATATTTCATGTGGATACTCGATTTATTATGGTTTATAGATGTATATGACATGAGATACATGATACATTGATTGCTGATACTCAATTGGTAATTTATAGTTTTATTTATGGCATCTCGAAATGTAAGTTATGTGGTACATGATATGGTGTTATTACATGTTGTTCTTAGAATGATGCCTTATAGACATGCAATTCATGGTCATGCATTATTCATGTGAAATATGATGTTATTATTTCTAGCCATGAGAATTATAGCCATAGGTTATGCATGTGATAGTTCTTGATGTTATTTCATGACGTTACGGTGCTTTAGAAGATAGATGATGTGTGGAACATAAAATGATTTTATAGCTTACCATTGCATCTAGAGATAAATGACATTTGGCACATAAAGGGTATGAAAGCATGTTGTGATTAATTTTGGTATTTTACAACTATGTTTTGTGTTAGTGAAAATAAGAAATTATACCGGATATTGGTATGACATGTTAACGTTTCATACTAACCCTTATTGCTCCCTGTAGAATACATATTTGATATGATGATGGATTATGTGATTTGTTACTCCATGTTCATAGTACTAATGTTGAAATATGGTAGCTTATCATGGAATATTAATGAGATGCTTAGTGAAATTATGAAAGTATCATGACCAGTTATGTTATAATGGCAGCACAGAGAACCTAAATGCATTAGATGTTAAACTTGGCATGACTTATCGTGACAATGGCTTATGATGCAATGTAATGCAATATGAATTGGTGGCTAGACATTCTTGTTAGCGCATGATTCAAGGTTGACCCATGATATTATTATTTTGAGAAATGGTTACTAATGATTATTCATTATGGCAAGTACCAGTTGTTCTAGGTGATCCACTCATATAGCCTAATGAGGCTAAGTATTCTATGATTTTGTGGGATCCCATAACCATGAATGAGAACGGATACTATAAATATATTATGGCCTGGGGGACAAGCCCAGCAATTAGCTCTATGCCAGCATCGTTTGAATTTAGTACCAGAAGTTGGGAAGGTCGCAGTGCCACATATACTTCCCGGAGAACTTCTGATGTGACCAGAGTCCATGGTTGGAGATATACTCACCGGGAGGGAGGTTTATGGAGAAGGAATCCTGATGCCTGGGGCTAGTTGTTGATGTAAATGTAACTTCGGAATGTATTTCATCTATGTATATTGTACTCCTATAGAGATGTGTTATTCCTCTATAAGGAAGTGTCATCATTTGTATTGACAAGTGTCACAAGTGTTGTAACTTGGCGATGGGTTATTAGACCACCATGTGTGGGGCCAGCCCTGATTAATTTAACCATGGGTTATTGTACTAAGCTAGACAAGTTGGCCCCATAAGTTTATTGGGCAGTCAAGACAAGTATAAATAGAGATCTCTCGATCTCTATTTTGATCACTTCATATCTCACTCTACATCACTCGGAAAGTGGCGCACATATGAGGAGGAGGATCAACTGCCAGGACGAGACTATCTCTGTGTACTTGGGTTGTACTTTGGTTGTATCATTGCTCTATCTATCTCTGAGGAAGTTGTGGGGTTTTTCACCTTAGGGTTTTTCACCTTAGGGTTTTTCACCTTAGGGTTTTCATCAAGTCAAGGAAGACACCTGTTGAAGATCATGAAGAACCAAAGGAAACCATATTTCAAGACACTACCATGACTGAAGCAATTCTAGATGTTGATCGTGAAATTGAAGATCTGTAAGAACCTGTAGATCCACCTTGTGAGAAGGACTCTCACAAGAGGAAACCTGCATGGGCTAGAGAGCTTATTCAAGATGCAGAAAGATATGGCATTCTAGAAGAAGAACACAAAGCAAAGAAGAGAACTAGATCACATACCAGCTATGTTGCTTTACTCTGTGATATTATGAACAAAGAACCTTCCAGTTATGAATAAGCAACGGAAAAGAAAGAATGGAATGATGCCATGGTCGACGAATACCAATCAATAATGAAAAATGATGTTTGGGATGTAGTCCCAAGACTCGAAGGGAAGTCTGTTGTGACTTCCAAATGGATCTACAAGATCAAGCATGCTGTAGATGGCAACATAGAGAAATACAAAGCAAGATTTGTAGCTCGTGGCTTCTCCCAGAAAGAAGGGATTGATTATGAAGAAACTTTTGCTCCTGTAGCCAGGTACACTTCCATCAGATCAGTGCTTGATCTTGTTGTAGTGATGAAATGGAAGATACACCAAATGGATGTCAAGACTACTTTCTTGAATGGTGTAGTCGATGAGGAAGTGTATGTGGAGCAGCCACTTGGTTTTGAGACACATGACAGGAAGTCATATGTGTGTAGATTGAAGAAAGCCTTGTATGTCTTGAAGCAAGCTCCTAGGAATTGGTATGGTAGGATGGACAGTTTTATATCCAGTTTGGCATTTACCAAGAGTAAAGCGGATTCCAACCTTTACTACAAGGTTGAGGAAGGAAATCCTATGATACTACTCCTGTACATGGATGACCTGTTTGTTACAGGTATGTTGTTGAAACAACTTCCCCCCCTTAGATTTAAAAATATATATATATTGGGTACCCTCCTTTTTTTACGATTGCTTTTAAAAGTTTTTTTCTGCACCTTTTAGGCATCCTGTTACTTAGTTTCAATCTTAAGTTTGCCTTAGATTTTTCTCTTTTTTGACCAAACAAAACTCATCCTTTTGGCTCGCATTGGCGGAAGCTTTCAGCTAACCTTCCCGAAAAGGCGGTAGAGTTGGCTTAAGTCTTCCGGAACCACGAAAGAAGAACCAAAGTTGAACCACGGCGGAACAGATAACTTAGAAAACTTCTAAGCAACGAAACGTTTAAAACAAACTCGCTAAAAATTTCTGCTATAGCGAAATATTTTGTGTAACTCTTCTGCGTACGCCGGAAACGCTACAAATTTTTCTTTCAAAATGACATGCCCATTGTGTTCGCAACGACAAACCTTGGCGTTTTCCGGAAGAGATTAGATAAACTTTACCACAGGAGCGGAAGCTTTCGTTTAAAACCGCTGCGATCCATTACTCATTCACAGAGGCACTCGCACCACTCCCCCGCAACGGCGAGATGTTTTCACTTTTCTTCCCGCGTGAGTCGGAAGAATTGGTATGAACCTTCCACTTTTGACGGTCGTATTTATGGAAAAATAGTTTCGACATGAACTGGCCGTACGCAGGATTAATACCCGTTTAATGGCATTCACCCACCAAATTAATGATCCACACGTGCCAAATCACATATATAGGGGTGAGACCCTGTTACCATTTTCATTCTTTTTTTATCGCTCCAAGATCTGCCCGTTCCGTTTGAGCGTCCAAAGAACTCATCGTCATCCGGAGGCTTACATACACAGTCCGCTCAGTAGTCATGGGCATCACGCGTTCAGTTTCTAAGTAAGTATATGCCTACTTACCAAATGGTTTAGTGCTACATTTTAATTGTTTTTCGCCACAACGGATTCCCCGGAATCTATCTATCAACCCTTTTGAGCACCTAGCGCAAGGTATCATGTTGCCTAGTCTCCCCTCTTCCACCACGCCCCGTTAACGCGGTAATCCTATCATTTAAATAGTGCAAAGTTTTGTCTTAATCCCGACTAACAGCTTTTCCCAAGCTAGGATACGCTTGGCTTAGGTGTTTTTGTTCTCGAGAATCTCGTGTTTTAAAAGTTGCGTCTATTCTATCCGCCTTTTGTTTCGCACCAAATCGTGGGCGTCTCGGCTGTTATGTTTTGACATCTTCTGCGCCCGTACACCGATCGGTATCCTAAGGACTTGAGCACCTAGACCAACCTTGATCTTGTAGCCATCAGTTTTCCTGACCAGCACAGAAACCACAAGGATAACCCGATTAATGTTTCTTAAGTTTCTGCACTTATATAAAGAGAGCATGTTCAAAAAATATTCTTTTAAAGACCATCTAATAGACATTAGTTTATATTTATAAGACACTATGTCATGCATGCTTATTCACGTCAATTATTGTGCAGGATACCCTATTATGGCCAAAGGTGGCAAGAGGAGGACGAAGGCAGTCGATGAAAGTACCAAAATGGAAACAACATTCCAAGACACCAAATGCACTACGAATGTGCCGTCAGAAGTACACTAGGGTGACATCTACCACATGATAAGGGATCAGGACTTCCTTGAAGTTCTCCTTGAAGAAGAATGTCTATATCAAAACATCAGGAATTCATGTATATCCAAAGTAGACAAACATCCAGAAATATTCTCGTGCTCAGAGGTAATTGGGTGGGTGCTACAGCACGCCAATACCGTAACTAGAGTTGTGGAAGATAGTAACGGGAATGCCTTCGCTTCATTTCACCCGTCCTATATCTCAACAGCCTATAGGCTTCCCAAAGCACAACAACGGCTTGATGACGCATGGTTTGAGGAAATACATATGGATAATCTAGACATGGCGAGAAGGATGTTAATTACGGGAAAGCAAATCAGGAAAAATGACAGTGAGGAATATGAAGTCCAGAATCTAAGGCCTCCCTCCAAACTGATCGCTCTCATGTTAAGCAGAATCTTTGGGAGGCCTGACGGGACAATGTTTAGGCTACATTGGGTCCCGATCATCCATTATGTTGCATTCAAAGGGATGATCTTCAATTGGGTTGACATTCTCTCAGACAGCCTGACATCAGCAATAACAATGGCTAAAGAAGGGCTAGAGGAAAGAAAGGTAGAGTTCTACATGGCTTCGTATCTTATAGATTGTATTGTGGGAAAGTGTCTTTTTTCCAATTTGGGATGCATGTGGAGTTCGGCAGAAGGTCCAGTATTCCTTTCCTATAAAATATTTTGGGTGCAGAATTACAAGAGGGACTACAAGCTCATCTGCGAGGAGTTCATCATGCCTCTTTATGAAACGATATTCCATGAAGAACCAAATTGTCTATCGGAGAATGCCATGGAAGCCTTGGAAAAGTATGGCGATTTCTATTTCTCTTGGGAAGGTACTTACATAAGAATGTATGGAGGTTCTAAAGCACCATATATTCTTCCGAAGTATGCTACAGATTACATCGTCCATAAGGAAATGGTCAGGCAGGTCTCCATTGATGGAATGGGTAACACCTTGTACAAGGCCAAAAAAGCCACCTTTCCCCCCTTACCCTATTATGTTGGCTCCTACAAGTTCGCAGGAATCACGACTGTAAAGGAGTTTGTTGCAGAATTGAAGAGCTTCCACTTTGGAGAAAGGATTTTCCATAGGAACGATCGAGAAGGCAAATTTGCGCAGCATTGCAAAGAGCACTCTACTCCCTGTGAATATGCCAATTTTTATGATCCTCAAGAAGAACCATATAGGGGAATCAGCAATATGGCCGACCTACAGATTTGTCACGTAAGCAAAGGAGGAGCCAGCTCAAGCTCCCGGGCTCCCTCTAAAGAAGAGCAGAAGCTTTTGGAACATGCAAAGAAGATCCAAGAACATAAATTAAGAGAAGAAGAAAATTTGAAGATCTAAGCAGCCGAAGCTGAATCAGAGGCAAAGAGAAAAGGAGAGGAAGAAAGAATTAGGCAGGAAACTAATGCTAAGCAGGAAGAAGAGAACAAAAGAAAGAAGGAGCAAGAGGAAGAGGCAAAGAGGAAGGAAGAGGAAGAAAAGAAATCCCAAGAAGAGATTGACCCCAAAATCCCAGACCTGCAAAACTTGGATATGGACTCTCCCATAAGGGATCTACCAATTGTCCCGTTCACACCTTATAAAGGAAGCACAGTTTCCAATTGGGTAAATTTTTCTTACAACAAGAAGAGGAAGACCATTGTCAAGGAAGCAGGTTCCAAACTGAAAAGACTGTTTCGTCCTGACATTGTCACCACACATGAGACTACGGTCATGCGGAACACAAAAGAAGCTACTAGACTCCTGGCATCTATCTTTGTAGCCGATGTTATAGCGACTACAGATAATGTTAATATATTGGGAGATAAGTTGGATGAACAAAAGGGGAAGGCGCACCAACTCCAGGAAGCTTTAGTCAAGGAGCAGAACTACACAAATATGATGATTGAGAAGAATGATGCTCTCACATCTCAAAAGGAATATTTAAAAAAAGAACTCCAACGATTAGAGGTAGATAGGAGAGCTCTGTCAATACAGGTAAGGACATTAGAAAATTAAAATGCAGAGCTTAAAGGGAAGAATTTGAAGCTCGAGTCGGATAAATTTGACAACCTTCAGGAGTTAGATGACCTGAAAGAGAGCATTGAAAAATTGAAAAGAGAGAATGAGTCACTGGAGCAACAATTAGAGTTAGCAAAAAACAAAATGGGAGATATCAGACCCTTCCATGAGCAGGCTTGTGGAATCCTAAAAGAGACCTATGGAGTCAGAGAACTCATAGCAGAAGAGATATACATACTAAAAATAGTCATGGCCAATGTCAAGGAAGTAAATGTTGAAGCCACTAGGATCAGAAGGAAACACTGACGCATCAATGGGGAGATTAGAAGGCATATCGAATGGAGAGAAGGAAATTCAGAGTTCCCAGCAACCCTTCCCCTTAAGTCTGTTCTTGTTTACAAGGCAGATATACGCACCCTGTAGTATTCTAAACACTATGGAGTAAAATTGGCCTCCGTAACTTCAGAAACTTATGAACAGTGCAAGACTGTATACTCCTGAATCCGGACAACATAGGAAAACTACAGAATAGCCATGCCTCAAAAGATAGAAGACTTCCTGGATAAGGCTCAGTATTTAGCTAATCTAAGTATAGAGCTCCAGGCAAAAAGTGAATATGTGCAGAAGCTGGACACATTGAGAGCAGAAGATCTACGCCAATTTATCAGCGAAGCTACTGTTCATCAACATAGCTTGGAAGAAATCCTCCGGATCATTGCGGCTAAAGTAACCACCTTAGAAGAAGAGCTGGTCAAGCAAAAGATATCTCTTAGATTTATGAGTCCCCTGATTGGAACAAACATCATAAGGGACACAAATCATTGGGGAATTCATATAGCAGAGGTGGAGAAAGTGTTAGCAGCCAGCCAAGCTACCACATCAGAGAGTGGCCCAGCTATTGCATTGGTGCAAGAAGAAAATGCAGCAGCGCCTTAGGCCCTAGGGGAGCAAACTCAGGGATAGCTTCCAACAGCTAGTATACCTCATGAGTGTTTATTTATTGCATATACCTTTGGAATATTAATGTTTTGTAATATTTAACTTCCGTTATTGCAAAATATTTTATATAGTTCCCTTATGTAATATTCAGCACTACAAGACAAATTGGGGAATGTAAACGGTTAGGGTATAGGTGTCAACTCTAGACATATTTTGTAAGGCTATATATAGGTGATAAGAAGAAGAGAGAAGGACTTTTGGCAAGTGAAACTCTTTGCTATTTTATAAAGGAACTTTTTCTACTACAAGAATGGAAATCGTTTTGGCCTGTGAAAGCTAGCACGTTATTTTACATGGAGTCTTTTTGATTAAGCTGCTGAACTATTTCTGCAAATTTTTCATACATTTCCTGTGAGATCTTTCCTGGCTTTTATGAATTAATTCTTTGTTGTGGATGGTTTCATATTCTTATGAAAATTTATGTGTTAAATGGGTAATTAAATGTGTATAGTAATCTGATTTGTCTTAGATAATATTTCTTTTTTCTGCTGCAAATACTCCTTTCAATTTACTAGCTATCTGTGGAATTAGTGGGTGTATTTTCTAGTTTATTGGCCATTCTTTAAATTTGCTCCTTATAAATATAGGTAATTTAGATTAAAGTTAGGTTAGCATAGATTTGTTTTCCCGGATGCATGTAACATAGGTCACTTGCATATCATTTTAAATACAAAATCATAACTGGTGGATCGAGCTGCAACTGATAAAACAAACAAATCTTTAAAACCCACGGTAGCCGAAACCGTTAATCGGACGGATTCCCCACACCAAACGGTGAGTGATCTAATTGGGATTGCTTACTAGGGAGAATCCCTTGCTGATTGATGCAGCAATATTCGAGGCATCAACAGTTTTTGGCGCTAGAAGGAGGGCCATCAGTGCATGGCTAGCGGAAAAGATTCTTTTGTTAGCAAAATTTCCACTGAAAACCCATCCACAACAGTCTTTCCAGAATTTCCAGATCTGGAATCCATAAATCAAGAAGATCCCAACCCTGGAACAGAACAGTCATAAGTAGTGTATGCTGTCCTTTTTGAAGAAGTAAATCAATTCAAGAGACATACTCGCTGATACGTGAGAAGTCTTGGAGGATTAACCACAGTTCCTTTATTACCCAGAACCAGAGCTCCTCGAAAAAATCCTCAGTGCACAATAGATTCTGTCCTTGTTCAAAGTCTAGAATAATTGTTAGATTTATCTCTAGAAGAGATCACTGAACCTTTCGATGAAGTTAGGCTAGAGACCACTATAGGCCCAGAGGATCAACCCCCAAGGGACACTCCACTTAACTCACCACCACACTCACCACCACGATCTCCTCCGAGAGTCATGTCTGTACCTGCATGGAGAGCCCGAGGGGCATTGAATGTAGTCGGACCATTCCATGATTTGCGAAAAAACCCAGAAAAGGTTTTGCCTAAATATGACCCTAGCAAGGGAGTCTCTGTTGAAGACCACCTCAAATTTTTTTATTTAGCTCTAAACCTTCTAAATGTGGAGCATGAGGACATGGTCTGTCGTCTTTTTCCTTATACTTTCAAACCCAATGTGTCTTCATGGTATTTTAGCTTACAAGCTGGTTCGATAACAAGTTGGGAAGATTTTGAGAAATGCTTTCTTAAAAAATATGGCAATTAGAAAACCGTAGCTACTCTCATGAAAGAATTATTGTCTATGAGAATGGAAAAGAATGAGAAATTTCATGAGTTAAAACAAAGATTCACAACATTGCTAAATAATTTCAGTGATGCAACGAAGCCCGCTAAGGAATGCTTAGTAGAATATTACACAACATCTCTTAAATCCCTGCTTGCAATGTTCATCAAAAGAACAAAAAAACCTACCCAGACAGAAAATTTTGAGGAATCCAAGAAAGTGGAAGAAGAGCATGACAGCATATCAAAACATGCTTTAGAGGTAGAGGGGAAGCCAGTGGCCGTCAAGAAACATTTTTTGTTAACTAGGGATAAAGAAGAACCTGTACCAGATTTAGAAAACGTCATCAAAATGATGCAGAAACTCTCCAATAAGATTGTAGATCTAGAAAAGGACAAAACAACAAGCTCTTCAAGACCACCTTTTAAACCTTTCTATAAAAATAAAGAAGACAATGGACAACCAACCCCACCAGTCAATAATTCCGCTGTTCTAAATTTAAATGAAATAGGGATGGACCACTTATGCACTTTTCACCAAGAACAACACTCAGAAAAGAGCTTCCCACAATGGATTAATTCGATGAGCTTAGTAATGAACCAAATGCTAGATGCACAAATGCTTGAGCAAACGAACCTTCAACAAGAAGAAATTCTGGACAGTGAATAACCAACTCCCGATACTACAATGATTCTTTGGGATTGGACTCCTGCCCAAGAAATTTCTTGTGAAGAGTTTGCAGATGAAGTAAAAATAACAGCTTTTAATGTCACCACCAGGAGTAAAGGCCAAGTAATTGAGCCAGCAATAGAACCACCTAAGGCAAGGTCTAACCAAATACCGAGGTGGCATATAACTGTTATTCCTCCCCAACCTAAAACAAGCCCGGTGACTTCCCCTACGGTGAATAAAGAAACAAACCCCGAAAGAACTAAACAACCCCAATCTCCTTTAAACAAAGCAAAAAATCAACCCATGACTTTGAAAGGATGTGTTATGAGCTACGATATAATCGAGGATATAAAAAAAATGAAAGCCAATATTTCCATTTTCGATATGTGTAGCTTACCATAGCAAAGGAAGAAGTTAATGGAAACCCTAGATCCGCAAACAGCTATCCCAGTAGAAAACATTGAAGAAAACCCAGAAATTAATGAAGCAAGTATTGGCGGTAAATCAAAGTCTCAAACTCTCTCGTTTCTCTTAACCTTTGAGATTTTTAATAATAATGTGCACAACTGTTTGGTAGACTTGGGTGCTAGCTCAAATGCCATTCCTTTGTCGATTTGCAAAAGGATTAATGGGCATCCTATCCCATCCCCATCTCAAATCATCCAATTAGATAGGACTGTTGTTAAGGTTGTTGTGGAAATGAAAGATGTACTCATCAGGTTGTCATCCGATCCCAGAGTGTGTCAATTCATTGATATAATGGTGGTCGATATTCCTGAGGCATACGGTCTAATATTGAGTAGGGATTGGACTGCGAAACTTAATGGCTATTTTGCAACAGATTGGTCTCATCTATGGCTTCCATATTAAAATCGTCAGAATCAGATAAAGATATTGAGGGAGCCACATATGAAACAAAATGTTACTCTGTTGGATGGAAAGAATGAAGCAATGGCCTTTTCGTCTTCAGTTTTAGGAAATTACTTTTTGGAAATTGAACCTAGGAACTATAAATCAGAAGAAGTTAGCCATATTTCAGATAGACAGCCTGATCTCCTTCAGTTTTCACAGGCTGATGATATTGACTGTAATATAGTAGACTTAGTCACTAACTTAGACAATAATCAAACTAACTTAGTTAGAAAAGAAAATGTCTTTTGGACTCTTTACTTTGATGGCTCCAAGACACAAGAAGGATCCGGAGCGGGTTGCATTTTAATTGATCCTGAAAAGTATAAACATTTTTTGTCATGTAGGTTAGAATTTGAAGTACTACTAATACCGCAGAATACGAAGCTCTCATTCAAGGTTTGAAGAAAGCCATTGGTCTCAAGGTTAAATTTTTGAAAGTTTTTGGTGATTCTAAAATTGTTGTTAGGCAAATAAGAAATACGATTCATTGCCTTTCACCACATTTAAAGAGCTATCAAGCAGAAATCTGGAATTTAATCTCGTGTTTTGATGCTTTTAACATTAATTATATCCCAAGAGTACAAAACATTGCAACTGATCTGTTAGCTACGTCTGCTTCCAGATTAGTACCTACTAATAATAAATGTTTTATTGAATTGATTTTCAGGACTTTCGTGCGAGATAACATCACCAATTTCAGAGTATTCGACGATGATGAACAGATCATTAGTTTCTTAACCAATGAAGATGCTTTTCAAGAAGCCATCATAGAAGAAGAAGAGCATGACTCAAGTCTACAAGATAAAGATACAGTTAAAGGTAACTTTATTCCCAAAGGAGTGAGAACACTAGAAACCCTCTTCGATTTACAAAACAAATTCAAAAGACCAGCGAATGCCAAGACCCACAGTTCGACCTTGCAATATGAACTAATCAATTTGGGCACAGAAGCTAAACTGAAGTATGTCAATTTGGGAAAATGTTGTACTCCGGCAGAAAGAAGCAGATTCATTAAACTTTTTCAACAATATAAAGATGTGTTTGCTTGGACCTATGATCATCTGAAGACATATGATACCCGTATCATTCAACACGTAATACCTATGAAGGAAGGGGTCAAACCTTTCCAGCAGCAGCTAAGGAGAATGCATCCAACGCTTGAGCCTCTAATCCAAAAAGAGATAAAAAAATTGTTGTACGCAAAAAACATTTTCAAAGTCCGACATTCTGAATGGGTGGCTAATCTAGTCCTTGTGCGGAAGAAATCAGGAGAGATCAGGCTGTGCATAGATTTCCGGAACTTAAACAGAGCTTCTGATAAAGACAACTATCCGGTGCCTACAATGGAGAAAATATTACAGATCGCGTCAAGATCTGAGCTCTTTTCCCTACTAGACGGTTTTTCTGGTTACAACCAAGTGCTAGTAGCAGAGGAAGACCAACTCAAAACCACTTTTCGCACAAAGTGGGGAATATTCGCATATCGGAGAATGCCCTTTGGCTTAATTAATGTCGGAGCTACTTTCCAGAGAGCCATGGACATTGCTTTCCCAGGACTGGGAGGTCAATGTGTAGTGGTATATCTAGACGATGTAATAGTTTTTTCGAAAAAAAGAGAAGACCACGTTTCCCACCTAAAGCAAATCTTTGATCGCTGTAGGAAATACAGTATTTCGCTAAATCCTAAGAAAATCATTTTTGCTATCCTTGAAGGAAAACTCCTCGGTCACATCATATCCAAAGAAGGAATCTCAATAGATCAAGAAAGAATTCAGGTTATCCATAAAATTCCCTTGCCCCACAGCAAGAAATCTATGCAATTTTTTTGGGAACCATAAATTTTTTCTGAAGATTTGTGCCAGATTTCGCACAGATCGTCAAGCCGTTACAACAAATGGTTAAGCAGAATGTACAATTTAAGTGGACGGATTTGGAGAAAGGTGCATTCAAAGAGATTAAAACTGCTATAGCTAAGGCACCTTGCTTAAGGAGTCCAGATTTTGATAAGGATTTTACAATGTATACATTCACTTCTGATGACTATCTTGCAGCTGTGCTTTCTTAGAGGACGGATTCAAGAGATGAATATCCAATTTCTTTTACGAGCACTGGTCTGCAAGGCACTGAACTGAACTATCTCGTGGTAGATATACAAGCATATGCAGTCTTCAAAGGAGTAAAACAGTTCAGGCCATATATTCTAAAAAATAGGACGAGAGTCATAGTTCCTCATCCCGCTGTCAGAACTCTTTTCGTTCAAAAGGAATTGAGAGAAAGAATAGAGAATTGGGTCACTTCCCTCCAGGAATATGACTTAGAATTCAAGCCAGCTAGCATTATTAAAGGTCAAGGCCTGTTTAAATTACTCACTCAAAGCCAAACTGACGAAGAGCTATATTGGAGGATTGAAGTCGAGCTGAATATGATAGACATGTGTTCAATATTCACAGCTCCAGAGTCTTGATACAGAGACCTAGTACATTAATTACAGTCAGGATACTTGCCATAGCATTGGAGTCCGAAGCAAAGGAGAGCTCTCTGTCTTAAATCGGCAGCTTATCAGATCATTGAAGGAGTACTCTTCAGGAAGAATTATGATGGCATTTATCTCAAATGTTTAGAAAAGGAAGATGCTATCAGCGTGGTCAAAGAACTACATGACGGACCTGCTAGAGGACATTATTCAGGGGATACTACATCCCACAAAATCCTCAGAGTAGGATATTATTGGCCTACTCTCTTCAAAGATGCCCATGCCTATGCGAGAAATTGTGATGTATGCCAAAGAAGCACTGGAAATCTACCCAAAGCAGCAGGTCCTCTGCAGCCAGTCATCATTACTGAACCATTCGAGCAATGGGGCATAGACATAATTGGAGAAGCTATTCCTCTACGAAAAGATAATGAGGATACGTTACATTCTGACCGCTACAGATTATTTCACAATATGGGTAGAAGCTATTCCTCTACGAAAAGATAATGAGGATACGGTCATCAACTTCTTGGAAGACAACATCATAACCAGGTTTGGGGTTCCAATTTCTCTTGTTTTCGATAATGCTCCATACTTTTCATCAATAAATATTAATGAATTAAACGTATGAAATAGGAATCAAATTACATTACTCAGCCAATTACTACCCTCAAGGAAATGGTTTAGCTGAATCAACCAATAAAAACCTTATCCGAATCTTGAAAAAGGCCTTGATCGAAAATCAAAGGAGCTGGCACACAACCCTCCCTCATGCCCTTTGGGAAAACAGGGTGACACCCAAAAACGCCTTAGGAGCTTCTCCTTTCAACCTAGTCTATGGAAAAGAAGCCATTCTCCCTCCGAACATATTACTCCCATCCTTGAAGTTGGCCCAATCCTCCCGAGGGACTAGCAGTCAAGCCCTATAGTCCAGGATTGATACCCTACTAAAACTAGAAGAGTCATCGGAAAAGGCCAAGGAACGGTTTCATCATCATCAAGACGTAGTCAAATGATGGTTTGATAAAAGAAAATCTGGGAAAAGAAATTTCGAAGTAGGGGACTTAATCCTCAAGTGGGATCACCAACACGATGGTAAAGGAATGCATACAAAATTTCAGCACCTATGGCTCGGTCCTTATCAAATATCTGAGAAGCTGGGCCCATTAACCTATAAAGTGAAAGACCTACAAGGAGAGGAACTAAACCTTCCTCTCAACGGCCTTGCCTTAAAGCAATACTTTGCATAAACATTTACAGTTTTTTGTACATAAATAAAGCATGCTTTCTCTCTTTTTGTTTGTCTCTTTTGGTTTTTGCTTTATTTTAGTTTTCTTTAGCTTGCTAGTCATTTTTTTTATTTTTTTTTGCTCATTTCACTTTCAATAAATCCAAGACTTCAATCATGGTGTAGCTAGATGGATGAGACTCCAGAAAACTCATCATAAGCTCACAAATAAGTGTAATGAATATTCATACCTCACCTTCAATGGTCAGTATCCTAGAATGCATTAGTTCTCCTTCCTGATTGGTCGAAATAACCCCTGTCAAATAACTAAGATCCAACATTTCCTTTTAACTATCTCAGGGCCTACTCACCTTAACAATAATAGTTGTCTCAAGAAGTTAACTACGGCTGGACCAATGGAGAGGAAGCATGTCTCACAGATGCATGGTATTTAAAATGATCCCATGCTCCAAGTGAAGCCCAAAGGCACATATCAAAGAGTCTGGTTTCCAGAAATTCTCGCCTCAATTAAAGCATGGTTGAGAAAATAACAGTAAGCTCGAGAAAGCAGAAGGAAGCTATCTAATAAACCAGCACAGCAAAGTTCTTCTCCGTCTGTGAATCATGAAATCTAATCTTCTATTCACACAAAAGGATGTTATGGATTGAAGAACTTTTATCTAAATCTCGAAAGCAGAAGAAATATATTTCTGGAAGACTCAAAATGGCTAAAGCCGGGAATTAAAGAAACATCCAAAATGATGTGAGAGCATGGGAATGAGGAACAAACGAATTTCCCTGTGAGATCTTGCCACAATCCAGTGGAGTCCTATACTTTTGAACTTCTGAAAGACGACCTTTTCTAAAAACTCTCGGTTCGGCCTTCCCCTTTATCACCATCATGAAGAGATCTATCAATGCATCCTTCAAAATTGAACTATGAAGACATTCGGTTTCACATGTAATCAACACTTTGAGAACTTTCTGACTTCAGGTGAGTCTGTTTCAGAGATCTGTGTTCACCAGCGAATCGCCATTTGTTGTTGAAACAACTTCCCCCCCTTAGATTTAAAAAAATATATATATATTGGGGACCCTCCTTCTTTTTTTACGATTGCCTTTAAAAAAAAAATTCTGCACCTTTTAGGCATCCTGTTACTTAGTTTCAATATTAAGTTTGCCTTAGATTTTTCTCTTTTTTGACCAAACAAAACTCATCCTTTTGGCTCGCATTGTCGGAAACTTTCAGCTAACCTTCCCGAAAAGGCAGTAGAGTTGGCTTAAGTCTTCCGAAACCGCGGAAGAAGAACCAAAGTTGAACCACGGCGGAATAGATAACTTAAAAAACTTCTAAGGAATGAAACGTTTAAAACAAACAAGCCCGTGGTGAAACAAACTCGCTAAAACTTTCTGCTACATCGAAAGCTTTCATGTAACTATTCCATGTACACCGGAAACGCTACAACTTTTTCTTTCGGAATGACACGCCCATTGTGTTCGCAACGACAAAACTTGGCATTTTCCGGAAGACTTTCGATAAATTTCCCGCGGGAGCGGATCTTTCGTTTAAAACCGTCGTGATCCATTGCTCATTCATGGAAGCACTCACACCACTCCCTCGCAACAGCGGGACGTTTTCGCTTTTCTTCCCGCGTGAGTCGGAAGCATTGGTATAAACCTTCTTCTTTTGACGGTCGCATTTATGGAAAAATAGTTTCGACATGAACCGGCCGTACGCAGGCTTAATACCTGTTTAATGGCATTCAACCACCAGATTAATGATCCACACGTGCCAAATCACATATATAGGGGTGAGACCCCGTTACCATTTTCATTCTTTTTTTTATCGCTCCACGATCTGCCCATTCTGTTTGAGCATCCAAAGCACTCGTCGTCGTCCAGAGGCTTACATCCACAGTTCGCTCGGTAGTCGTGGGCATCACGCATTCAGTTTCCAAGTAAGTATATGCCTACTTACCAAACGGTTTAGTGCTGCATTTTAATTGTTTTTCGCCGCAACGGAATCCCCGAAATCTATCTATCAACCCTTTTGAGCACCTAGCACAATGTATCATGTTTCCTAGTCTCCCCTCTTCCACCATGGCCCCATTAACGCGATAATCTTGTCATTCACATAGTGCAAAGTTTCGTCTTAATCTCGGCTAACAACTTTTCCCAAGATAGGATACGCTTGGCTTAGGTGTTTTTGTTCTCGAGATTCTCGCATTTTAAAAGTTACGTCTATTCTATCCGCCTTTTGTTTCGCACCAAATCATGGGCGTCTCGGCTGTTATGTTTCGACATATTCCACGCCCGTACACCGGTCGGTATCCTAAGGACTTGAGCACCCAGACCAACCTTGATCTTGTAGCCATCAATTTTCCTAACCAGCGCAGAAACCACAAGGATAACCTGATTAATGTTTCTTAAGTTTCTGCACTTATATAAAGAGAGCATGTTCAAAAATATTCTTTTAAAGACCATCTAATAGACATTAGTTTAGATTTATAAGACACTATGTCATGCATGCTTATTCACATCAATTACTGTGCAGGATACCCCATTATGGCCAAAGGTGGCAAGAGGAGGACGAAGGTAGTCGATGAAAGTACCATAATGGAAACAACATTCCAAGACACCAAATGCACTACGAATGTGCTGCCAGAAGTAAACTGGGGTGACATCTACCGCATGATAAGGGATCAGGACTTCCCTGAAGCTCTCCTTGAAGAAGAATGTCTATATCAAAACATCAGGAATTCATGTATATCTAAAGCAGCCACACGTCCAGAAATCTCCCCGTGCTCAGAGGTAATTGGGTGGGTGGTACAACATGCCAATACCATAACTAGAGTTGTGGCAGATAGTACCGAGAATGCCTTCGCTTCATTTCACCCGTCCTATATCTCAACAACCTATAGGCTGCCCAAAGCACAACAATGGCTCGATGACACATGGTTGGAGGAAATCCATATGGATAATCTAGACATGGCAAGAAGGATGTTAATTACGAGCAAGCAAATCAGGAAAAAGGACAGTGAGGAATATGAAGTCCAGAATCTGAGGCCTCCCTTCAAACTGATCGCTCTCATGTTAAGCATAATCTTTGGGAGGCCTGACAGGACAATGTTTAGGCTATAGTGGGTCCCGATCATCCATTATGTTGCATTCAAAGGGACAATCTTCAATTGGGATGAAATTCTCTCAGATAGCCTGACATCAGCAATAACAATGGCTAAAGAAGGGCTAGAGGAAAGAAAGGCATAATTCTACATGGCTTCGTATCTTATAGATTGTATTGTGGCAAAGTGTCTTTTTCCCAAGCTGGGATGCATGTGGAGTTTGGCAGAAGGTCCAGTATTCCTTTCCTATAAAATATTTTGGGCGCAAAATTACAAGAGGGACTATAAGCTCATCTGTGAGGAGTTCATCATGACTCTTTATGAAATGATATTCCATGAAGAACCATATTGTCTATCTGAGAACACCATGGAAGCCTTGGAAAAGTATGGCGATTTCTATTTCTCTCCGGAAGGTACTTACATAAGAATGTATGGAGGTTCTAAAGCACCATATATTCTTTCGAAGTATGCTACAGATTACATAGTCCATAAGGAAATGGTCAGGTAGGTCTTCATTGATGGAATGGGTAACACCATGTACAAGGCCAAAAAAGCCACCTTTCCCCCCTTACCCTTTTATATTAGCTCTTACAAGTTCGCAGGAATCACGACTATAAAAGAGTTTGTTGCAGAATTGAAGAGCTTCCACTTAGAAGAAAGGATTTTTCATAGGAACGATCGACAAGGCAAAGTTGCGCAGCATTGCAAAGAGCACTCTACTCCCTGTGAATATGCCAATTTTTATGATCCTCAGCAAGAACCATAGAGGGGAATCAACAATATGGCCGAGCTATAGATTTTTCAGGTAAGCAAAGGAGGATCTAGATCAAGCTCCCAGGATCACTCTAAAGACAAGCTGAAGCTTTTGGAACACGCAAAGAAGATCCAAGAAGATAGATTAAGAGAAGAAGAAAATTTGAAGATCCAAGCAGCCAAAGTTGAAGCAGAGGAAAAGAGAAAAGGAGAGGAAGAAAGAATTAGGCTGGAAACTAATGCTAAGCAGGAAGAAGAGAACAAAAGAAAGAAGGAGCAAGAGGAAGAGGCAAAGAGGAAGGAAGAGGAAGAAAAGAAACCCCAAGAAGAGATTGACCCCAAAAGCCCAGACCTGCAAAACTGGGATATGGACTCTCCCATAACGGATCTACCAATTGTCCCGTTCACAACTTATAAAGGAAACACAATTTCCAATTGGGTAAATTTTGCTTACAACAAGAAGAGGAAGACCATTGTCAAGGATGTAGGTTCCAAACTGAAAAGACCGTTTCGTCCTGACATTGTCACCACACATGAGACTATGGTCATGCGGAACACAGAAGAAGCTGCTAGACTTCTGGCATCTATCTCTGTAGCTGCTGTTACAACGTTTGCAAATAATGTTAATATATTGGGTGATAAGTTGGATGAACAAAAGAGGAAGGCGCACCAACTACAGGAAGCTTTAGTCAAGGAGCAGAACTACACAAATCTGATGATTGAGAAGAATGATGCTCTCACATCTCAAAAGGAAGATTTAAAAAAAGCACTCCAATAATTAGAGGCAGATTGGAGAGCTCTGTCAATATAGGTAAGGACATTAGAAAATGAAAATGCAGAGCTTAAAGGGAATAATTTGAAGCTCGAGTCGGATAAATTTGACAACCTTCAAGAGTTAGATGACCTGAAAGAGAGCATTGAAAAATTGCAAAGAGAGAATGAGTCACTGGAGCAACAATTGGAGTTAGCAAACAACAAAATGGAAGATATCACACCCTTCCATGAGCAGGCTTGTGGAATCCTAAAATAGACCTATGGAGTCAGAGAACTCATAGCAGAAGAGATATACAGACTAAAAATAGTCATGGCCAAAGTCAAGGAAGTAAATGTTGAAGGCACCAGGATCAGGAGGAAACACTCACGCATCAGTGGGGAGATTAGAAGGCATATCGAATGGAGAGAAGGAAAATCAGGGTTCCCAGGAACCCTTCCCCTTAAGTCTGTTGTTGATTACAAGGCAGATATACGCACCCTGTAGTATTCTAAACATTGTGGAGTAAAATTGGCCTCCGTAACTTTAGAAACTTATGAACAATGCAAGACTGTATACTCCCAAATCCGTACCACACAGGAAAACCACAGAATAGCCATGCCTCAAAAGGTAGAAGACTTCCCGGATAAGGCTCAGTATTTAGCTAATCTAAGTATAGAGCTCTAGGCAGAAAGTGAATATGTGTAGAAGCTGGACACATTGATAGCAGAATATCTACACCAATTTATCATCCAAGCTGTTGTTCATCAACATAGCCTAGAAGAAAGCCTCTGGATCACTGCGGCTGAAGTAACCACCTTAGAAGAAGAGCTGGTCAAGCAAAAGATATCTCTCAGATTTATGAGTCCCCTGATTGGAACAAACATCATAAGGGACAGAAATCATTGGGGAATTCATATAGCAGAGGTGGAGAAAATGTTAGCAGCCAGCCAACCTACCACATCAGAGAGTGGCCCGACTATTGCATTATTGCAAGAAGAAAATGCAGCAGCTCCTCAGGCCCCAGGGTAGCAGACTCAGGAATAGCTTCCAGCAGCCAATATACCTCATGAGCGTTTATTTGTTGCATATACCTTTGGAATATTAATGTTTTGTAATATTCAACTCCCATTATTGCAAAATATTTTATATACTTCCCTTATGTAATATTCAGCACTACAAGACAAATTGGGGAATGTAAACGGTTAGGGTATAGGTGTCAACTCTAGACATATTTTGTAAGGCTATATATAGGTGATAAGAAGAAGAGAGAAGGACTTTTGGCAGTTGAAACTCTTTGCTATTTTGTAAAGGAACTATTTCTGCTACAAGAATGGAAATCGTTTTGGCCTGTGAAAGCTAGCACGTTATTTTACATGGAGTCTTGTTGATTAGCTGATGAACTATTTCTGCAAATTTTTCATACATTTCGTGTGAGATATTTCCTGGCTTTTATGAAATAATTATTTGCTGTGGATGGTTTCATATTCTTATGAAAATTTATGTGTTAAATGGGTAATTAAATGTTTATAGTAATCTGAGTTATCTTAGATAATCTTTCTTTTTCTGTTGCAAATGCTCCTTTCAATTTAACAGCTATCTGTGGAATTAGTGGGTGTATTTTCTAGTTTATTGCCCATTCTTTAAATTTGCTCCTTATAAGGATAGGTAATTTAGATTAAAGTTAGGTTAGCATAGATTTTTTTTCCCGCATGCATTTAACATAGGTCACTTGCATATCATTTTAAATACAAAATCATAACCAGTGGATCGGGTCGCAACCGATAAAACAAACAAATCTTTAAAACCCACAGTAGCCAGAACCATTAACAGGATGGATTCCCCACACCAAACGGTGAGCGATCTAATTGGGATTGCTTACTGGGGAGAATCCCTTGCAGATTGATGTAGCGATATTCGAGGCATCAACAAGGTAATGATAGTTTGATTGTTGATACCAAGAGGAAGCTTGCTGTCGAGTTCGAGATGAAGGACTTGGGGATGATGCACTATTTTTTAGGCATGGAGGTGTGGCAGAGTGCAGATGGTATCTTCCTTAGACAAGGAAAGTATGCAATAGAGATCCTGAAGAGGTTCGGGATGATGGACTGCAAGGCCATGGCCACACCTATGGCATCGAACCTGAAGCTTCTGTGTGATTCTTCGTCTAAGCTGGTTGATGTTACTATGTATCGTCAGATGATTGGGTCCTTGATGTACCTGACGAACACAAGGCCAGATATTTGCTTTGCGGTGAACACATTGAGCCAGTTCCTGATGGATCTGAGAGGTGTTCACCTAGTTGCTGTAAAGCATATTCTGAGGTATCTAAAGGGTACAGTTGATTATGGGCTCAAGTATGATGTGAATCAAAAGTTTAACCTGGAAGGTTATGTTGATTCGGACTGGGTGGGCAGTGATGCAGATAGGAAGAGCACTTCTGGGTGTTGCTTTAGTATGGGATCAGGTGTGATCTCTTGGTTTAGCAGGAAGCAGTCCTATGTAGCACTGAGTACAGCCAAGGCAGAGTATGTTGCAGCATGTTCGGCTACTAGCACTGATGGCTCTGAAAGCTACTGTCTGAGTTATTTGATCTTTCGCTGGAGACTACTAGTATATTTTGTGACAACCAGAGTTGTGTGAAGCTGTCTGAGAATCCGGTGTTCCACGAAAGTTCGAAACACATTGACATCAAATATCACTATATCAGGGATATGGTGCAGAGAGGAGCAGTGAAGCTCCTATATGTTGCGACAGATGAGCAGGTTGCAGATGTACTAACGAAACCACTAGCCAGAGTGAAGTTTGATAACTTCAGAGAGAGGCTTCGTGTTCTTCAGATTGTTGACACTTCGAGGAAGAAGTGATGGACACATTTGCAGGATCCATTCCGAGCATGGTGAGAGGAGTATCCTTCCATGGTTGTGGATATAAGAACTGGATGATGAGCATCAGGACGATGCTCCAGTTACTGCTCTGTATGTATGCATCATGTTGGATGCTGGATATGATCATTTGGATCATTTATATGTATGTATGTATGCATCATGTTGGATGCTGGATATGATCAATTGGATCATTTATATGTATGTATGTATGCATCATGTTGGATGCTGGATATGATCAGTTGGATAATTCATATGTATGTACGCATCATGTTGGATGCTGGATATGATCAATTCGATCATTTATATGTATGTACACATCATGTTGGATGCTGGATATGATCAGTTGGATCATTTATATGTATATCTATACACGCATCATGTTGGATGCTGGATATGATTAGTTGGATCATGTGTATGTATCAGGTGGATACATTGTATGATCAGGTAGATAATGTATGTTGATATGTATTAGGTATGATCAGGTGGATGCATTGTATGATCAGGATGATCATGGATGACAAGCTTTAGGATGTTGCTCCAGATGACATGTAGCAGGATGATGGAGTGTTGATGATCAGGATGATGTATGGTGAGTATCAGGTTGATAATCTATGGCCATGGACAGGTTATGCAGATGAGCATGTAAGTAGACCTGGGAGATCTGGACAGGATAGAAAAGGCCTCGGATGCTCTTTCGAGGCATTGCTCTGGGAGGACATGTAAGTAGACCTGGGAGATCTGGACAGGATGAAAAAGGCCTCAGATTCTCTTTCGAGGCATTTTCCTATGGCATGTAAGTAGACTTGGGAGATCTGGACAGGATGAAAAATTCCTCAGATGCTCTTTCGAGGCATTGCCATGACCACATGTAATCAGACCTGGAGATCTCGATAGGATGAAAAAGGCCTCAAATGCTCTTTAGGGTTCTTGCTTGGAAAGACACCCTTTTAAGCTTTTTTGGTAGGAGTCACATGTAATCAAACCTGGAGATCTGGACAGGATGCAAAAGGCCTCAGATGCTCTTTAGGGTTGTTTCTTGGCAAGACACCCTTTTAAGTTTTTGTGATTGTCACATGTAAAATATCCTGGGAGATCCTATAGGTCGGAGTTGTGTACCCATAACAGCCTGGGATGCTCTTTCTAGGTTTTATGATGCATGTAATAAGTCTTGAGGATTCCATAGTATGGACAGTGATGATGAAGACCTGCAGGTGGTGGGCCTACACCCAGTATGAAAAAGGACTGGCTCTGTAGAAATTCCTATGACGAGTAGATTCAGAGATTGACTGAGATAGCAGCAGCAGTGACGATGACAATGATTCAAGGACGATGATTCACTGATGATGATCTAGAGAAGAAGACTTGTGCTAGCAGATCTGTGTCGAGAAATACCTTCCTAGTTAAGAGGGAGTGTTGATGTAAATGTAACTTTGGAATGTATTTCATCTATGTATTTCATCTAAGTATATTGTACTCCTATAGAGATGTGTTATTCCTCTATAAGGAAGTTTCGTCATTTGTATTGACAAGTATTGCAAGTGTCATAACTTGTCTATGGGTTATTAGACCACCATGTGTGGGGTCGGCCCTGATTAAGTTAACCATGGGTTATTGTACTAAGCTAGACAAGTCGGCCCCATAAGTTTATTGGGCAGTCAAGACAAGTATAAATAGAGATCTCCCGATCTCTATTTTGATCACTTCATATCTCACTCTACATCACTCGGAAAGTGGCGGACATATGAGGAGGAGGATTAGCTGCTAGGAGGAGACTATCTTTGTGTACTTTGGTTGTACTTTGGTTGTATCATTACTCTATCTATCTCTGAGGAAGTTGTGGGGTTTGTCACCTTAGGTTTTTTCCCATAGAAACTATGTGTCTATTGTCTCTTATGTTTGCATCTTGTGATGATTGATATGCTTGCTATGATTGATATGCATTGATATATTGTACATGTTATTCTCTCAGTAAAGATCCTAGAGTATATTGAATTAATGCTAAAAAATTAACACTAGTGCCTTGCGGGTGCTATGGAGGATGTTTAGGCTAGCCTTCCGAGATTCCTGGGGTATAGTGATCCTGATATCAGGATCAGGGGTACCGGGAGTATCAGGATCGGGGTACTGGGAACCAGATGTCAGCTAGTACCGATGAGGCCCAGATTCCGTTAGAATCCGATGAGGCCGTATTATTACCAGAAGTTGGGAAGGTGGCAATGCCACGGTAACTTCTAGGGGAACTTTTGATGCCTACTGTATGATCCACAGACAGGTTACAGTAGAGGGCTCGTGCCATGGCGAGTGGGACCATCCAAAGTTGGAGGGGAGGTGTAGGGAGGTTGATCGGATGGTATGATTCTCAAGGAGAGGGTGAGTAAGGAAAGAGGAAGTAAACAAACACAGTCATTAATTATTAATTAATTATCTAATGCTTATGTATGTATGTTGCATGATTGTTTTTATGGTTGCATACTAGACTCATAGGGAATTACTTAAGAGCATGTTGTAACTTAGGGCGTTTGATTGTATGAGTGCGGTTTGGAGACTTCTATGTGGGAATATTTAATATAATGAATAAAATGTAATATAAAATAATGTAAGCTAATAATATAATTGGGAATATGAAATAAAATAAGGAAAAACAAATTGCATTAAATAAGAAATTAAGAAATTGGGAGAAGGAGGAGAAGAAGTGAAGAGAGGGATCTTTTTGTCTTTGGTCATCTTGGAAGAGGGTCTCTGGAGGAGAGGAAAGCAAGATAGCGTTGGCATAGGGTTAACTATTGGGGACTCTGGGGCCTCATCCTTTGGCTAGGGGTTGGTTGGGGGCTCGGGGGCCTCAGCCTTTGGCTGGGGGTTCGTTGGGTGAAGAGTCGTCCCCCCACCTTCAGTTGCACTATGGGCGTTGTTAAGGTAATGGTATCTCCTAGGTCATCTAACCAGGTATGATTTTAATAGCATAGTTTCTATTATATTGTTGATTAGATACACTCTATTGTTACAGATATTTCATTGCATGATGCTTCTTGTTGTATACTGGTTTTATAGATTTACAGGATATTAGATCCATTGTATTTATCAGATTCTTGTATTGGTTCATAGATCTGTATGCATCTTTAATATTATAATGTTATTTAGTAGGTTTTATGAGTTTTAGGGTTCTTACACAGGAAATAAAAGTAGGTAGGGTGTTGAAATTCTTATAGGTTTTAACCCATATATAATAATTCTATTCAAAAGAAGACCTCCCCCAAGATTGTCTAATAGTAATATGAGAGCATAAATTTTCCCATACCTGTATAGTAAAATGACATATGACCATTAAGTTTTCCACAGACTCTGGATCCTTCATGCTGTAATCTCCCTTGTTACGAATTTTATTAAAATGACAATTTTTCACTTTTTCCCTAGTTAGACCTTTGACTAGTTTTGATCTCTAGGTCCCAAATTGGCCCCAAATGATCCCAAATCTTCTGAGAATGTATATGAATGACATTAGAACATAAATATGTGTTTCAGGGATTCCTTTGGACCTTTAAAATACTTCTTCAAATCCTCTTTCAATTCTGGTCAATGTAGGTAACTTTACTAGTGATTTCCCTTTGACTAGTATTGGTCTCCAGGTCTCGAATTGACTCCAAATGACTTCAAATATTAAAGGAAGGTGTATGAATGATATTAGGGATTGAATATGATGTTCAAGGATGCTATATTTCCACCAAAATACCTCTGAAAACTCTCTTAATATTCTGGACCAAGTATGCAATTTTACTAGTAATTTGGGGTTCAAATCCCCCTGGAGTAAGTACTGAAAATGCCTTCCCAAATGCCTCCAAATCCACTCAAATTTATGAAAAGAGGTAGGGAATGTATTAAGGATGTTATTAAGGTCTCGGGTGCACCATTAATTGATTATTATATCTATTCCAAACCTCTCCCATTCAACTGCAAAAATCACCAATTCGACCCTTGGCGAAATGGCACTATTTCTTCTCCCAATGCAATTAAACTGAGTAAAAATATTTCAAATGCTCAAGTACAGTACATGAAACTTTAAAAATACATCCATGGCAGTCCATTAATTACAAATGCATCATAGAATCATCCATTCATTCGAAATCACCATCAATGCATTGGTTCACAACAAGGTAGTGGGGAAATGGCATTGTTCTTCCATTAAAAATGAGATTTATACATTTCTACTTGGAATTTCAACCTGAAACTTTCTGGAGATGAAGAATAGAGTATTTAATTCATATGACAAAATAAATGGGCCATTATAAGCTCCCCCAAAGAGTACAATATCTCACCAAAAATACCCTCTCTAAAGGATCAAGAATATGCCATCAAAACTGGAAATGGTTGGAGTGAGATGCAATAGAAGAAACCATGAGCTTCCCTATAGCTTACACCTACAAATAAAGACTCCATTAAAGCTCCAAATGAAAGTTCTGAATGGCCTTTCCAATTACCAACTTGGATGGGAATCTTTCATCCTCGAAATTGGCTAAGGCAAGAAACTAGTCATCCACTAGCTCTCCCTCTTCACAAATGCAATTGCAAATTCTACAAATGATCAAAAGTTGGTTTCCTTCTTTTTTTATTGACATTTATAAAGTTCTAATGTCCTCCATGGGTCGAATTCCTTCCAAGAGACTCATGGAAACTCAAGTTGGGAAGAGATTCCAAAGAACGCCACTTGTACAACAATTCCTAGTCTCCCACTTCCACCAAATCACATGTGGAAGCATATTAGCTGCCCTAACACCCTTGAGCGCCCTCTTGGAGTCTATTTTTAGCCTTGACATGTCATATATGTTATATGTCAGCCTTCAGGTCTGATTTGTGTCATATGTGTCATAGCATCTTCATCATTGTTGTGATAGAGCTAGGGAATCTAGCCTAAGTGTCTCACTAGCTCCAAATTGCCTCTTCCTCTTCCATGGGAGTTACTCTTCCTCTATATTTCGACCTTGGATGAGTCATGAAATGAATAATACCTTTTGTACTCCCCAAAGTATGTTACCATTCACCTTTAATTTGAATTGGTGAGAGAATGATGCCAAGTGTAGTGGGGAAATCTATCCATATGTGGGTCCCACTTCCTCCATGTGTCTTCATGATCAAATGCCACTTCGATTTTCACTTGTATATATTTATTTATCTCTTTTATTAAATATTTATGCCACTCTAATGTTCAAACATCATTTATTATCCCCATTATTCCAAATCCCAAAGCTTCCACCCCAAACCTAGGAAACTAGCAATTTTCCTCCTTGGCAATTATTTGACCTTTAACATCAATTTTACAAACTCTAATGAATATGGCCAATGTGATTAGGCCATTCTGACCCAATGTCAAATTTGGGACATGACAAATCCTCCCTTCCCAATATTGCTTGTCCTCAAGCAATTTTAAACATGGGTGTTGAAGAACCTGCTTTCTGTATAATTCTTTGAAGTTGCCATTGAATTGCCCAACCTTGAGTCTTTGAGTTTTCATGAAGATTTTAGAGAGGAATCACCATGCTTGATGCTGCACTACTCTGATAAAAATCACTTTATTAAGTGGGAAATCCATCTCCCATACTGCTTGTTTTCCCAAAAAATTTGAAACCAATGAGATAAAAATTATTCTAGGGTCTCATTGCTTGTATTGCACCCCAATAATTAAGAGTGCTCTCCAACCCATACCATTAGTTAAGAGGATTCCTGGATCCCATTTTCTTGTATGCATCCTTCCAAACATCATGAGTACCAAATATATATCATCAAAGTACATAACAACATAATGAAAATGTACATAAGGGATATGCTTCATCAAAGAGTCATGAAAGTGCTTATACCTCCAAGCAAGTAGACCACCATTTTCCAAGTGCATACAAGCTTCAAGTGACCAATCAAATCTGCTCCAATGACATAGGTGAGGATCCCATGTCCTATAATGCTGCTCCAAAAGGATGTGATATGCATCAAAATATTCAGCCATGTATTCTTTCATCCAAGAAGTGAATGAAGAATCTCCACTAAAATCTGAACCAAATAATGAGCAGAAAAAACAAGGAGACTTCAAATGACTCAAAGAAGTCTCACCCATACATCCCTGAATGTGAGAGCCATAAAGATATAACAAAGTATGTGGTTTGCAACAAAAATTTTCTCCAATCATAAATCTATTCACCCAAGTGTTGGATGAAATTCCTCCAACATCAAATGAATCAAGTGTTGAGCAAAAAAAGCCATGAGTCTTCAAGTGACTCAAATGCATATCATAGGTGCATCCGTGTAGATGTGCATCATCATAAAGTAACAAACGATGCTGCTGTAAATGTGAATAAGAATGTGCTCCAACCATGTCATCATAAAATTTAAATCTAGGAGTTCCATACTCCTCATGTGGCACCATTAAAAAGAACCCTTTCACCCATACTTCATTGAGACTAATGCTGCAAAACATGGAATTCTAGGATGTAGGATAATGAACTAACTCACCCAAATGATAAAAAAGTGCAAAAGTTTCATCATGGGAAGGATCCATATGGGTAGTATCATGCAACTCCTTCAAAAGTGTGAAACCTTTGTCATACATTGGTTCCAATGTAGAGGAATCATGCTCTTCTTTAAAAATTGCATAACGTTCATCAAGAGACAATTCAAGTTCCTCTTCCACCACATCAAGTGTTTGGATATCTTCAAGTTCATCTTCAAACACATTAAGCACATTCAAATTTCCATATTTCTCGTGATCCACCATGTCATGAGAATCCTCCAAACAATCTACCATTTGACAATTTGAAACATAGGAGGAAAAACAAGTATCTTGCAACTTTTCAAGAAGTTGATCATTTTGAATTGTGAACTTATGAATATCCTCATTATTCTTCAATTATGCATCATGTAACAATTCATTAAGCTCAAACAAATGGTTTCTATCAAAAAGCAAAGACATGAAATTACCTTTGATGTGGCACATTGCTCTTTGAATCTTCTCCATGTCGTCAATGAAGGATGTTTCCTCCAATGAAGTAGCTCTCCAACAAGAATTTGACACCAATGCTTGAGTGTCATGGAGAATGATGAGGGAATCTTGGATATTCTTTTCATTCATCTTTAAGGACCCTTCAATAAAATGAGGCTCTTGCAAATGAACCTCCTCATTTTCTTCATTTTTGCTTGGACCAACTTCATGAAGCTCAAGTGGTGATGGGGAAGTTGATCTTGGTTCTTCTTCAACTGCTACAAGGTCTTCATTATCATGCTTAATGAAACTTGGGCTTGCAGAAACACTTTCAAAAGTGATCTCTATGTCACCAACATAGAGGTGTGAGCACTCATCAGTAGGTACTCCTTCATAGTTTAAGCATCCATCAGTAGATGCTCTTTGGTTCATGTCTAAGCTAGAAGGTGTCTCGAAATGATCTTCCATATTTTCAATAGAATATTATTCATGCTCTTGTGATGTCTCTTCATTTTTATCCTTCAAGCAAGATGATGCATTTTTCCCCTTGTTTTCCTTATGATCAATATCTTTGGAATCTCTTTTTGAAGAAATCTCAAAAGCTCTCCTCAAATGGGACATAATTTCATGCACACATGTATGATACTCACTCCAAGGTTATTTACAAGAAGGGCATAAACCTTTCTTTATTAACTCCAAATCTTCATTTTTGGGCCTATTTTCAAAAACATGTTCAGCAAAGTACTCAAAAGACATGGCATTTTGTGTATTTTTGCTAAAAGCGAGATATTCTTCATATTTTTTATATTGTTGGGGCAAGGTTTTATATTTTGCTGTCCATCTTTGGAACTCACTCATAGAATTATCCTTGGTTGGTGTGACACATTCATATTCATCAGATTTAAAGTCATAAGAATAATCTTCATTTCTCTTGAAATTGTAAGAAGTGTTGCATGATGACATCTCTTCCTCGTACCATTCACATTCTGCTTCATATTGCTCATAAGCATCTGCATATTCCTCATAAGAATTGTACTCATAGGATTCATCATAATAGTAAGACATGGCTGCCTATTATTCTTGAATGTATGTACCTAATCCACAGGTGTAAGGACCATGCTCTGATACCACTGTAATGTCCCTTGTTAGGAATTTTATTAAAATGACAATTTTTCACTTTTTTCCCTAGTTAGACCTTTGACTAGTTTTGATCTCTAGGTCCCAAATTGGCCCCAAATGATCCCAAATATTCTAAGAATGTATATGAATGACATTAGAACATAAATATGTGTTTCAGGGATGCCTTTGGACCTTTAAAATACTTCTGCAAATCCTCTTTCAATTTTGGTCAATGTAGGTAATTTTACTAGTGATTTCCCTTTGACTAGTATTGGTCTCTAGGTCTCAAATTGACTCCAAATGCCTTCAAATCTTCAAGGAAGGTGTATGACTGATATTAGGACTTGAATATGATGTTCAGGGATGATATATTACCACCAAAATACCTCTGCAATGATCCGGATTTATGTGGGAACGAAACAAAAGATAGCATATACAGAATCATATACAGAGATATATTGCAAGAACACAATGATACAGTAAACACATATTCTATTAAATAGCAGAAATAGAACAGACTGTAAAATACAATAGCTGGAATGGTGGTAGCGATCTCTGAGAAGAGATGTGTCCGCTATGCTCATTCGTGCCAAGATGAATACAAAGAGAGGCCGAAAGGGCCTATTTATCATAAGCATGAGGGAAAGAATCCCAAACATCCAAAAACCTAACCCTAGAAGATGAATCATCATAAAGTTTGCGGCCCCAAGGTGGTTAGTTGAACAGTCAACTTCCCGAGGTCATAACTTTTGCATACGATCTCCGTTTGGGGTGCTCGATAGCTCATTGGAAAGGTCTATCCGAGATTTACAACTTTTGACTGGGGCCAAATGCATCCCATTGACAACGATTTGTCCCCCTAAATTGCCAAAAAAGGTCGTTTAGGGCCTCAAAACGGCCCCGGAAGTTTAGGACCTGAAAAACCGTAGAAAAATTACTAGAAAATTGGCAAAATGGGAAACTATTTTGAGCCAGTGGAATAGGTGGGTGGCCACCGATATCCATCTGGATCAATCCTCCACCTTTAGGAAGCAATGGTCTCCATTGCGTCAAATCTCTTATCATATGTCGAGCTGTGTGTCGAGTTGAGCTCTTGGTGCGACATTTGCTGAAGTGGAAAGGTTGCCTTACTTTGAAATCTTCAGAGGGTTGTAATTGTTGTTGATGGATGCGCTGGAGCTGTTCAACGGTTTTGGTTTTTGTGGTATCCTTGGTATGCACTGGTGTGGATGGTTTCTTTTTGGAGGAGCACCTTGAATGCGTGGCCTTGCACTGTAGAGGTGCCCGAATAGGCGATGCGGCACTGAATTTATGTTCTTATTGTTTTTGCTGAGTAGAAGGATAATCTGTAGAGGTTGTGGATGTCTCTACGATTTGATGTTCACCTTTAGTGGCAATTGCGAATAGGGAAAATTTCTCAGTGTGGGCGATTATCTTCCTTGCCTGCTCATTTGGGGTAGGTGCAACTATCTCTGGTATCCGATGGAGTTGTCCTCCCAAAGTGACAATGACACTGCGAGGTCGTGATTCATATACAGCATGACGCTTCCACATATATGGTTGTCCTAAAATAACATCACATACTTCAAGTGGGGCCACATCACACAATACATCATCCTTGAAGGGCTTGATGCCATATGGTAGGCGACATTGGTGACTGACACGGATCCTTCGTCCTTGGCTTAGCCATCCAATGGTGGATGGTTGTGGGTGTGGCGTTATTGGTAGCTCCAATCTCTTGATGACTTCTTCTAAGATCAGGTTCTTCTGGCTGTCGCTGTCCACAACAAAGTGTAGGGGAATTCCCTTCACCCACATCTGTAAGTGGAAAAGGCGCTCCTCTTCCTCCGACTCTTCAGATGCCTCTGGCTGAATCTGTGTGGTGGAAACAACGGCACTGGGTTCTGCATCAATGATCTGCTTCCCTTTTTGCGTGGCTGTGAAATTAGGTTCTGAGTCAGAATCGAAACTGGGATCTGATTCTGAAGCTTTGATCTCAACCACCAATGACTGTTTTGAGAGACATTCATCAGTGTTGTGCTAGGGGCTTTTGTGGAACTCGCACCACTTCCTGGTGTCCTTCTTTGTCTTTTCTTTACCCTTCTTCGCTTATGGTTGGGACTGGTTGTCCTTTCCCTGCCCCGTGTTCTGTGAGCCAGAGTTTCCTTTGCCCTGCTTTTGCGTAGGTCCGAAGTCACGCTTGTTCTTTTGCTGAAATTTCTGTTCGATTTTGACAGCATATCGAAAAGCGGATCCGAGTGAAGAGATTTCTAGGAAATCCATCTCTGTTCGTATGTACTGGTGTAGGCCACTGCGATATTTCAGTACTGGGTGTCGCTCGGAGTCCTTGATACCCAGCTTTGTGCGCGAGGTATGAAAGTTGTTGGTGTACTCCAACACCGTTTGGTCCATCTCTTGGTGCAGAATGGTCCATTTTGTGTACTGGTCATCATAGTTTCCAACATGGTAATATTGTTCCTTGACGGCATCTATAAAAGAGGCCCAAGTGGGATTGGAATATTCAAACAATCCTGACTCGTCTGATGAGTTTTGCTCACAATAAGTTTCCCACCAATTTTTGACATGGGGGACGGCCTTAAGGAGCACAAAGATGATCTTTTCCCTATCGGAAAATTGGTGGACAGAGAAATACCCTTCTAGTAAATTCAACCATTTATCTAGGGCATCGACATCGATTTGGCCTTCAAATAAAGGGATATCAAAATTAACTTGTACCTTGAAGGGAGTTGTATCTTCGAAATGGCTGCTCGTTGAGGGTGCATTTGCCACTGTTGGCATGCATCGAAGGATCTGGGTGAAATTATCCATCATCTTGTTCCTCTGTTGCACGAGGGCTTCTTCGAGCAACAACTTGATAGGATCTAATGCTCCATCATCTCTCTTTTCTTCCGCCATGGGAGGCCGTTTGGGGCGGCGAGAGTGGTCTTTCCCAAGTGAAACTAGTTCGAGACCCAACTCTCTGTATCCTGACCTCGTCGGGGACATGCACCGAGAAACAATCAAAGAGCAGACCGCTCTGATACCACTGATCCAGATTTATGTGGGAACGAAACAAAAGATAGCATATACAGAATCATATACAGAGATATATTGCAAGAACACAATGATACAGTAAACACATATTCTATTAAATAACAAAAATATAACAGACTGTAAAATACAATAGCTAGAATGGTGGTAGCTATCTTTAAGAAGAGATGTGGCCGCTATGCTCATTCGTGCCAAGATGAATACAAAGAGAGGCCAAAAGGGCCTATTTATCATAATCATGAGGGAAAGAATCCCAAACATCCAAAAACCTAACCCTAGAAGATGAATCGTCATAAAGTTTGCGGCCCCAAGGTGGTTAGTTGAACAGTCAACTTCCCAGGGTCATAACTTTTACATACGATCTCTGTTTGGGGCGCTCGGTAACTCGTTGGAAATGTCTATCTCAGATTTACAACTTTCGACTAGGACCAAATGCATGTCGTCAGCAATCATTTAACCCCCCAAATTGCCAAAAAAGGTCGTTTAGGGCCTCAAAACGGCCCCGGAAGTTTAGGACCCGAAAAACCATAGAAAAATTACTAGAAAATTGGCAAAATGGGAAACTGTTTTGAGCCAGTGGAATAGGTGGGTGGCCACCGATATCCATCTGGATCATGCAAACTCT
This sequence comes from Larix kaempferi, assembly GCA_027924585.1. Taxonomy (NCBI): domain Eukaryota; kingdom Viridiplantae; phylum Streptophyta; class Pinopsida; order Pinales; family Pinaceae; genus Larix; species Larix kaempferi. The sequence continues at coordinate 7,869,799 of BSBM01000939.1, read as the reverse complement.
CTTAAGATTCTAGACCAAGTATGCAATTTTACTAGTAATTTGGGGTTCAAATCCCCCTGGGGTAAGTACTGAAAATGGTTTCCCAAATGCCTCCAAAGCCACTCAAATTTCTGAACAGACACAGGGAATGTATTAAGGATGTTATTAAGGTCTCATGTGCACCATTAATTGATTATTATATCTATTCCAAACCTCTCCCATTCAACTGTAAAAATCACCAATTCGACCCTTGGGGAAATGGCACTATTTCTTCTCCCAGTGCAATTAAACTGAGTAAAAATACTTCTAATGCTCAAGTATAGTACATGAAACTTGTAAAATACATCCATGGCAGTCCATTAATCACAAATGCATCAGAGAATCATCCATTCATTCAAAATCATCATCAATACATTGGTTCACAACAAGGTAGTGGGGAAATGGCATTGTTTTTCCATTAAAAATGAGATTTATACATTTCTACTTGGAATTTCAACCTGAAACTTTCTGGAGATGAAGAACAAAGTATTTAATTCATATTACAAAATAAATGGGGTATTAGAAGCTCCCCCAAAGTGTACAATAGCTCACCAAAAATGCCCTCCCTCAAGGATCAAGAATATGCCATCAAAACTGGAAATGGTTGAAGGAGTGAGCTGCAATAGAAGAAACCATGAGCTGCCCTGTAGCTTACACCTGCAAATAAAGACTTCATTAAAGATCCAAATGAAAGGTTTGAATGGCCTTTCCAATTATCAACTTGGATGGGAATCTTTCACCCTCGAAATTGGCTAAGGCAAGAAACTAGTCATCCACTAGCTCTTCCTCTTCACAAATGTAACTGCAAATTCTACAAATAATAAAAAGTTGGTTTCCTTCTTTGTTATTGACATTTATAAAGTTCTAATGTCCTTCATGGGTCGAATTCCTTCCAAGAGACTCATGCCAACTCAAGTTGGGAAGAGATTCCAAAGAACGCCACTTGTACAACAATTCCTAGTCTCCCACTTCCACCAAATCACATGTGGAAGCATATTAGCTTCCCTGACACCCTTGAACGCCCTCTTGGAGTCTATTTTTAGCCCTGACATGTCATATATGTCATTTGTCAGCCTTTAGGTCTTATTTGTTGTAATACCCCCAATTCGACCCTTAGGATATATTATCCTTTAATGTAAATAATGTGTACATGTGATATATGTTTTCCTAGCGTGGAGCTCAAGGCCAAGGCCCCGCTAGTGAAAGCCGAATTTTATTTAAAGGGCAAGTATTTGATATTTTGATACCATGTGCTCTTAAGCCATGGAAATTGTAATAGGATGTAAATTAGACATCATGCAATATAAAATACCAAAGCTGGCTACGGAGGCAACGAATGAGAAGGGGCCACGTGTATCCACTAGGGAGTGGTGAGGGGGCTATGGGAGTGACCCATAGGTTGCCATTTGTCATTATGTGAACCCATTGACTTCCTTAGGTGACATTAATGCCAATTGTAAGGAAATGGTTGAGATTTCAGCCCATGACTTTGATGGAGTATGGGAAGCCCTGAAATTCGTATGGGAAGGTATGGGCTCTTTTGACTTGTCCCACAAGTCACTCTACATCTTGGGGGTTGCTCCATCCTTATCCCCATTCCATTGTGGAAGTATGGGACATCTTTCTCCACCCAAAAACGAGCTCCCAACAGTGAGAAAACCGAAAATCGCGACTGTGAGAGAACCCACGTTTTGGGAAGCCAAAAACGTCCCGATTTGGTATTGGACAGTGAAATCCAATGGGGGATCCATTGGTAGGAACCTTGGGGCGAATTTGGGAGCAATAGCTACCCCAAAAGCCATGGGAAAACCCAGTTTTAATGGCCCAGAAAATCAGTGACGGATTTGGGTTGTTTGTGACAGATTTGTGAGAAATCCGATTGTGGATGTATGAATAGAGAATGAGATTGCTGAGTCTAGCTTGAAGGGTATGTGGCTCTGGGATTGAGCTCAGTGGACTAGCATCCTCCTCCATCTCCTATTGCATGCTTGAGAAACCCAACCGTGTGTTGGCTTAGCATGGCTATCTGAGTGAAACCCTGACTGTGAGTGAGCCATCTAGTCCTCCTTAGTGGATATACAGCCCAGCTCGGGGGTGATCTCTCAGCTGAAAGAATACAGGCTGGACAGAGATCTATGGTTGGGTGGAACGTTGCTCTCACGTAGCCAGTCGTTTGGACCATTATAATTCGAGATAAGTATTCTTGATGTTAATTCTATGCCCTGCAAGCATTTTAAATAATGACTGCTGTTTATATGTTGAATGCATGATGAAACTGTGTGCTTATGTAATGTTTAAATTCCGCTGCGTTTATATTGAATTGAATCTGCATACATAAGTTTCAAAATGTTAGGAATTTATGTGCAAAAATATTGGGGCTAAATTTACAAAAGCCCTGTATGTTGTTCATGTTTCCTTCCCTGTTGTTCTATGGGGAAGGGGACACTACAGAGTGGTATCAGAGCTCTAGGTTCAATCCTACGGCTGTTGGGCCCTTCACAGAAATGCAAATCATTGAGTGTACATGCATTTTGTATTTGGGGCTAAAACGCATTAAAAGAAACTGAAATGCATTTTGTGTGTACATGCATTTTGTATTTTGTATTTTGCATGTACAGGGATTAATTGTGAATCCATTGCATGGACTGTCGAATGATAAATGAATGAAAGATTTTGAATTTTCCTAAGTCTGTTTGAAAAATTCGTTTAAAACTGTTTCGGGAGGAATTCCCGAATGTCTTCCGCAACTGCGGAAGCATTCGGCGAATTGCTCCGAAACTGCGGAAGCATTCCGCGAAGTTTTCCGCAACGCGGAGGAATTCGGGAAGTCGCCCCGAAATTTGCGGTCTCTTCCGAAATTTGCGGAAGGATTCCGCGAGTTGTCCCGCAACGCGGAAAAATTCAGCGAAATGCTCCGAAAAAGAAGAAAATTTTTTCTAAGTGTTTTCGAAAATTTTGTTTAGAGTTGTTTCGGAAGGAGTTCGGGAAAGTCTTCCGAAACTGCGGAAGGATTCCGCGAACGGTTCCGAAATTGCGGAAGAGTTCGAGAAAGCTTTCCGAAACGACGGAAGGATTCCGCGAAGGGCTCTGAGATCGCGGGAGGATTCGGGAAAGTCTTCCGAAACGGCGGAATCCTTCGCCGAATGGCTCCGCAATTGCGGGAGCATTCCCCGAATGGCTCCGCGACGGAAGCCTTCGCCGAATGGCTCCGCAGTTGCGGGAGCATTCGCCGAATGGCTTCGCAGTTGCGGGAGAATTCAGCGAATCGCTTCGCCATTGCGGAAGCGTTCGCTGAACTGCTCTGCAATTGCGGAAGCGTTCGACGAACTGCTCCGCAATTGCGGAAGCGTTCGCCGAACTGCTCCGCATTGCGGAAGCGTTCGGAGAACCGGCCCGCGCGCCCGAAAAAAAAAAAAAAAAAAAAAAAAAAAAAAAAAAAAAAAAACGAGTTAAGTGGCTAAAACTTGATTTTTTGATAGCAGGAGTATCCGAACTCAGAATGGAATGATTCCTATGGGGCTCGGAGGCCATTGACGAAGGCCATGAAAGGACCAGTGAAGACCTGTAGCCCATTACACTCCGATTTGACAGAAAATGGATAATAGTGACTTTTGAAGGACAGAGTCCCGAGGCTTGACAGAAGGCCGGTTTAAGCTGAAATTGATACGAGGCAGTCATGAAGCAGGCACAATGTTAAGTTCCGAATATTGGAGCCAAACTCCAAGGGATGTGGAGTCGGGGTGAGCAAGAAGGCCAAAAAAGCACTGTTCCGGGCCACTTTTTCGGGATTTTGAAAAGCTTGTGGGCAGTAAAAGTGACCCTAGATGTGGGAATCAGAAATTTTACTGAACTAGACATCTCATATTCTCATTAAGAAGGACAGCTTCCGTTAGACGAAGATTTTCCAGAAATGCACCGTTTAGGAGATAGCCGTTTTTGGCCCAAAATTTGGAATTTTGGGAAAATGTGAAAAGTGAGAAGTAGTGAAATCCAGAAATTCATAGAACATGAATGGTGCATCGGAATTGAGATCCGTGAATTTCCGAGTGTTCCTTGTTATATGGACTAACTCTTCCCGATAGAAATTTTTTTTTGATTCCTCGTAGATTTTCTTCCACAGGTGGCTGAAGTTGGCATTCGGGACCAAAATGCAACTGTGTAAAATGTGCAAAACTGGAGTGAAAGTTGTCATTTTTGAAGGGATGCAGTTTCCGCACCTGATGTCGGAATGGAGCATGAAGATAGGCATTGGAAAGCTTGTCCAGCAGGGAAAAATTATGCATGAACAGAGTTTGAATGAGGTCTACAGATATCATAGTTATTTAGTGCAGAAGAGTGTCAGCGGCTGTTTTGACAAACAAATTTTGTTGTCAATGTGAGCAATTTCTACAATTGCATGATATGGAAGAGAAATTCCATGATACAAGGAGGGATCGAAAAGGGAATAATTCCTTAAACCCCTGTTTGTTATCATACTTATAATTATTAAATTGTCATATGGCATAAAAATGTTAAAAATGTAAGGGATTACATAGATGTATATGCACTAGATGACATCTTAACATTGCATAGTGCATATGGAAATGCTTGTGCATGAATGAGATATTGCATATTGGTAAAAGAATGAAGTCTGCATATGCAATGAACCGCTAATAAAGAATATTGTGGCTGATAATCACTATTGATGTTGGTATTGGTTGTAGGACCAAAGATAACAAAGAGCATGGCTAAACATGTTGGGGATGTTGTTGCATGAAGCCGGCAACCTTATGCAGAAAGGATGGTGCAACAAATCTATGATCACAAATTTGGCGAAAGGACTGAGTAGCCTTGGTAAGAGGCCAATTGATCAGGTAACAGCAGGCAATGTTAATGGTAACCATGCAGGTAATGATTATTGGTGCCAAATTGCATGAATGTTGAAAGAGGATTTGGTAAGATCCCTTCAACTATGTTTGAGCTATGTTGAGTTAGTTGGCATGTGATATTGAATATCGATTGGGACTGTTTACCTACCAAGCTTGGTGAGGTGTGGTTAAGTAAAGGAAATGATCCTTACACCCTATGACTGTTTAAAAATCTCAATGCATTCATATGAATTTATATCATGCCATGTGTATGTTGGTTATGTGCTTAATAACCAAAGCAAGTGAGGATTGGTGGTCCTGATTATGATAATGCAAGTTATATGAGATAGTCATGTCTCGAACATAATATGCTTGAATGCATAGTACTCATGAAACAATGCAAGATAGCATTAAGTAGATGTGCATTAAGAGATTTTATAAATCTTGCGATGCATTGTATGAATGCATAGGGATGATGCATATGTTATTGCAAAATAAATAATGAATGAAATGATGAATTGATGATAATTCTAAGATCATTTCATGAGTTGTTGTGAATGCAGAATAGTAAGTGCATGAAGAGCCCAATCATGATTGATGGGCTGCTAGAATACTTTGTGGAAGGACAGAATTGTATGAATGATATGACTATGGAATAATGAGTATTTACGATTTATTTAAGTTGCATGGATATGGTGACTATGTCTTGAAATTCTATTATGATAATGACACATATATAGAAGAGTGTAAATATCTCGTTGCATTTCAATTGTAACAGCTGAAGGTGTTTGAATTATTGAGTGTTATAATTATGAGTTCATTTCAGTGACTATTATGGCAATGAATGATTATGTGCGTAGATACTCACAACGTGTTTGGCTGATTGAAGTTTCAGTTTCCGGTAGGAAGGTCTTACATATGGCAATGAGGATAAGTCCATAGTAGAGACCGGGATCTACCACATGTAGAAGCCAAAGGTTATGAGAAGGTTCTCATGGATGAGAGCTCTGAGTTCTGCTAGTAAGAACAGTTGTAAATATCAGATTTGTAAATGTTTCGGATTTGAAATTTTTACTAATGACTGTTTGGATTATATGAAAATGTGTCAGGAGGACATGCTGTAAGTGGATGCTCATGTATGGCAGCAGGCATAAGACCATAACGGGTAGAGTGGTGTCACTTACAGGAGCCAAACAATATGAGGATAGCCTCATGGATAAGAAAACCAATTTCTGTAGTAGACAGAGTTGCAAATGCATACTGAATTTAATTATTAGTAGTGCCATGGATTGGTTATGGAGCAATCGGATTTGAAATTGTATTGCTAAATGTTGTTGACTGTTTGGCTGTTTAATAAGTGTGCCAGGGAGACACATTGCAGTAAGACCGATGGAGAGGTCCTGCAGAAGCCAAACTTCATGGGAAGGGATTCCCTGATTTGAAAATGGGTTCCAGGTGGAATGCCATAAGACATTATTAATGTTTCATCCGCACTACATGATTGGTAAACAATATGAGTGGGATGGTGAAGAATATGTCAGTAAGACATATGAAGGTTAGGTAACATCAAAAGGAATTGGGATGGCAAACCGAGGGACTGTCAACTCAGAGAAGGAGCCTCCATTCCTCATTAAAGAAGAGAAATAACATCTGCAAAATGGATAAGTTTTCCATAAACCCTGAATGATATATATACATACATACATGCATGTCTAATTATTAGAGTTAATATGCAGAACATGTTTTGATTTTATTTCCATCATGAAAGACTGCTTGAAGTATGATTAGGACCTTCATAGTTCGCATCAGTAAGGAGTGCACGCCTTTCTGGTGCTAAGTTATGTTAGGGATGCCAACATTGACTACGCCTTAAGGGAATGGACGCATTCCTGGTGTTTCAAGGTTGGATAGTGAATGTTATGAAATATGTTTACAATTCTAGGGCAGCGATACTAATTAGCTCGCTATCCATTTTGTGTTGACAGATTATACATATGAAACTCAGTGCTGCACATTAAAGAGAAAAGTGAAGAAAATAGTACTCAAGAAGATTGTATGAGCAGTGGTAACCCTTGCGTAGGGTGAGTGGGTATCATGAGGCCATGATAGCCTGCAGTTAAGAAAGTCACCTAAAGAATTCCTTAATGGAACCGTCGGCTTACATAAGAGAAGAAGTGCCACCCTTGTGTGGGTGAAGAATTGTTATGCGCATTGAGGGATTGTGATACCGTGAAAGGCTGATGCAAGCCTAAGGCAGAGTAGTGGATCCTTGACCTGTAATGGTCGGTGGCGCAGTTACCTTCCATTGGTCGATGACCCAGACGTATGTGCTAGCTCGGCAATGGAGAGGGCCAACCAAGTATGGGACTGGTTGGGCACCACCAAATGCTTGGTAAACCCAGTCGGCGTGAAGGTGTACTGGTAGGGCATTAATTATTTGATGATTTTGAATAGCCTGCGTGCTACCAAACATCTTAGTCCGCAGGAGGATACCAAGGCTTATAAAGTAAAAGCAGGACCCTGTGGACCAGAGAGGAAATGCATAGTACAGATAAGTATTCATTTTCATTCATTTCTTATTTGAAATAATGAAGGTTTCAAGCATAAAGCTGGTAACAGTGAGTTGATGCATTAATGTTTCTTTGTTGGAAACCTTGGACAGTACAGGAAGCAAGGACCCTGAAAGAACTAAAAGTTGCTTGGTAAATCCAGAAAGTGGTTGGTTGAGAGAGATTGTTGATGATTTGGAGCAGCCTGCGCGCTGGCCAAACATGCGAGATTATTGATGATTTGGAGCAGCTTGCGTGCTGGCCAAACATGCGAGATTGTTGATGATTTGGAGCAGCCTGCGTGCTGGCCAAACATGCGAGATTGTTGATGATTTGGAGCAGCCTGCGTGCTGGCCAAACATGCGAGATTGTTGATGATTTGGAGCAGCCTGCGTGCTGGCCAAACATGCGAGATGGTTGATGATTTGGAGCAGCCTGCGTGCTGGCCAAACATGAGAGATGGTTGATGATTTGGAGCAGCCTGCGTGCTGGCCAAACATGCAAGATGGTTGATGATTTGGAGCAGCCTGCGTGCTGGCCAAACATACAAGTTTATTTGATGTTGTAGAGCAGCCTGCGTGCTGGACAAACATACAAGACTATTAGATGCTGAGGGGCAGCCTGCGCGCTGGCCAAACACCCAAATCCATAGGCGATTCCAAGGCTTGTAAAGCAAAGAAGGACCCTATGGAATAAAGTGAAGACATCGAGTGCAGATAAGTATTTGGTTATCTTGTAATTTCTTGCTTATGAATATACATGTGTATATGATTTGGTTATGATTTCCTATGAAAATAAACTAAACATGCGAATTAATTCAATGTTTGAGTGTAGGTATTGTTGGAAGCAATGACTATGGAAGCATCTTAAGGATGCATGTGGACATGTAACCACCCTAAAGAGCTCAGCATGAGCAGTAATGAAAGATGGGGCTAGTGGAACTGTGTGAGTCCTAGCAGCTAGGAATTAGACCAACCAAGTGGAGGAAATCCATGGTTGAGAGATCTAGAATAGACCATAGACACTACGTGTCTTAGCCAAGAAGAGAAGGTCAAGCATTCACGATGAAGTGAAAAAGGACAAGAGCAGAAAAACCACAGTGGTGGTGTGGGTTCCAGAATGGAACAAGACTAAGAGGAGAAACTCTTACTGCTCTCTCTCTTTCCCTTTTTTTTTGATGCAATTATAGAATTAGAAAAATGCTGAATGCATGCATGACTGAAAGTAAAAGTGTGTTTATTTGATTAAAGTGAATTGTGAATGCTAAGTAATGAATTTCCTGTGAATGGATGAACATGAAGAAATTCATGTGTATGTTGGGCAAGCATGAAAAGTGTGGAAGTCTCATGAGTGAAGCATGGACTATCCATGACAACTGGGAAAAAAAAAAAAAAACCATTGACTGATTTTTAAATGTTTGGGTTATGCTTGGCCTAACAAGAATTGTAATGATGAATTTCACAGGTGGAAATTGAATCGATTGGTTGCAGCCGGTGCAGGCAAGTGTTGCTAGTGAGCAAAGTGCAGTCAGTTGCTTCCATTAACCATGGCGGCAGACCAAGGGCTATTAGGATTGGCTGGAAGTCTTCTTCAAACAATTGCCAATACCCAAGAAAATCTTGGAGAGATGCTCAAGATGCAAAAGCAGCAGAACGAGATGAACCACAAGGTCTTGCAGGACACTCTTCGTCTGCAGAAAGAGGTAAAAAGCATTGTGAAAGCAATCAGCAAAGGAGAGAAAAGTGGATCAATGAAGAAGCATTCATCCAATCGTCCGATTAAGAAACGCTCCAGGTGGAAAGACTCAAAGGAAATCGAGCAGGTAAAGATGAAGCAACCAGTGAAGTGTTCGAAATGTGGAGGGGATCATTGCCTCCGCAATTTCCCAACAAGAGAACCTCAAGAAGGTAGCAGCCATAAAGTTTTCAGACTTGTGGACGAGCTGGAAGATCCGAATCAGTAGGAGCAGCTCGTGAAAATCAAAGGACTTGGTCCTAAAAGTTCAAAGTAAAGGATAGAATGCAGGGCAGATCTGCAAAGATTTTGAAGTTTTGGATATATGTAAATTGTATATATATGCCTAGGTCTTGGAACACCGAGGACGGTGTTGTTCTAAGGGGGAGGGGAATGTAATACCCCCAATTAGACCCTTAGGATATATTATCCTTTAATGTAAATAATGTGTACATGTGATATATGTTTTCCTAGCGTGGAGCTCAAGGCCAAGGCCCCGCTAGTGAAAGCCGAATTTTATTTAAAGGGCAAGTATTTGATATTTTGATACCATGTGCTCTTAAGCCATGGAAATTGTAATAGGATGTAAATTAGACATCATGCAATATAAAATACCAAAGTTGGCTACGGAGGCAACGAATGAGAAGGGGCCACGTGTATCCACTAGGGAGTGGTGAGGGGGCTATGGGAGTGACCCATAGGTTGCCATTTGTCATTATGTGAACCCATTGACTTCCTTAGGTGACATTAATGCCAATTGTAAGGAAGTGGTTGAGATTTCAGCCCATGACTTTGATGGAGTATGGGAAGCCCTGAAATTCGTATGGGAAGGTATGGGCTCTTTTGACTTGTCCCACAAGTCACTCTACATCTTGGGGGTTGCTCCATCCTTATCCCCATTCCATTGTGGAAGTATGGGACATCTTTCTCCACCCAAAAACGAGCTCCCAACAGTGAGAAAACCGAAAATCGTGACTGTGAGAGAACCCACGTTTTGGGAAGCCAAAAACGTCCCGATTTGGTATTGGACAGTGAAATCCAATGGGGGATCCATTGGTAGGAACCTTGGGGCGAATTTGGGAGCAATAGCTACCCCAAAAGCCATGGGAAAACCCAGTTTTAATGGCCCAGAAAATCAGTGACGGATTTGGGTTGTTTGTGATAGATTTGTGAGAAATCCGATTGTGGATGTATGAATAGAGGATGAGATTGTTGAGTCTAGCTTGAAGGGTATGTGGCTCTGGGATTGAGCTCAGTGGACTAGCATCCTCCTCCATCTCCTATTGCATGCTTGAGAAACCCAACCGTGTGTTGGCTTAGCATGGCTATCTGAGTGAAACCCTGACTGTGAGTGAGCCATCTAGTCCTCCTTAGTGGATACACAGCCCAGCTCGAGGGTGATCTCTCAGCTGAAAGAATACAGGCTGGACAGAGATCTATGGTTGGGTGGAACGTTTCTCTCACGTAGCCAGTCGTTTGGACCATTATAATTCGAGATAAGTATTCTTGATGTTAATTCTATGCCCTGCAAGCATTTTAAATAATGACTGTTGTTTATATGTTGAATGCATGATGAAACTGTGTGCCTATGTAATGTTTAAATTCCGCTGCGTTTATATTGAATTGAATCTGCATACATAAGTTTCAAAATGTTAGGAATTTATGTGCAAAAATATTGGGGCTAAATTTACAAAAGCCCGGTATGTTGTTCATGTTTCCTTCCCTGTTTTTCTATGGGGAAGGGGACACTACATTTGTGTCATAGGTGTCATAGCATCTTCATCATTGTTGTGATAGAGCTAGGGAATCTAGCCCAAGTGTCTCACTAGCTCCAAATTGCCTCTTCCTCTTCCATGGGAGTTATTCTTCCTCTATATTTCGATCTTGGATGAGTCATGAAATGAATAATACATTTTGGACTCCCCAAAGTATGTTAACATTCACCTTGAATTCGAATTGGTGAGAGAATGATGCCAAGTGTAGTGGGGAAATATAGCCATATGTGGGTCCCACTTCCTCCATGTGTCTTCATGATCAAATGCCACTTTGATTTTCACTTGTATATATTGATTTAGCTCCTTTATTAAATATTTATGCCACTCTAATGTTCAAACATCATTTATTATCCCCATTATTCCAAATCCCAAAGCTTCCACCCCAAACCTAGGAAACTAGTAATTTTCCTCCTTGGCAATTATTTGACCTTTAACATCAATTTTACAAACTCTAATGAATATGGCCAATGTGATTAGGCCATTGTGACCCAATGCCAAATTTGGGACATGACACATGTACATACTACATATATTTGGCCCATTCCAGCCTCTTCGAAGGAGATTATCCCAGGTTTTGAGGAAATTTTCAAAAGTGAACCATAAAAAGCACTTGATTTTTTGAGGTATGTTCCAACTCCAAAGTGATTTATACCACCATATCAGAACTATACAGTTAGATTCCTAAGCAATCACTTGATATGCAGACTTAGTAGAAATAATGCATATAGAAGTGTTTAGTGACCAAATAAGTGTATCTTTTCCTTCACACAATATGCATCCATAGAGTTCAAATTTGAGATATAATTATCCCATTCAATTGCCCCACAACTTCCAAGTCCCAAATCAAAAGCAAAAAGCTATTATGATTCAAAATGAGGAAGCCAATATGGTCTTCTAATATGTGCCAAAGTGAAGAAACTAATTTCTACCAGATATCGCAATAATTATGGAGATAATTGAAAGTTATCCTCCATTCCCAAGATGGGATCAATACCTACTAGAACATATTTTCCATCCCCCACCTTCCAAGTAAGTCATGTACCCATCCAGTGATAGAATTTAAGAAAGCCCAACCAAAAAGGTGAAGTGTTCCTGAAACTCTTTGCAGGTTTTGTAATCCAGCTTAAAAAGTTCCCTCGGATATATTTACCATAGAGAACAATAGTCCAGAGACCATTACCAAAGAACCCACTCCAAAACAAATTCAATCTTAATGATGGGATAAACTAGTAAAGGATTTTTATGCCCCATCCACCCCATTCTTTTTTCTTAGAAAGCCTTTCCCAACTAGCCATCACCAGTTTACTCCCTTCGGGTTTTTTTCCAAACCCAAGAATATTAAAAATAAGTTTTTGTAACCAATTAAGAGTTATCAAAGGAACATGTGCTAATGAAAGACAATATACTAGAATTCCCACCAAAACTGATTTGATGAGACTTAGTCTACCACCAATAGATAGGAGACTATAAGTCCAATGACTTGTCCTCTTTTCAAATTTTTCCATAAGCCAAAACCAATCCTTTACTCTATAACCTGTAGGTTTGAGATAATATCCCAAATATTTGAAACCATCTTCCAAATTACAAAATTTATAAGGCATCACAATCGAGATCAATTCTAGAGTATCACCATCCATCTTGTGTTGGAACATACAAGTTTTTTTAATACTCAGCTCCATCCCATATTCTTCATAGAAAAGATTAATAATATCAACATAAAGGGTCCACTCCTCAATTGTTCCATTACCAAAAATCATAACATCATCTACAAAGAGTAAATGTGTTATATAGACAACAACTGATATCTTATTTCCTTTTAATTTTCCTTCCATTTTTTCATTTGAAATCAACCTACTAAGACCCTATATAATTAGCAAGAATAAAAGTGGGGATAAAGGACATCCCTGGTAGATACCCTAGAGCTTTTGAAGAAATCAAAGGGAGAACCATTAACAAGTACTGCAAATTGGGAAGATGTCACACATGCCATGATCCAATTGGTAACCATTAAGGGAAGACCAATTTGTAATAAAATCAATCTCAAAAACCCCAATCCACCCTGTCATATGCCTTAACTAGATCCATTTTGAATAAAATTGCCTTCATGTCCTTTCGTCTTATGGAATGTATAACTTCCTACGTAATACCAATTTCATCCAAAATTTGGCAATCATATAAGAGACCAAATTGTTCCTTTGACATATTTCCAGATAAGCAATGTTTTATCCGATTGGATATGATTTTTGTAATGATCTTATATGCCAGATTACATAATGCAATCATCATGAAATCATTAAAAGAGATGGATTTATTACATTTTGGAATCAAAGTAAGGAAAGTCAAATTTAGTGCACCTGAGACAGCCTTCCCTGATGGAGTATTAAACCATAGTTAATATATCACCACCCATCTCATCAAAGAAAGTGAGGAAGATTTCCACAGTCCATCTATCAGGACTTGGACTCTTCTCTTTAGCAAATTGTTTTAATGCACCTTCAACCTCATTTAATGAAACATGATTCCCAATGGCTTCCACTTCTTTAGAACTAAAGAAAGTAGGAAAAAGTGCAATTACCTTCATCCGAGCTTCTATTGAACAAGTACCAAAGTCCTTAAAAATATCATTAAAATTGATTTTTGCCACCCTTTACAAATGTTTCTGGGATTTAATTAGATTACCTTCCCCACCATTCAGTTCCCAAATAGAGTTTGTATTTATTCTATTGGATTCATAATTGTGGAAAAATATGGTATTATTGTCACCATGAGGAATCCATAAGGAACGACTCTTTAATATCCAATCCATTTCCTCTTGTTTCAGTAGCATTGCTCCTATTTTCTAAATCCCTTAATACTAATTTATCATGTTTATGTAAACTATAGTCACTATTGTGTGATAAGATCTTCTGTAGATGCTCTTCAATACACCTGTAATCTTCCCAATCCTTTAATATTTTTTCTTTTGCCCACTTAATTACATCAATTTTTAAATTCTTCAGTTTCAAAACCAAAGTATCCATAGTGCTAGAATCTTCAGGAATATCATAATTTGACCAATTCCCGCAAACCATACCACATAAATCTATATTCAAAATCCATCAACTATTAAATTTGAATGGGTAATGGCAAGAAGTTTTGACTCCATCCAATTGGAACAGGATTGGATAATGATCTAAAATAGTTGATTTTTCCACCCAAGTCCTGTACCTCTACAATGATTGAATTAATGAAGATTTCATGAGGAATCTGTCCAACCACATACATATCCCAGAATCCCCACATCTGCCATTAGACAAAGTGGGTTCTATTTTGGCAGGTAAGATGTCTACCAAGTTAACCCTCTGCAGTATATTTGAGAAGTACTCCACCCGATGATCAGGATGAGTAGATGATCCCCATATTTCTGCAGGTGATAATGTAAATTTTAGTTCCTCGACAACAATGATATTTCCTATATTTAATAATCCTAAATCCTCCAAAGTTTTCCAGAATGTCTCCCTATCCTTGGAGGGCCTGTAACAATTCAAGATAGACAAATTTTGATCAAAATTCTTAAATTGTCCCTCCAATAAAATCTCACCTACAGTCCTATAAGGCCTAAAATTTGTAACCCAAGGGTTCCAATAGGATAAAAGGCCTCCTAAAAGTCCACTAGAATTTATAGCACAAACTTCCCATCCCATAAGTAATTTGGTAAAGGTATCAATAGCTTGTGTATCATAACACATAGTTTCTTGTATGAGTATGATGTCTAGTTCAGTATCTTTTAATAATTTATATAGGGCCCTAACCTTCTCAACCTTACCTAAACCATGTATGTTAAGAGACATAACAGACATTAAGAAACAGTGTTTGATGGCATATCTGCTCTAAGGGCTCGAGAGGAAGAATCCTCCAAAATTTCTAGTGAATAATTGTCAATCTCATGTAATCTGACCAATAGGGGTTTATATACTGAATCAGAGGAGGAATCCTTAAATTCTTTATTTTTCTTTTTCCTGTTTCGAATAGTTACATTATGAAATCTAATGGAATGAGAGACTCTGGTGTTTGAAGTATGGTTTTTTTAGTAAAATTTTAAAGGGGATTTGTAGACAGTATGATTACAATCACCAAGACTATCTTGTATGTGGGAGTTTTCTATCAGAGAGGGTGTAAAAGGAAAATCACGTGAAGTGGATATATCCCCAACATCCCCAGAAGGTGTACAAAAACATGGTGTAGGGTTTGGTGTAGAATTTAGGACAATTATAGGGTTATTTGTCCCAACATTCCCATCTCCAAGTGTACCCGATAAAAAATGAACCATATTCTCATCCAACCCTGCATCCCCAACATCCCCAGAAGGTGTACAAGCATGAGATGTAGGGTTTGGAGTAGATTTTATGGCATTTGAAGGGTTATTTCTCCTAACATTCCCATCTGCAGGTGTACCCTAAAGAAACTAAAACTTATTCTCATTTAACCCCACGTCCATAAGAGAAGTTACATCTAAATGAAAATTCAATGAACAAGATGAATACCCCTTACCAATACTAGATAGTCTTTTATCTAGGTCTTTTTCAACAAAATGTGAGTCTCCTTGGTAACCTCATCGGTCTCAAATATCACAGGAGTCATTTTTGTGGTTGAGATCAACCCCCCTGCACTAGCCCCAAATTTTCTAAGTATCCACAACTCAGTGAAACAGAAAAGAGGTTTGGGTTCTTTGGATTAATAGGTTCACCGCCACTAACTAGACCCATCAGGTGAATCTAGTAATAGGAAAGGACACATGTCACACCAAAACAACTGTGTCAGGAAACCAAATGAGAATCTGACACATCAAATATACCAAAAAATATATGAGCTAGGGTATGAAAATATTAGAATATAGATTATGTCCACAAATGTTTTGGGAAGAAACTAAAAAAACCCTAATTCAAAAGAATGATAAAAATACTGTAGTAAAATATAATAATGTTCCATTTTTTTTCTCTTGGTTGGTACTAGGCAGATAGAGCTAGGTGAACTCCAAGTCTATTGTAGTAAGTCCATCACCAACTAACTAGGGTTCCCCATATATATATATATATATATATATATATATATATATATACATATACATATATTTATAGAGAGAGAGAGAGATAGAGAGAGAGAATTTTGAGGTTTAAAATGGGCTTCCTAAGCGATATAATAAAATAATGTGAGTTATTCAGTTTGGGGAGAAGTTATATTTACAACTCACCTTTTGCATTAAAATTTATGTAATTATGGTTAAGTTAAAGTGAAAATATGTGTACAAACAAAATTAATAAAAAATCATCTTTGATATAACTAAAAACAAGAGCACTTTTAATACGTAAATGTACTAAAATACAATACTCATAAAATAAAATATTTTAGTTTTGAGTTTTAAACCAAAATAAAGTAAAATAGTTTAGTTTTGAATTTTAAACCAAAATGAAACTTTTGTAAAAAAATTCTAAATTATATAAAATAATTCTTTATTTTAAAATATATTTAAGTATTCAGCATAAAGTTTTAATCTATAATCATTAATAAAATCTAACATCACATCAATTATATTTATTATAATATAACATAATATATATTATCATATATTTAGCATATAATCGCATATATTATGCTAATGATATTATATTATGTTTATTATAATATAATATAACGTTATAACCATGTTACATGTTACGTTATTTTTTATAATTTACTTAATAATGTGAATAGATGCCATACATTATTAAATAATTTATTAGTCCCTGCCAAGGCAGGGATTATAGCATTCGCTTAGAAGTCAAACTCATTTTGAATTTTTAATTTTCAAAATAAATTTGTATATAGTTACCTAATGTTTTATGAATTTTAATTATTAAATTGATTTTTTAAACAAATAAAATTATAATTTATATTTTTAATATTACATAATTTATATTTTTTTATTGGCTTATTTCATAATTTATATTTTTTGATTGGCTTTAAGATTTGATTTGACAAATATGCCCTGCTTAAATGTGATTTTTGTTAAATAAAAAATAAAATCAAAAAAATCAAAATTTAGAAAAATACTAAATTTGCCACTTGTATAAAATCTATGACTTTCATTCAATGCTGACGGGAATCTATTTGGTCCGGTGTGTGGAAAATAAAGAGAGAATAACTTATAAAGTTTCCTTTCGACGACAGCTTTTTTTTTCCGTCATTTGAGTTAATAGCGACTGCACTCTTCAAATCCCATCAACGAACAGATGGCTAGTCTGCGTCAGACTCTTATCCTCCACATGATAATGATAGAAGCATCTCATTCAGTGCAATACTAATAAACTAAGTCCACGTGGCTTCTGTACCTGCCACACACCACGTCGCTGCAATTTCAAGCGTAAAATTGAATCATTTTTTAATAATATTTTTTAGTTTTGTGAAATACACCAATTTTAATATTTATATTTAAAATATTATATAAAAGTGAGTCAATATTTATTTATAAGATTAAAATTTACAAATTAAATTTTATTATAATCATCATTTTTAAAAATTATGCAACAGTACTCAAATTTATAATCACAATTAAATAGAACCAACTTTGAACTATACATAGGTGTGGGCAGTATAATGGATATCTATACTTAGCATATAAAAGCCCACTCTCTATGTTTGACTAATACATTCATATGCATATAATAATAATAATAATATATAAAACAACATTTTTTTTATAAAATAAATGTCAAAATGTCACCTCATTCAAAGTAGACATGTACTTTATTGATGTGCTTGTCCTATCTACAAAATCTTCAAATTTTAATTTTAAAATATAATATTTATTTTGATTTTTATACTAAATTATTTAATTATTCAATACTTCGTGCTTAAATTAATTTGGAAGCATTTTAGGATGTTTTTTTTTAATTATGTACTTTATCAATGTGCTTGTATTATTTTCAAAATCTTCAAATTTAAATTTTAAAATATAATATTTATTTGGATTTTTAAACTAATATTAAGTATTTAATGCTTCATGCTTACATTCATTTAGAAGTATTTTCAAATGTCTTTTGTTTAATTTTTTTATTAATGTGCTCGTCTTATTTTAAGAATTTTCAAATTTAAATTTTAAAATATAATATTTATTTGGATTTTTAAACTAATATTAAGTATTTAATGCTTCATGCTTACATGAGAAGTATTTTAAGATGTCTTTTGTTTAAACTAGAAGTATTTTAAGATGTCTTTTGTTTAAATTATATATATATATATATAAAAGTCAAAAGTTTAATATTAATTTTTAAGATTTAAAGACGCGATAGGGGTATAACTCTACCTTCTTACATATTACCTAGTGTTTTATAAATTACCTGATATTTTGTCTCCACACAATGTTATAACTATATGTCAAATCAATGCTCTTTAATAAAATATTTTCATTGTTTAAAAACTAAAGGAAAATATGTCAGTTCTATTATTTTATTTTATAAACATTTGATTATATTCATAGGTCAATAAAACAAAAAAACATAGTCCCAAGGCGGGGACTAGCTGCTTTGCAGCTATTGTGCTTGTTTATTATGTCCTTGTGGTAGTAGGGAAATATAGCGATCCGTGGATTATTATTATCTATGTACACCACAATTTTTTTTAAATATAATATTTAACATTGTGATGTAGTTTTAATATTAAACAAGATTTTTAATTAAATGATTTATCTCCTATTCTATTTGTTCTATGCAACTCACGTTGTTCTTTCGTTCTATAGCCCGGGGGGTGGCAGTTGTTTCTCTGTGCAAGTGACATTGTTCTCTAGTTTTATAGCCTGGGGGGGTGGCAGTTGATGACATTATAGCACTGGCATGAAGTCTGTTAGATCCAGGACTTGGGCTAGCCCGCAGTTTGTCAAATATAGGACTTGTACATGCATGATGTCCAGCGTGATGACATTCTAGCATGGGATGAAGTCTGTCATTCGGGTTAGTACAAAAGTATGGTCCTCGCCTACTAGTGAATAAACATTGTCGCATGACATTTTCTATTGGCTCCTTTCAAGATATCGTCGATTGTAATGTCTTCCCACTTGAATGTTCTGATATGTTGTTGGGCATCCCATATAAACACCAATGTAATGTCATCTATGATCCACGATGCAAAACCTAGAAGCTCTTGAAAGACGGAAAACCTATTAAATCACCTTGTTTGTAGTGCCTCTCTCCCGTAATGTTGCATTCCAAACAGTCATCCAAATAAATGTATTTATCTCTCTATTGTACCTCACACTAAACCAACTTCCTAATTTACACCATCCTCCTTCCATACCCTCCGAATTGTTTTTTCTTCTCCTCCTACCGCAACGACACCTCACTCTCTTGCTTCCATTCTAAATCCCCATTATATCCAATTCATCTTAACCCATCCTTTGTTTTCCTCTATTGCAACCTCAACAAAGAACATTACTACATAGTCATAGAAATTTTTATTATAGTCCTCTCAAAGACAGGAATACTTTTATTATGTAGTAGCTGAGAGCACTATTCCTTAGTCAAAGAAATTTTTATTATACTTTTTGAATAATCTTATACTTCCTTAGTCATAGAAAAGACAAGAATATTAAACTTCTTTAATAACATATTTAGTTAGATTAGTCATCTATTAAGGATATATTAGAATAGACGACCTCTCTATTACTTATAACCAATATTAGATCAAGCAAGGTCAACTAATAGCTATGATACTCCCCTTGCTACAGGTCCTGCTATTCGAGGATATATACTGATACTAGCTATGCATCTTTAGTAGCGTATGGTCCTTGGCTTGCAATGAATCATTGTAATAATCTAGCTTGCTTTTGGAGCCTGGTATAGCTTATCCACCTCTAGTTATCTCCTTCATACTGCTACTCATGCTCTTGGTGCTCCCTATGCTTACTGTGCTTATGGTAAAACAAGAGTTGCACCAGTGGTTCCCTGGGTTCTCTCTCCAATTTTTACAACCCATGTGCCCATAGCTAGTTGGTCATACAAGATATGCATTGGGATCTTCCCCATATATTTTCCTACCTTGTCCCAAATTCACATACTAACCTATGAGAACAACTGACACTGCCTCCATTAGTACCGTATCTCCCACTGAAATAAATCCTACTCATTATGCATTTGTATCTCATAACACCCATGCTCCTATCGCCTTTGGTGCCATAACCCTAATAGCATATTCATCTGTTATTCCTTATTCCACTATTACAAGTACTATCTATCCTCCTCGCTTCCATGTTGGGTATACTAGGTTTAGGTACGGATCTATTGCTTCAATTAACTCTATTCCTTCCACCTATGCTGGTGGTTATTCTACCGCTTAATTGACTTTTGTCACTGGATTGGTATATACTTTTGCTTCATCTGCATAACCGTGTATTTCTACTTCTCCTGTTGCTGGTCCTTTCCTTGCCCTTGCGACTACATGATCTTTATCTAGATTTGGCTATGCTAGAATGGCAGTAGTACCTTTGCTTTTGGCTCTGGATCTCGCTTTCACTCTCTCGTTGGAACATCTGGCTCTTTAAATCGGGCACGAATATTAGAATCTTAGAAATACCAAATCCTAGTGTCTACTAAGCCATGTGTAAAGCCAGGGGAAGATAATGAAATACCAAACACTTGGACGTAGAGGATTTAGACACTTTGAACGACCACTTGACGTAACTTAGACAAGCACTCTACTCATTTATTATTTTATAATAGTACCTATTGTGTTTCAAAAAGTCTCTATTGTTTTATAATAGTACTTATTGTTTGATAACAACAAGAACCATTGCAAAAGTTAAAACCATTCATTGGACTTATCTTTAAAATTTATTCATTAGACAGCCCTTAATGAATAATGAATTGTTTTATAATAGTACTTATTGTTTGATAACAACAAGAACCATTGCAAAAGTTAAAACCATTCACTGGACTTATGTTTAAAATTTATTCATTAGACAACCCTTAATGAATAATGAATTGATCAACCATAGGCCATAGGCTACCTAGATAATGAGATATCAATATTTTATATGTTCCCACCTTTTAATAGTCTCCCATTAAACGTTACCACCCACTTTTAAATCAAAGGTTCCCACCTCATTTTTAATACGTTCCCAATAGATGTACCACCTAATGAAAATAACCACCACCAGGCTTTGGTATTTGTGAAGATTCTCATTGTACCATTTCTTCCTAATTAAGTTTTTCATGGAGAGTGGATAATCATTTTAGATTGAAACTTCAATACTGAAGACCAAGTGTTAGAATGTTATATCATATTAATCAATCTATTACAAGAATTTATGAGCACTAACCCTGAGACAAAATTAAGTGTTACAATGTTTATGAATTTAAAGTCGGTTAGGAATTCTTTCTTGATATCTCATTTTCTTTTCTTAAAGTGATTAGAGTCGAGATACTACAAAGTCTAATAAGGACATGAATCTACTCTTATTATGTTTATTAACAAAAAAATATCATTGGATATATTATTGCATGTGCATACTAGTGTATATGTGTGGTCATGGCAATGAAAATTTGTCTTGTAGTTAAAAATTTAAAAACATAATGATCCCATTGATCAAGTTTTATGCATATTTTCTTTGACATTGAGATTCTCCCATAGTTGCTTTTCGCAATCAATGCATCTTCCTTCAAAAACAAGTTTCCAAACCTCTTTGTCAAAGGAATATGGATTAATGGATTTTTGTCATTGTATATTTTCTTAAGTTTTAAGAATTTTGACCTCTAGCTTTTCATTTTAAATAGGAATGCCTATATTGATGGCATTCAGGATTTAGGGGCACATTTCTTTCTTCCATTGGAAGACAGGAAAAAATTATTGTATTCTCCAATTGAAATCAGTAACTGGGTTGTGGATGACTTTGGTTGTAACAATAATCGCCTTATGTTCCTACTGTGAAAAAACTTCTCTTCCTTGACTATGTTGATCGATCTCTCCTAGTTAAATTGTAAGATTGTCAATGGTTGTGTTATGACAAATTAAAGATCACTAATGCTTAAATGAGAAATATATTGAATTTTGTCAATAGTTTTGTGAAAACCTTCATTTTTTTTTAACTTGCTTTAGGTTATTTGTTTTTAACATGTTTTAAACCTGCTTAGGATTCTAATCCAATGCCTTGTATGAAATTCCATAATCAAATGGAGAGAATCTTCTAACAAAATTGCTTTCAAGGTAAGACTGGATAAGAGAAAAAAATGGAAAAACCTATAGGCCCTTTCTTGAGCAAATTGGGCACATTTTACAAATGCTTTCATTTTTTATTCTTGATACATACAAAGAATTTAGATCACAATATTCTCTAGTGTCTCAAGCATTTCACTAAGTATAGGACACTATGAAGTAGAGACCAAGAAAATCATGCCCTTTAGCCCTCTAAATCTCACTTTCATATGGATTTAAGTCAATAGAGCCAAGGCTTCTCTAGAATTAAGTTCTCTAGATTTTACTAACCTTCTCCTTAATCCTAAGCCTATCAAAAAGTCATTTATAGTCGTTCTCCATGTTATAGATCAAAAACCCTTTTCTTCAAGTCCATCTCCAATCTTTCCACCTCACCTATGACCTTGGGAGTTCAAGTTTAATCCATAGTCTATTCAAGATCATCCTATATCCTTTCTCTAAACTGATAATGTTAGTAGAGTTGAGCATGGAGGACTCCTAAGGCTCAAATGCATTTTTCAAATACCCTTTTCTATTTAGGGCCATTGCATTTCAACAAATGGATTCTTGTTTTGAGGAAACACTAGAGGCAAGCATAAATAGTGCTCATTGAAAGTAAACATAATTCTAGATCATCTTCCCACCCCAACTTATGTTGGATAGACATGTAGTATGAATCCAAATACTTTTAGCTATAAAGTTTCAGTGAACTTGAATAAGGGTTGAAGTGGTGAACAAGAGACTTTTCAAATTTACATTGCTCCATATCTTACAACCAAGTGAAACCTCTAACGTCGCATGAATTATGATCAATTTATTCCAAGATTCTTCCTTTCTACTACTCTAATTATCCATTTGGAACAAAAGAATAAGGGTTTATGTCCAAATGGGTTAATTGGGCATGTTTTTTTATTTTCTTTCAAAGCACAACAGAGGCTACAACTAACTCTATAAAATCCCTTCTTAGCACTAGAATTAGTCCACACAAAATCGTTAAAGAGATTTTCGAGTTAAGCATAGCCATGGGAAAAAGGAACCTATAATGATGAATAATAAACATGGATAAAAAACAAAGTTTTTGGTACATATTTGAAACATGCCTACAAAAGACAACAACTACATAATCCATCTACTATTTTTTTTGCAAACTCCTTGCAACACTCATTTATGTAGCTCATTCAAGGAGGCTTCTAAGGTAAAGGGAATACCAACAAATTTGAACCTATTTCAAAGTTGCAATTAAGTTGATCCTTGCATTAATAGCAAATCAGTGATATCCCTCTAACTCAATGGATAGCAATAGATGTTTTCCATTTGCAACTTTGATCTTGCAACTATTTCGTTGAGACTGTGATACAATGTTCTAAACAAATGAATATACACAAACCATCCAAACACAATTCTCCGTCTACCTTCATTGTAATTCTTGAATAGCTTCTACACTTTCCACTGTTTCTAATTTCTACTTTGCACTACCACGAGGACATTTCCACCATGTGGCTCTTGTTTATTTTATAACAAATCTTTAAGAATTATAAGGTTACATGTCACATTATAATTTAACATGTCAAGTTATTTAATATAATTTAAGGATTTGCTTATCAATTCCAAATATTGCATGCCACAATATGAAAGTAGTTTTAAAAATCTTGATAAGTTTATTAGCATAATGATACCAAACAACTTATTTACTACATATTATCATATCTAAAAGTACATAGTCATACTTTCATTTTTTAATTTAGGTTTGACTTTTGATGTGTAATACAATTTTATATTCAAAAGTGAAAGTACTTTGGGAGCAATAAGTGCATATATATATGTTATATTTAAAAGTAATTTATGAGTGATTTTTCCATTATGAGTATGATTAATTATGGATTTTCATTCATTATTTATAATTTGACAAGTAAACAATATTAACTCAAGCAATGCCACCTCAACCACGAGGGACGATGTCATTCTCTATAATCTTATTGGTTCTTATAAAGTTGATTTTGATAATACATATTTTGTTTTGAGGCTCATTTTTTATCTTGAAAGTCCCATCGAGTATACACTGATAAGGAAAATTATGATGTTGAGTGCACTGCCACCTTGAACTAGTTGTTCTCCATGCTTGCTAGGACCTTAGCCTTGCATGAATCCCACCCAAATCCCAACAAATCCTCCTTGTTCTTCCACCTTGTAAAGTTGTTGCTCAACATGTCTATAATCTCATTGATGTTGAACCTAAATTTTCATGAGGTGGGGTGACTTGCAACTCACCTTACAAAGAATACATTGCCTCGATTTGATAGATTCACTCTAAGCAAGTGACCATAATTGTGAGAAGACTACAACTAACCACCATCCATTCTTATTTTATTGACATCATTATGTAGGCATAGTCTAGGATTGTAAGAATCTATCTTATGACAATGTTCAATGCTACCTTCAGTCAAATCATTGGCCGCTTTATGCAACATGTCTAATGGACCACATCACCTACACATTTTATCTAATTCTAACTTAGATTGTGGGAATATAAATAAATGACACCATGGTATCATCTTCACCAACAGGAAACCCGTGCAATCCATGGAAGTCTACACTAGTTCTAACACTTCACAACTAGTCAACCTCTCTTATCACAGACTTTTACGGAGGTATTCACATGGTAGATCCTTTCCAACAATGTGATAGAAAAAATAATATTTTCTCATATAATGTTTCCTCTATTTTATTTCAAAGTGACTTCACTCAAGTTGGTTGATGAATAAACTCACATACTACCACGGACAAACCATGGCCACAAAAAAATACAAACTCCACCAATCAGTCACCACAAACAATATACTCTCACCTACACAAACCTATTCCTACAGTGGATGCTCTTTCATAAGTTTCATCTCCTTGGGACCTCTTGCTAGGGATTCAAGCCCATTGCTGCTCTAATACCATGTAGACAAATGAGAGAGTAAATATGGTTTCCACACATAAACCAAAAACTATGTTGAATGTTTTAGTCAATAATGAGATAGTATTGTAAATATAAATACATCAAGATATGCCTCAAAATAGACACACTATCTAGGATATCTAACACCCTAGATAAAGATAATATCTCAACCCACACACAAAATAGGAGCCAAGAAGTTGGAGGGAATCCCTTATATATGACTAGATCTAACAACTTCCTAAAACATATAAGCAATTTATTCATGTAGAGACAAAGTCCACCTCACAACATGACCAATACAATAAGAATCACAACCTTCTTATATGATCAAGCTTCACACATTGAAGTATAAGAGAAGTATAACTTTCTCATAACAACACATTTATGGCCAAATAACTAATTTAGAATGGTAATGGATTGAAATATTGGAGGGTTTGGATTATATCTATGCATGCAATGTTTGTTAATGATTTGAATTATGTTGTCTTGTGTTTATTTTACTGTAATAGTTTTGTATTTTTTTTAACTTGGTGTACCATTGCTTCGAACTCCAAGTACAAGAAATTAGTAGATGATTACTATAAGTAATTTTAATTTTAAATAGAATTAACTTTTGTTTATATAAATAAGGTTCTATTAACTTTTGCATTGTCAATAGTGTTGTTTGGAATTTCTACCCTATAGTGAGGAGATGGACACTACCAACTGGGTGGGGTTGATAGGTAAACACATTGATCATACTACATTTAGTTACTGCAAAAGAAATAGATTGGGATTGAAAGACATACCTCTTTTCGAAGTTTGATCCTAGCTTTCGCTTGGTCTTTCACTTGATCTCCCACTTGATCTCCTGCTTGATGAACCTGCAATACAAAAGATACCTTCCTCAGTGTATCTTGACTATATAACATATGATGAAAGTACATAGCAATATAACATCAACTATAATCAAGAATTAAGCCAAATAGACATACAATCCAATAGATATCTTATTTGGGACAAGAAGGGTGTTTCGAACTTTTTATTGTCAAAGAAACATGAAATCGGTACAATATACATGACGTGTAGAGATGTTTCTACAACCAGATCCTGGGATCCTGCTCTTCACTCTGACTTGGAACTTTCCTCCAGCATAACAATACTTCAAGCCTTCTCTCAAGATTCTTTCTTGTGTATAATGAGTCTCTAAGTGTAACCCTCTCATGGATTCAACTAATCCCAATTTGTCAAATTAATATATTTTTCATTTCATCTTAAGATGTACGCGGGTTTCATATAACAAGAGCAGTGTACAGGAAGAAACTTTTATGCTTTACAACATGCGTTTACAACTTTTTGGGAGGTGTACGCTGGTTGCCCTTGAGGAGAGTAGGGTACAGTACGCAAGTCTTGTATTCAGAGAGGGGCGTACATGTGGCAAAAGTAGGAGAAACTGCAATCTTTTCAGGTGAGGAGTGTACTTCTAGCAGCAAAACATCCAAGGAAATCTAGCTCTTCAAAAACATCCAAGGCAATCTAGCTCTTCAATCCTTTGTGTCATTTTGTGTGATCTACAAGGCAAGGTGATCATGGGACGGAGAAGTGCAGATTTGACCTATAACATATGCCCCCTAATGTGTGAGGTTAGAGGGAAACGATGGCTGAAATACATTATAAGTCCAAGTCAAAGGAGGAGCAAGAAATCGCTGAACCAAATCAGAAAAAACCCCTGAAACAACGATCAAGGTCAACGAGCAATTACAATCTTGAAATCATATAGATGTGTAACATGATCTTCAATACATAACTAGGAGATGTATATATAGAGCATGGCCACTGAAATACAAACATGGATCCATGTCAACAGAGAGATCATAGCCATAACAACAAGCTGGATCTATGTCTCATGAAAATCCAAAATGAGTGAGGCTCAGTCTTGCACAGCTTGGGGGATAACATAAATATGGTAATGCTATCATAGTCCCAAGGTCTTCATCCAAAACAACCCAATGTACAAACCCTAACCATGCGAATAAATGAGCTGAAGTCGAACATGGGGGGTATTGTTTGATTACCGTTCATTGATGTATACCGTTAACAAACGCGAGTACTTCCATCGATAATGATAATGGGGTCCAAGGTACCTAGTACGATCCAACAAGTGTGAATAAGAGGACTTGAAGTCGAACACTTGAGGAACCTGTCAAATAAGAGACATTGATGTATTCCCATTTATTCAATAGCGATGTAAAATGCCACTGATGACTGCAATCCCCAAGGTACTAACCGAAACTCTAAACCTCATTCCCAGAGCATAATGAGCTAAGGTCGATGGGAAGAAATTTGCTAGAAGGGAGGCATTAATGCATCCTCCATCATCCAACACGAAGAACACTCACAGGTATGAGCTGATGTGGACTAGGATGAGTAACAAGATGAAACAAACTAACACCAGGATGGTCGACACATGAAATCAAGGTAAACTGCAGAATGGCCGACACAGGCTGTATCCTTGAATAGTGAGCACGACACAAAGTGACTTAGGCATTTTCAACATAACAGGGAATGATATAAGTCTACAATGTAGGAGACATAACAGACCCTCCATATGGTTGGAAGAATAACCAATCGTGGGAGTAAAAACTCGGAGATCAGGTTCACCTTAAGGTCAAAAACTAAAACCCAACTGACATGAAAGACTCAAGTAGGTGTTGTGTTCAAGGATATGACTGATTTAACTACCTTTGAAACTGAAAGAGATGCAATACACCCTTCTTATCCCTTATTCTTTTTGGTAAAAGAATGTTCTTCTTGTTTATTTAATGAGTCCAAGAAAAATAGAAAACTCAATAGGTCCAACCATGTAATAAGTTTAACGAGCCCATGGGAGGAAGACTTGGGACCTTCTTGATTGTTTACAGAGTTCAAAGAAGAGATAGAAGAATACTCTATAGTACTGATATCTGGATTTTAATATCAAGCCGAGATCTGTTCTTGCTCGCCGGTGTTTTCAATTTTAAGGAGTCTGAAAAACTTAAACAATAACTCCATACACCTACTCGTTGACTTTAATATCGAGCCCAAGTAGGTTAATGCTCGCTGGTTTTTTCCTGTTTATAGAGTCTGAAAAAATTAAACAATCCTCTATTTACCCTCTCGTGGATTTCACATCGAGCCCGAGTAGGTGAATGCTTGCTTGGTGTTTTCATGTTTAGAGAGCCTGAAAACCCTAAAGAGAGGCTCCAAAAGACCTTTTTCATATAGTTAGTCCCCTCCCCCAAAAAAGTATAAAACAATGAGAGGAGAACTCTTCTAGGCACGTATGACTAGAGTATTCCTTTTTCGTAAGTAATCCGCAAAAGTCCGGAAAAGGGTTAAACTTATACTTAAGCAGATGTCACTTCAAATCCTTTAACGAGTCTGAAATGACAACTATACTCGGAAATCTTGTCATATTTAAAGAATCTAACAAGAGTGTGAAATAAATCTATAAAGATCTTTTTCGTAAAGTTTTAACGAGCCCAAAAAACTAAACTCGTGACCTCCTTACTGTTTTTAACGACCTCAAAGGAGATACAAAAAAAAAATGCTCATAACTTCCTTACTATTTTTAACAAGCTCGAAGTGAAGATGGAAGAAATGCTCATAACTTCCTTGTTGTTTTTAACGATCTTGAAGGAAAGGTGGAAGAATGCTCGAAACTTCCTTACTGCTTTTAACGAGCTCAAAGTGAAGATGGAATAAATGCTTGTAGCCTCCTTACTGTTTTTAATGAGCTTGAAGTGAAGGTGGAAGAATGCTCGTAACTTCCTTACTATTTTTAACGAGCTCGAAGTGAAGATGGAAGAAATGCTCATAACCTCCTTACTGTTTTTAACGAGCTCGAAGTGAAGGTAGAAGAATGCTCGAAGCCTCCTTATTGTTTTTAACGAGCTCGAAGGAAGGGTGGAAGACTGCTTGTGACTTCCTTACTGTTTTTAACGAGCTCGAAGGAAAGGTGGAAGAATGCTCATGGGTGGATCAATGTCCAAATGAATGGAAGAATACATTATAGACTCTAGGAAAAATTCATCAAAGGGTAGTATATCATCCCAAATGGAACACATATCTAAACATTTGGATGGAGTCATCACCTGGTCAATTGCCGGGACCCAGTCCCAAGAAGGTAAGCATGAATTCAGAGGCTTCTTCTCAATAGCAATTGGTCTCAAGGAACAATATGCCACATAATTTGATTGTGACATGGTAGTGCCTATTGACGGGGAACATACTTGGTCTATAGTCGGGTAATAAGAGGGATCAACAAATGTAAGCTAATCGATAGTGACAATGCTTCCATTGTGAGGAAAATGCATCACATGAAAGAGCGTAGACACCACAGCCTGCATAGCATATACGTAATCACACCCAAGGATCATATCAAAATCCATAGCATCCTTTAAAACCATAAAATCAACTAAGACTCTTTTTCCACCCAAAGTAACAGGTACCTGAGGGAGGAATCCCAACGGTTCACTAGGTCTTCTGTTGAAGGTTAATGGCCAATTAACAACTATAACAAGGTTAGGGAAACCTAAGTCTCTCCAAGCATAAGGGGATAAGATACTAACAGAGGCTCCTTCATCTACAATATATCAGTGAACCACATGGTTTCCAATATCAACCTTTATTTGGAAAGGTGAAGAAGAAGGAAGGCGAGGCCCAGTTAGACTATTCCAATCAAAGGAAATGATCCCAAATCTTGGTAGGGGTTTACTCAGCATAGATGAAGTGCCCCCCATTTCAGAAACATTCGAACTGGTAATGCAGAAGACTTCAAGGATAGGTGCATCACTCTCTGAAGGACTGATGGGATCGGTCGAAGATTGCATCGATTCGATCGCTTCACTCTCCAAAGGAAGAATGGGGTTGACCAAAGATTGCATTGGTTCAACCACTTCATCAACCAAAGGTTGATCAGGCTGTTGGGAATCTATAGACAATTCAGGAGCAAAGGATCCTTCAAACATGGACCACACTCTCCGCACCTCTGGAATAGCAGGGCACCAGTGAGTAAGGTGATCTCCCTTACAAATTTGACAAGGGAACTTTGGCCTGTGTCCTATACACTTAGATTCCGTAACAACAACAATACTCTCAGCATGACTAGCATTGGATGACAGCTTGCCCCCAGCATGACTTACATTGGCTGGTTGCTCAGAAGCATAATACTTTTGAACTATGGACCACACTCTTTGCACCTCTAGAATAGCAGGGAACCGGTGAGTAAGATGGTATCCCTAGAAAAACTTACAAGGAAACTTAAGCTTTTGTTTATTAGGTTTGTCGACAATTTCAACTTTCTCAGCATGACTTGCAGTGGCTGATTCAGTGTCTCCAGTATGACTCACACGAACTGGTGACTTGTCATTAATATGACCAGCAGTGATCAATGACGTGTCCTCAACATGAGAAACAGTGGTTGAAGACATACTTCCAGTATGATTTGCAGTGACTGAAAGTTTCCTCCCAGCATGACCTCCAGAGGCTGGGTAGGTGCCCCCAGCATGACTTCCAAAGGTTGGTTGGATGCCCCCAACATGACCTTCAGAGGCTAGGTGGGTGCCCCCAGCATGACTTCCAGAGGCTGGGTGGTTGCCCCCTTGATTTGGCATCTTCTTCCTATTCTTCCTCTGTCTATTCCTTTTAGACTGTTGGTTACTAGTATTACTACTTTCACCACATGAGGTAGAAGGAGGAGGAGAAGATGTTACTGGCGAAGTAGGCATAGGGTTCTGATGCTCTTGATGTGAAGTGCTTACTTGAGAAGCATTAGGAGCATGCAAGGCATTCAGAGTGGAAAAAAACCAAACCGGTAGCCCTATAGTGAATCCCAGAAGATTCAAAGTAGCCATTAAGGGAGTACCAATGTTCCCAATGAATGAAAAAGCACAAGGAGCCCCTTCAAGAGGGGTCCCTTGATTGGTGCTCACCGGGATGATTTCCATAGTTTCTAACTCAACAAATCAGAAATATCTCAGGCCAACTAGAAACAAATGGCACAAAGAGCACACCACTAAAAAGGTCATAGGTAATCAAACCAGAAAAACAATGGAAAATACTCTCGGAAGCAAGTCTGGGATGATCAGGGCCCAGAACAAACTAACAGAGTATTGACGGTTAGTTACGTGGTGTCCTCTGGAGTTCCACTGGGTGCAGGCGCTTGAATCACCAAACCGCCTCCCCAGGATTACTGCAAGAGGGTTACCTTCCACGTCTGTCCGAGGTGAAGTGGGAATAACCGCCCACTCTACCTGTGTAGAATCCTAAAGGTCTAATACTAAGTTTGCCATCAATGCGAAATAACCTGGGGGGACAGTTGTCATCCTAGTCGAAATGCATGGGCAGGGTAGCAAAGCCCAAAGTCTGAAAGGACCCCCGTACGAGAATTGACTCTAGTTTATGGTCAAAAGGAAAGTGAGGGGATATCCTCAACAATTCCAGTCTTCCACGGCATTGTGCTTAGCTCTGGTTTAAGTATATTTTCCCAGGACTATTTGATAGAGATGGATTTACCTAAATGAAAGTTGTACTACGATTGTTGAGTAATGAAGCCAGTTCCAACCAGTTTAAGGTGATTTAAGCTCGAAAATCTAGCCTAAGCTAGTTGATGTCGTGTATGCCTAAAAAGAAAAATGTTGCTAATAAATTTTATTAATGATTTCTTTTAAAGGCTACTTGTTATTCAAGGGTTGTAGTGCAGTGTTTGGAATGGTCTGTTATGAAAGTAAAGTACTTGAAAAAATAACGCTTTCAAATTAACAAAATTTTCTCTTTTCGTTTACAATTCTTTCAAAAACTTGAAACCTGAGCAATCCTAAAGCAAAATATTTTTGTATTTTCTTTTTTTTTGAATATTTCAAAGCAAACTAAACTACTTCGAAATAAAGCAAGATCTTACTACTGAGCTATTTGAACATTTTTTGCTTTTTCTGATAAATATAAAAGAAAGAGAACTTTGTACAAAAGCAAGCAAGATTTAACTATAAAGCGTGTGTAAGGCAAACATTTAAATGGCTCAAAGAAAACGAATCAAGAGACTTGATGAAGACTTGACTTACCAAGTTTTTGCAAAAGAAAAACTTGAGGCTTGGAAACGAAGTGAAAAAGAAACAAGGAAAAGAGACACTTATGACGGAAAGGCAGACCTGAACGGGTTGCTCCTAAGCATCAAAACCCTAAGAAAACACTAAGCCAAGCAAAAAGTAAGCAAGCGAACCAAGAATGACTTAAACAACACACAGACTCAACAACAAGAAGACTATGAGGCTTTGACTCACTTAAGATGAATTGATAAAACAATCAGCAAGTGTCTGAACCAAGCAACCTTTCAGAAGAAACCCTAAGGACTCAACTTGACATTCAAACCCTAATGAAAAGGATGAGACCAACTGAAAGCGTGCTAAATGTTTCAACAAACAACAAACATTCAAAGTGCAGGTCTGTATGACTCCAACAACAACTAGGGTGAAGAGATGCAGCTATGTCAAAAAAGAATAGCGCATGAACTTCAAAAAAAGGGCTCGTAAGCGGCAAAGATACTTAAACAAAGGCTCAAGCAAGAAAACAGGCTAAAAGAGATTGGAGATGCTTACAAGACTCAACCGATACATATGAGGTCTCAGGGGTCAGTAAAGAAAGCAAAGCAACAGGATGGAATAGCAACCAAAACTTGTCAAACAAACCCTAACAACAAAACAAGACACTACAGGAACATACACCACTGTGCAGTGTTGCAACCAGTGTACACCAGTATAGGTACGCTACTGTGCAGTGCAAGGAGGGGCGTTCATCAGGTGAAAAACGCAGTTGTAAGTAGGGGATACCAGCGTACAGGCCTCAAAAGGGCACAAACAGGCTTTGCAAACCAAAAACTGAGTTGAATCAAGCAATTAGGAAAGATAACATAGACCTAGAGGGCCTCTGAGACAATCAAACCGGAAAAATGGGCTGGAAGAAAACCAAAATTAAGTCTCCTAGAGCAGAACAACTAAGCGGTTACTCCCCAGCGGAGTCACCAGTCTGTTGTTAGGGATTTCTACCCTATAGTGAGGAGATGGACACTACCAACTATGCGGGGTTGACAGGTAAACACATTGATCATACTGCATTTAGTTACTGCAAAAGAAATAGATTGGGATTGAAAAACATACCTCTTTTCGAAGTTTGATCCTAGCTTTCGCTTGGTCTTTCACTTGATCTCCCGCTTGATCTCTTGCTTGACGAACCTACAATACAAAAGATACCTTCCTCAGTGTATCTTGACTATATAACATATGATGAAATTACAGAGCAATCTAACATCAACTATAATCAAGAATTAAGCCAAATAGACATACAATCCAATAGATATCTTATTTGGGACAAGAAGAGTGTTTCGACATTTTTATTGTCAAAGAAACATGAAATCAATACAATATACCTTACGTGTAGAGATGTTTCTGCAACCAAATCCTGGGCTCCTGCTCTTCACTCTGACTTGGAACTTTCCTCCAGCGTTACAATACTTCAAGCCTTCTCTCAATATTCTTTCTTGTGTATAATGAGTCTCTAAGTGTAACCCCTCTCATGGGTCCTTCTTGTATTTATGGGACAAGGTAGGCAGTTAAGATCGAGAGGTGGTTGGATTGGGAGGTTGGGGAAGTTGCAGAACCAACTTTAACTAATCCCAATTCGTCCAATTAATATATTTTTGATTTCATCTTAAGATGTACGTGGGTTTCATATAACAAGAGCAGCATACAGGAAGCAACTTTTATGCTTTACAACATGCATTTACAACTTTTTGGGAGGTGTACGCTGGTTTCCCTTGAGGAGAGTAGGGTATAGTACGGAGGTCTTGTATTCAGAGAGGGGCGTACATGTGGCAAAAGTAGGAGAAACTACAATCTTTTTAGGTGAGGAGTGTACTTCTAGTAGCAAAACATCCAAGGCAATCTAGCTCTTCAATCCTTTGTGTCATTTTGTGTGATCTACAAGGCAAGGTGATCACGGGACGGAGAAGTGCATATTTGACCTATAACAAATAGTGATACTTATAATTGATCCATAAATGAGGGACTACTCACTTTTGTTGAAATTTGGTTGAGCTTTGATATTTAATTATTTTAGATGCAGAGACTTAAAGCAACGGAGATAATTCAATCCATGAAATTCATACAACCATAACACAAGATTTACCCTAGGGAAAATCCTCAAAATTATGAGAACAAAAACACCAGCAATTCTTCTCAGTATAATATAATGGATAGTAGAGAATACTTTCTTTTAAAACATAGCAGATTGCTTTCGGAAGATAAGAGATCACCAAACACTCTTGAGGAATATACAAAAGAAATAGAGAAGAGAGATTAATCAGATGTGTGCCCAACACAACAATAACAAGCATGAACAATACCTTGCACAAAGAGAAGCACCTTACCTTCAATGGAGAAGAGAATTTGCTTCCCATTGGATTCATCAATCCCATATATCATATTTATACATTATTCTCTTATATTTTTAACTTCTAACTTCAGGATGAACTCGCCCTCAAACTGGATATATTAATATTGCATGCATAGGTGCGCCCCACTTCTCATGCAGTTCTTTATCTCACTGAGATGTCACTTAGGATGAACTCGCTTTTTAACTGAATGCTTTCCCACTTAGTTAGGTGGCTAACTTAAGTGTCGACATGCAAGTGACACAAATAATGTGTCATATTTTAGTTTAACATAAGTGTTGTCATGCAATAACACTTAGTTAACTATATATTCTTTATTGTCACTTATTTAACTCTCTTTAACTTAAGTGGCGTCTTTTAGTTTAACTAAAGTGAAAACACTTTAGTTAACTAGTCCTTCGAATTTAAAACTTAGTTAACTGAAATCATGTTGGTTGATTTACTTGAAGTGACCACTGTGAGTTCTGTAGTTAAGTGAGGCATTCTTTAACTGATGCTTTAACTGAAGCATTGATACTTAATTGAAGCTTTATAACTGAATATTTAACAATTTGATTTCTCTTTAATTAGTTGAAGTGTTTGCATGGGAAATTTTGAATTCTCACTTTATATTTTATTTCTTTATCTTTTACTACATGGTCAGTATGTGCTAACTTTAATTATCCATCACATTACATTATACTAAGAATAATTATCGGATGTTGTGATCATATTATATTATTCCATACCAAATGATCATATGCTAAAGTAATTCACTTTAGAGGTGATCAATCTCTAAAGGGGACTTAATAGAAACTGGTGATCATGGTTAATAATACATCACACAACTTAAATGCTTTTAACAAGTAAAGCATGACCTTTATATGAAAGATCCACCTCTATACGGGAGGTCCATCTCATGGATACCTTTATACGAAAGGTTCACATGAGAATCATGATTGACACACAAGTCTGGAGCCTTGTCCAACAAAACTTTGAAACATCATTACTTTGATCAATTACCTCTATACAGGAGGAATAACCTTTACGCGGAAGGAAATCAAAGTGTTCACCTCTATATGGGAGGATCAATCTTGGCTACAGAAGATTGGTTTGGAGAATGTCTCCTGATGTTGTATATTTAAAACTCTCTGTCAACGAGGGAGGCTTTATTTTCCATACCAACTTGTCTCAGAAGGACCTGAAATTTTCCATTGACGGAGGATTTGTTAACACATCTGAAATCTGCTCATCAGTAGCAATGTACTGAAGTTTCATTGTCCCTTCCTGGACCATGTCTCAGATGAAGTGATACTTCATTTCAATGTGCTTCGACTTGTCATGAAACACTAGGTTTTTGGAAAGCTTGATGAAAATTTGATTGTCACACCTAATAACTATAGACTCAATATTTTCACCAAACAACCCTGCAAATAGCTTTCTGAGCCAAATTGCTTCTCAACAGGAAACACTAGCAGCTATGTATTCTGCTTCGGTAGTGCTCTAAGATACAGAGCCCTGCTTCCTACTGGACCAAGATATCATAGTTGATCCTAGGCTATAACAGTAGTCGAACGTACTCTTATGGTCCACAATGCTTCCTCCCCAATCCGAGTCTGTATAACCAACTAACATGACTCCTCCACTAGAGGCATATCTAAGTCCATATGAAATTGTACCTCGAAGGTACCTAAGCACATGCTTAGCAGCTGCCCAGTGTCTGTGTCTCATATCAGACATAAATTGACTCACAGTGCTCACAACATAACATATATCAAGACTCAAATGTATCAAGTACATTAGCGAGCCTATAAGTTGTATATACAAAGTGGGATCTACTAGATTTGATCCAGAGCCCGACTCATGGAGTTTCCTCAAATTGGAAACCATTAGTGTAGCCAGACTTTCAATCTATCATTCCAAACCTGCACAATATATCCAAAGTGTACTTCCCTTGAGATAGAAAATTTTCATCTTTTCTTTGCTAGATCTCAAGGCCAAGAAAGTAGTACATTAGACTGAAGTCTTTCATCTCGAACTCTTAGGTGAGCTCCCTCTTGCACTAAGCAATCATATGTTCCTCTCTAGTGAGAAACAAATCATCAACATACAGAACCAATGTCAATGGTTGGTTCTTCACTACTTTAAAGTACAAATTTGGATCAGCTTCACTCTTATTGAAACCCAGTTTCTAAAGGTAGCTATCAATTCTGGAGTACCAAGACCCAGGGGCTTGCTTAAGCCCATATAGAGCTTTCTTTAGCTTGCAAACATGGGACTCTTTCCCATGCACCAAAAATCTTTCAGGATGTTGAATATAAATCTCTTACTCAACCTCACCATTAAGGAAGGCTACCTTCACATCCATCTGGTGAAGTTTCCATCCTAGAATAGATGCAAGTGAAATAATTGCTCGAATTGTGGTGTACCTTTCCACAGGGGAAAAGGTCTCATCATAATCGATGCCTTCTTTCTGAGAGAAACCTATGGAAACAAATCTGGCTTTATACTTCTTGATTCTACCATCTCCAGTATGCTTTATCTTGTAAAGTCATCTGGAAGTCACAATGGACTTCCCATCAGATTTGGGAACAACCTCCAAAACATCATTTTTCATTATAGAGTTGTACTCTTCTGTCATTGCATCTTTCCAAACTTGTTTCTTTGTAGCTTCTTCATATGAGGATGGTTCTAAATCACTGATGTGACTCATCAGTGAAACATACCCTGAATATATGTTAGGTTGTTTGTGCTCTCTAGATGAGCCTACCGGTGCTCCATGTTTCTCTTCATTTTGTAAGATGTCTCGGCACCAAGCAAATCTTCTTTTAGAGGGAGGTTCATCAGGTGACCTCTCAACCAGTTCTACAGGTTCTTCGGGAGCTAGAGAATATGAAGAATCTTCTGGTTTCTCCCTCTCAAACTCTGAAGGGGGAGAATCAGACTCGGGATCCTCCATCTCTGAATCACATTGAATCTCTTTCAAATAATCTTCCTCATGGAAGGTAACATATTGGCTTACTTCAATGTGTCTCTCACCAGGTACATATATTCGGTATGCTTTGGATGACTCGTTATAACCCACAAAGGTTCCTTTCTTTCCAGAAGTTCCATATTTGTTCTCTTTTCTTTCAGTACATT
This sequence comes from Larix kaempferi, assembly GCA_027924585.1. Taxonomy (NCBI): domain Eukaryota; kingdom Viridiplantae; phylum Streptophyta; class Pinopsida; order Pinales; family Pinaceae; genus Larix; species Larix kaempferi. The sequence goes on along the minus strand of BSBM01000939.1, from coordinate 7,832,153 downwards.
AATGTATATTGGGATTCCGAAGATCCTCAAGTGTGAGATGTCTAGCTTCTCACTGGTACACACTTCTTCCGGTATCTTCTCATCTAGAATGGCATGTGGGATTCTATTCTGGATTTACGTAGCTATACGGGCGGCTTCTGCCCATAATGAGGTAGACATATCTTGATCATTCATCATGGATTTTGCAACCTTGCATATGGTTCTATTCTTCCTCTCGACAACCCCATTTTGCCGAGGGTTGTATGGTACTGTTGACTGTCTACATATTCTTGCATCACTACATAGCTCATTAAATGCATGTGAATCAAATTCACCTCTATTATCATACCTTAATGCATGGATGTGATTTTCTTTCTAATTTTCAATTAGGGCTTTAAACTTTTTAATTTGCTAAAAGTTTCACTTTAATCCTTCATGAAATAAATCCATGACTTCCCAGAAAAATAATCTATGAATAGTACATAATATAAGAAACCACTCAGTGAGGGGGATCACATGGGATCACATACATTAGAATGTAGTAAATATAAAATCCCTTTAGATCTAGTAGAACTGCTAGAAAAAAATTTCTTAACATTCTTCCCAAGTGCACAACCCCGACATACACTATCATGCTCAAAATCAAATACAAGCATACCTTTTACCATCTTTTGAAGTCCTGGTAGTGCTTTATAGTGTAGGTGTCCAAGCATTCAGTTCCATAGCTCGCATGGAATGACAATGTGGTGAATCATAGATTGAATGTACTTCCTGGGTACCTTGTAGAGTCCTCCCTCTCGAACTCCAATCACAACAGCAAATTCTAGGATTTTTTTCTTCGGCTATAAAAGTGCTTTGTTATCCATGAAGATAACTCGGAATCCTTTGTCTTCAAGAACCAAAACTGAGAGGAGGTTCTTCTTCAAGCCTAGAACATATAGAATAACCTCCACATGTAGAATATCACCGGTTCTTAGTTTGAATGAGGTGGATCCAACTCCTTGGATCGAATAAGTTGAGTTGTCCCCCAAATCTACCATGCATGTGTTTTCTTTCTCCTTTAGGTCAGTGATGGCACTCTTGTAACCAACCATATGTTTGGATGCACCACTGCCAATCAACCATGTGTCTACATTTGTGATGACTGATCCCAAAAGGGATGAGATAAGGTAATACTCCCTCCTTGTCTCCTTTTCTTCGGATGCATTCTTTTGAGTGGTTTCATCTTCTATGGCTGTAGAAGCATGAAACTTTCCTTTTTGCTTTGCTTTGCACTCTCTTGAGAAATGGCCTTTCTTATTGCAATTGAAGCATACAGCTTTTGACTTGTCAAAACCTTTGTTGAACTCCTTCTTCTTTGGTTGAGAGAACTTCTTTTGGAAGAAGGGTTTCTTTCCTTTCTTCATTCTTGTCGTGAGGGAAAGATTTTCTTCTTTGATGCACAATGACTTGTTCTAGATTCACTCGTCCTCTTCGAGGAAGTCATGCCACAACCTTTCAAAGTTAGGTTGTACCTCTCGGCCATTTACCGCAACCAAGAATGTCTCCCATGAGGATGGGAGACCATCAATAGCGGTTTGGAGAAGATCATCTTCATCCACAACTACTCCAATACTAGCAAGATGATCTCTTACTTAAGAGATCTTATATAAGAAGGAGGTAATTGTCTCATCTATCTCCATCTTTAAGTTTCGAAGCTTATTCTTCAATGCCCTCTTTTGACTGAGGGCCTTCTTCTCATATATATTAGTCAATGTATCATAGCATTATTTCACGGTCTTCAGTGGTGTGATCATGGACATCAAGTTATCTTTTACCAAGTCATAAATGATTTGTTTGGCCTTAGCTTGATTTTTCTTTAAGTTGATGTGCCCTGCATTAGATGTAAGCTCCTCCACCATAGTCAATATGTATCCATCCAAGTCATGTTCCTCTAGGATGTTGAGAATCCTAGCCTTCCAAATGTTGAATTTTGAGGTGCCCTTAAGATGGTCTTCCGGTCGTACAGATACTAATGCCATAGTCTTCAAATCTTGTGCTCAACTTCTCAGGATCAATGTAGGATTTAGTTGGCATGCAAAATTGAGTTCCTTCCCACCCTGAGCTCTGATACCATGTTGAAATTTGCTTGAGCTTTGATCTATAATTCTTTTAGATGCAAAGACTTGAAGTAATGAGACAATTCAATCCATGAAATTCATACAACCATAACACAAGATATACCCTGGGGAAAATCCTCAAAACTATGAGAACAAAAACCCCAACAATTCTTCTTAGTATAATATAATGGATAGCAGAGAATGATTTCTTTTACAACATAGTAGATTGCTTTCAGAAGATAAGAGATCACCAAACACTCTTGATGAAGATACAGAAGAAATAGAGGAGAGATCAATCGGATGTGTGCCCAACACAACAATAACAAGCACGAACAATACCCTGCACAAAGATAAGCGCCTTGCCTTCAATGGAGAAGAGAATTTGCTTCACATTGGATTCATCAATCCCATATATCATATTTATACATTCTTCTCTTCTATTTTTAATTTCTAACTTCACGATGAACTCGCCCTCAAACTGGATGTATTAATCTTGCATGCAGAGGTGCGCCCCACTTCTCATGCAATGCTTTATCTCACTGAGTTGTCCTTAGGATGAACTCGCCTCTTAACTGAAAACTTGCCCACTTAGTTAGGTGGCTAACTTAAGTGTCATCATGCAAGTGTCACAACTCACATGTCATCTTTTAGTTTTTAACATAAGCATCGTCATGCAATAACACTTAGTTAACTATATCTTCTTTTCTGTCACTTAGTTAACTCTCTTTAATTGAAGTGTCGTCTTTTAGTTTAACTAAAGTTAAAACACTTTAGTTAACTAGTCCTTCTTATTTAACAGTTAGTTAACTGAAATCATACTGAAGTGACCACTATGAGTTCTTTAGTTCACTGAGGCATATCTTTAACTGATGCTTTAACTGAAGCATTTATACTTAACTGAATCTTTATAACTGAAGCTTTACAATTTGAGTTCTCTTTAATTAGCTGAAGTGTTTGCATGGGAAATTTTGAATTCTCTTGATCTCTAGGCTTTATCTTTTAGTTCTTTATCTTTTACTCCATGGTCAATATGTGCTAACTTTAATTATCCATCACATTACATTATACTAAGAAGAATTAGTGAATGTTGTGATCATATTATATAGTATTCCGGACCAAATGATCATATGCTAAAGTAATTCACTTTAGAGGTGATCAATATCTAAAGGAGACTTAATAACAACTGGTGATCATGGTTAATAATACATCACACAACATTAAATGATTTTAACAAGTAAAGCATGACCTTTATATGGAAGGTCCACCTCTATAAGGGAGGTCCATCTCATGGATACCTTTATATGAAAGGTTCACATGAGAATCATGACTTGACACACAAGTCTGAAGCCTTGTCCAACAAGACTTTACAACATCATTACTTTGATCAATTACCTATATACCGGAGGAATAACCTTTACACGGAAGGCAATCAAAGTGTTCACTCTATACGGGAGGATCAGTCTTGGCTACACAAGATTGGTTTGGAGAATGTCTCCTAATGTTGTATATTTAACAACTTTATCAACACAAATAGCTATGTGAAAATTATTGTTATATCCTCTATGTTATACAAATACCTATATATTTAGAATGATTTGAAGACATGTTCTTAAGTGTAACCTACACACATCAACCAACTACAAATAAAATGATAGTTAGTGTCTTAAGTTAAAGTCGCATGTCTTAATCAATAGATAGGAATTCAAGAAAATGCTATGTTTTTTAGCTTCAAAGCTCAATGCACTTTACAATTCTATAATGCCAATAAAACAATATATGTTGAATGTCTAATCACAATCATGCACTTTACAATTCTATAATGCCAATAAAACAATATATGTTAAATGTCTAATCACAATCATGAATCTAGTTCAAATGCTTGCATACATAAATAGAAGCATCTATACTCTATCACAATACTGAACAACAACCTATAATCACTTATCCATGAGTGGATCAACTCTTAAAAAAACTTAATATAATTGCACCCAACACTACCTCATACATATCCATGTGTATATATTAGCAAATTGTAGCTCACATTTGTTTCCAAAGTCCAATTAATTAAGCATCAATGATATGCATGATCACTAGAACTAATGTTCACCCAACAAGACATATGGACTACTTAATAAACCATATTATACTCGCTCAATAAAATATGTGCCATAATAATTAAATAAATCTTTTATTGAAAGGCTTTACCCAAAAGTAAGGGAGTGTGCTTACTCCATTCCAATCGCTCAAATTACAATACATTAAGGTAACACACTAGTTTGGTCTCTGAGTAAAGCAATATATCTACTTTGTTGTATGGAAACATTAAAAAAATTGAAATTAGAAGCATATAGGTCCACATTCACAATGCCACAAATGCAACACCAATGTCAATGTCACTGGAAGCTAATCACACCAACAATATTAGACGTTTCTATAGAAGGCTATTGCTCAACACCATAACAAATGACGCTACTAGAATTGCAATGGACGAATGTCATAACACTAGTTACAATGTCAATGCTATCGATATCACTACATTGTGTACGGGCAGTGGTCTTTCCTCCATATATTAATTTGTTAGACTCCAAAAGCTATGCTTGTGTATTCTTCGTGTGTGGCAATATGAAGTCCCTTAGAGATGAATGAGCTGCACCCCCATGGCCTGTACGACCCATGTGCTCTCCCAACAAGTAGTCAATGTGGGTGTATATCCCAACAATAGAGTGGGACATCATACAACTTGAATGGAGTAGGCATAAGTAAATAAAATGCCCAATAAGAAAAAAGGTTTGCCTGGTCAATCATAAATCAATTATAAAAATGCCCATGGAATGTCCAAATAAAGGGGAAATTTTCCCATTCAATGGTAAAAATGCTTAGAGAAAAGAGTAACGTGATCAAGTAAAAACAAAAAAAAACTTAAACAATTGATAACTCTTAAAAATCTCAATTTAGGAACTCCTTATAAGATTGCAGCGTCTTGAACCTTCGTATTACATTGAAGGGTGGAAATAAGAGAGTTGGGTGAAGATAAGAGAGTTGTTGGTGTTTTTCATTTGCTTGAGAGAATAAAACTAGGTAAATAGCACAAGATTGCAATTCATGATGGATCCTCACACCATTAACACAAATTCAAAGTAACATTTAAATACAAAGCATATCTACATCATTAAAAATGAATATGAGCAATATAACAAATATACAAATTATAAATTCATATTGTAAAGAGAGTCAATCATAGGATAAACACAATGATTTTACCCTGGAAACCCAAACCAAGTTTCTCAACTCTTCATTTGATAATATCGAGTTACAATGCAACCCTTGGCTCTATGAGATTCTCCTCTCTCGAAGAGCAGGTAAAGTCCAAGAAATTATAGAAGAGCCTTGGGGATTGGAAAGGCCAAGAGGTTGACTTTGAGTTCCCATTCTCCTTTCCTATTTTTAATTTTTATTTAATTTTTGTTTTTCTCTTTTTTGTCTCATTCAATTTCTTTTACATATGCATTGTCTTTAAACTTTTATTTAACATTTTCTGATTGTAAAATTGCTTTAAATATTGAGGCTCACAATCATTCATATCAATAAGGCTTTTAGTTGATAACTCAATTTTTATAAAAATATTAGTAATACTACACATTTAATATCATCAATATTAACTATTACACATTTAATATTTTCAAATAATACTATCATTTTCATATTCTCTTATTTTCTAATTCAAATATTTTTATTCAATTTCTTTTATATATGCATTGTTTTTAAACTTTTATTTAACATTTCTAATTGTAGAATTGCTTTAAATATTGAGGGTTACAATCATTCATATCAATAAGGCTTTTAGTTGATAACTCAAATTTTATAAAAATATTAGTAATACTACACATTTAATATCATCAATATTAACTATTACACATTTAATACTTTCAAATAACACTATCATTTTCATATTCATTTATTTTCTAATTCAAATATTTTTATTGATTTTTTTATAAAACAATTATTACATTAATAATCCCAATAACTTCAAATTTTAAATTATAGTTCCAAAACTCTAGCCATTTTGAAAATCTCTTTATGTAAAAAACAATTGTAGTTTTTTAAATTATCAAAGTCAAATGATAGATTGTAACAATCAGCCAAATCTCATTACCCATATGAAAGAGTTGTTAAAAATATTTCCATTAATAATTTTATCCATTGATTTAATTCATCAAAAATTGAAATAAATATAATTATTGAATTTTGACTTAGTTAAGAAAACAAAATTATTGCTATGATATGGAAGGGATGGACAAAGCGACTCTTATGCTCTTCACTTTACTCCGTTTATGGTTTCCATTTTTTGATGGGCCATTGCCACGTGGTATTGTATTTTGGCCATCAAATATGCTTTTGTTTGCATGTGGAGAAGACCCATGTCAATACCCCTCTGGTTATTGATTTTTGAACAATCAACTTTTCATTAACATATGGTGAAGGGTTAATTAATTTATTTGAGGCCGTTCACATATTGTTTATTCCAAAATTCCTTGTATTTTGGAAGATATTGGCAATGTGTTCGCCATAACTTTGCACAAGAACATTTATGTTTTCGTCCAACTGAAGTATTACGAAGAGCATTTTACTCTTTCTAAGAAGTAGTTGCACGTAATTTTAATTTGTTTTTTTTAGATTGAGATTGTTGTTTTCATTATGGGTTGAATAAATATGGGATGATTCTCATTTGTATAAGGATATTTAATATAGTTTTATTTGTTGGTATTTATATTAATATTTTTTTATGATGGTTTTTATTTATGGTATTTCTTAATGGATGGATTTAGAGTGTCAGTGTAACATCTTATTTTTTACTTTAATATATAATGTTGTAAATATGTATATATAATGATGAAATGGTTAAAAGTCCGACAAAAATGGTCTCGTATGACTAAGATAATGTAATTATGTATATTTTGTGTTTAATATAAAAACCATGACTATTGCATACAAAGAAAGATAAAAAAGAGATGGGGGCTATGATTCCACAAGAGGGGAAGGTGAGAAGGGGGTTTAAGTGGAGATGATCCTAGTGATTTATTTAAGTTAAGTCATTATCCTTATTAAAGTTATTTTTATCGATGTTTTATTAATCCTTCTTAATTAAAGTGCATTAGCCATACTATTGAGTTAATTATCCTAAACTTGGGATTAGAAGGGGGGAAAGTGACAAATCCCATGTATTCCAAGTGGAATACATGGTGGACCAACACTCCACCATATCATGGCCTGAAAATAATCAAAAAACCTTTTTTTTAGCTTGTAGGTATTCTTGTACTCTTGTGCGGGCTTTTTTCCATTCTCGAAATAGGTAAGCCAATCAAAAGTTATAGGACAAATAAACGACCTATGTTTTTTACAAATTTGACATGAGTGCAGTTAAAAATGAATTTAAAATAGAAAACAACAATAGATCTATTCAAAAAAATATAGTTAAGATCTGCACAAAGAGATCAACAAGTGTGTGCAATTTCATTTGCAGTGCACCAGTGGAGCATATGCGGAACTAAGTGTGAAAAACATGAAGTTACAGCATTTGATGTGTTCTACCATAAATCAGACCGAGCCTCAAGGTTTGGAAACCAAAGCAAATTCCAAGCTTGCAAGGGTGCCAAAAACAATTTGAATACAAAGACCTGTGCGCGCAAATATGAGCATGCGTAGTTGCGCACACATGTGTCTAAGAGTGCGCATGTGTAGATGCACGCATGCGTGTCTAAGAGCGTGCACGCATTGTTTAATTTCCTTTGTCAAGGGGATACATAAAGTTGACAAAGGAATTTAAAGAAAACATACAAAGGGATACGTAAAGTTGACAAATCAAATTAAAGAAAACATATAATTTGCAGCGAAAAAATAATAGGGTGGTAATAAACTACACTTGTGTCGTCCATTGTCAGCTGCACTTCAAGCTTGAAGGTACTAACCATGGGACTAGACATAGGTCACACATTCGAATCTCCTCAGTTCATTTCGATGATGATGATGGAGATGCTGATGAGGAAGGGGGAGATGAAAATGATGATGAAGAGGAGGACGATGATGATGAGGATGAGGATGATGAGGAGGAGGAGGAGGATGAGGAGGAGGAGGAGGAGGATGAGGAGGAGGATGGTGATGATGGTGATGATGATGATGATGATGAAAATGATGATGATGATGGAGATGTTAATGAGGAATGGGGAGATGACAATGATGATGAAGAGGAGAACGATGATGATGATGATGAGGATGGTGATGATGATGGTGAGGATGATGATGAGGATGATGATGAAGATGATGATCACGATGATGATGATGATCATCATCATCTTGATCATCATCATATTCATCACCATCACCATCATCATCATCATCATCACCACCATCATTGGCATCCTCATCGCCATCATCATCATCATGATCATCATCTTCATCATCTTCATCATCATCATCATCATCCTCATCACCATCATCATCGTCGTCCTCATCACCATCGTCCTCATCATCATCGTCTTCATCACCATCACCATCATCCTCATCACCATCATCGTCATCATCATCATGTCATCATCATCACCATCATCACCATCATCACCATCATCATCATCATCCTCACCATCATCATCATCATCATCATCATCATCATCATCATCATCATCATGATTGTCATCTCATCTTCATCATGATTGTCATCTCCCCATCATCATCATCATCATCATCATCTGCATCACCATCGTGATGGTGATGATGATGATGATGTTGATGAGGAAGGGGGAGATGACAATGATGGTGAAGAGGAGGACGACGATGATGATGAGGATGATGGTGATGATGATGAAGATCATCATCATCATCGTGGTCATCATCTTCATCGTCATAATCATCTTCATCACCATCATCATCATCATCTTCTTCTTCATTATCATCATCATCATCTTCATGGTGATGGTGATGGTGATGATGATGATGATGATAAGGATGATGGTGATGAGGATGATGATGATGATGGTGATGAATATGATTATGACGATGAATATGATAACCATGATGATGATGATGATATTCATCATCATCACCATCATCCTCATCATCATCGTCGTCCTCCTCTTCATCATCATTGTCATCTCCCCCTTCCTCATCAACATCTCCATCATCATCATCATCTTCATCATCATCATCATCATCATCTTCATCACCATCGTCATCATCCTCAACATCTTCATCATCATCACCACAATCATCATCATCATCATCACCACCATCATCATCATCATCATCATCGACATCTTCATCATCATTGTCATATCCCCCTTCCTCATCAACATCTCCATCATCATCATCATCATCATCCTCCTCCTCTTCATCATCATTGTCATCTCCCCCTTTACACTTTGCCTTATTTGTACCTATTCATGAATTTTTAACCCAAGTCTCAGCATTAATACAATTTTTGTCGAACCCAAGTCTCAACATTAATACAAGTTCTATCACCTGGCAACTGACATCAAAATCACAAAATCATGAAAAACACCTCTTATCTCATTTTCCTTTTAT